>CM035815.1:24966423-25393923 GCA_020458035.1 Magallana ariakensis | reverse complement strand
GTGTGGGAAGAAACCGGCGGGATTACATTGTTTGTTAATGATGTAATCAAATTAGAAACCTGTGCCAAGAAGAATCCAGTGTTAGGAATGATGAATTGATTGAAGTCTGATTTGTTTCGGGTTTTTTTTTTTTAAAACACGTAATCTTTTAGTCTGCAATGATTCACAATGACTATAATAGTGCAAAACCATTGGGAAGATAATCAGCTTTCTTCTTCTTTTATTTCAAATCCGAAAAGGGCATGTTCACTACTTAATATTCCTGAGTATGTGAACTTTATGAAGGTGTTACGTTAATATACGTCTCACAGGAAGTCAAGGTTTTTACTTCGCATTATTTGGACAGCTAATGTCTGTCATCGACAGCAAACATAATGTCATGAGCTGTACATCTGACGTACAGCACCATCTTTCCACTTTATGAAATTACGCCGTAGAAATTTTTCAGAGGAAAACCAGAACTAATTCGTTTTGCTCGAAGTAGATTTATCCTGTACAATTCTAGTTGGGCTAAATCTGCATGTTTCGTGTTCAAAGTACCTGCAGTCCCATATGAATATATTGTACAGCAATTGCCTTGTCTAGAGAGAATGGAGGACAATGATTTTACATGATGTACCTGTACATTGTCATATGACTGTTGTACTAGATTGCATTCCTGTGTAATTTTATGAAGCAGACTAGGAGTTCCATTGTTATTGTGATCCCAACAAAACTTGATGTATGACCCTTGTGAATTTCCCAGAAACGTCACTATAGTCGATATGCCACACCAACCTAGGCTTTACCCATCAGTCTTATATTCATAGGTTTATTGATTTAAAAAAAAGAATTTAAAAGTATAGCTGATAGGTAACATAGGTTTAAAACTTCACATAAATATTGTTTGGAAGAGTTGTTGATGTGGAGTTGTTTATTGAGTTACAAAGTTGTACTGTTAAACTGTTTATGACTGAAAACAATGTTACTTAACTCCCACCATCAGTTTTTGAAAAACATAAACCATCATCATATTGCCTTGTAGTCAAATGTCAATTGTCTATTGAGTTTATTAAACTCAGTAGAATAGAGTGTTGTGCATCATCAAGTATAAGAAAAGGGCGTATTTTTACATATATGACAATGCAGGAGTGATTGATGATTGCGAAAAATCAAGACAATTTCCTGTAAGCACACTTTTAATAAATAAGACAAGATATGCATTATAAGCTGCATTTGTAATTTTGTATACAAATTATTCCATTCATACATAATTTTTTATACCCACTTCAGTACATATTGTTATTGTTGTATGTATGATGGGCACTATTTTATAAGCTTCAAAAATTTCCGAGGGCTTCTATAAATTGTGTATGTAATTTGCGTCAATGAAAATTAATTCTGACTGAAATGTGATTTTTGCTTTTGTGCTATGTATAGAAGAGCTTCTGCAGGTTTGCGCAATGATGAAACATTATGATTAGCATCTAATATCTTA
Source organism: Magallana ariakensis (assembly GCA_020458035.1). Classification (NCBI taxonomy): domain Eukaryota; kingdom Metazoa; phylum Mollusca; class Bivalvia; order Ostreida; family Ostreidae; genus Magallana; species Magallana ariakensis. The sequence continues at coordinate 25,392,446 of CM035815.1, read as the reverse complement.
TTATATCATTTATGTGGGCAGTCTGAGCAGGCTAAGGAGATTTCAAGTCCTCACCTCGTTAACTTTTAGCAAGGCCTATTATACACCCACCATCATCAGCTATTTCTCACATTTTTCTAGGTTGCCATAAAGATTATAGACAAGACCCATCTAGATGAGAACAATTTGAAGAAGATTTACAGGGAAGTGAACATCATGAAGTTGCTGAGCCACCCTAACATTGTCAAACTCTACCAGGTAAAAAAAAAAAAAAAAACCCAGATAATTGGATCCCTGTATACTTAATGTTGTCTGCCCCCTCAGCAAGGTTCAATAACTCTTAATTTAGTCTTAAATTTGGGAAGAATTTTTATGTAAGAAAAGTTTTATAGTAGTCTTCAAGTTATTGTACAAAATGTAACCATCAATTTTGGCTCAATTGTGAAAGTGAAATGCTAAATAATTCTTAATGTAATAAATTTTTGCTGTGATGAAATTCTACATAAAACTCTACCTTTAAACTATATTATTTCTTAATACTTTTCATTAAAATTTGACCAATTATTAATGCTATACCATAGTAAAACACTTATATACCCGAGTAAAATCTCTTTGATTTTAATTTCCATATTTCGATCTGGAGTGTAAAGAACAGAAAAAACTTTTTCGGATGATATTTAACAGGCTGAGTGCCAGACAACCTTAAAATCAACCATTTGAATTGTCCTTTTGATGTGGTCTTTCTACGAAATGTCATCCTCCAGCTATTGGTAGTTAAAGGAAAAAGGAAAATATTCTCCTTTTTTTTTCTTTCAAAGTTTAATTAATAACAAACCAGGACAAAGCATGTTACTTCAGGTGGTAATAAAATGACAATTTGTTGGAGTAAACCTATTGAATTCACCTACATGTACATTGCAAACCAGGACATGGAGAGGTGCAACCAATGGCAGGCGTTCTAATGTCTACAAACCATTTACACACAGTCCAATAGATTATCATAATTTATAATATTAGACGTGTCCAATAGTGACGCAAGGTCATGCAGGCTGGCAGTTCCCGTCTATTATTGATATATAGATGGAAATAACATTTTGAAATTTTTTTTCCTTTTTCATTGAATACTTAAAAAAATAAATATAAATATAAAATCTCTTTTGATTCTCTATCTTGATCCTGCGTGAATGCGAATTTAAGACAGGAATTGATTTTGTTTTTTTGTGTGTTATGTTTAGACTTTTGTTCCCTAACTAGTGTGGGAGGGTTTTTTTCTTAATCAAGGAAATGTTGGATTGCTAACAGTGAATCGAGTATAGATTACCGAGCAGGATCTCAGTTTGTCTATGACGTTTATTTATTCTCACTTCAAAGGTGTGCAAGGGGCTATACAAACAGACCTATCTATCCGGCATGGTGGTACCAATAAAATTTATTACTTAGTCAATTTTCGTACACTTATTGGACATGATGAATAAAATTGTCATCCTATGTGAAGAAGGCCATTGCACCAGTTTTTCCTATTACATTAGTTATTCAGAAAAACTCTGAAGCTCATTTCATTGGTATTAGGTTAATATAAAACTTGACTTCGCATGCAGTACTACGATGATCAGACTGGAAACAAAGAAAGTGAATGAATGAAAGGTGTCCCATTATAATTGACGTAATATGTTTGCATTAATTAAAATTTTGGAATGATAATTAGCTTCTTGTACATGTTTGTGGTGAGAGTTTCCTTCAAGCCTGGGGATGATAAGTGTTGTCTGTAGACAAAGCAGATTGAGTGTATATATATTGGGATATCTCTGTGTGGCAAAATATTACGTTCACCTGTACATGCAGACAAAAAAAACGAATTATGACGTCAAATTGGGAAAGAAGAGATTTTTTTTATCAAAAAAATAAAAAAGATATTGATACATTTTAATGGGACTCTATTTTCAACTGTTTATTACCTTTACTTTATTTTTCAACATGTATTTGTTCAATGTCAGGTGCTATTAAAACTTATTTTTAGACTTCAGTCAACTTTTTTTTAAGTTTTGATATGTACCACCTGGATTTGTGTTATATGAAGAAGCTTGTTGACAAATCAAATTATCAATGTTGTTACGCAGAGAACCATAATATGAAATCTAAACATTCTGTTACTGTTAGATAAATACCTAGAGCAGGTGTTTTGTGTTCAAGCTAACTCTCTTGAAGTACATTGTACAATCTCACTATCAGATACCTGACAAATGGCTTTGACAGATCGGTTTCTTTAAGGCATTTGACCTTTCCAGATCACTGACCCTTTTTACATGACCGATTCGTAATTTTTCTTTGTCGGATGACACGGTCTCCATCATGCGACACAGATTGTCTTCCTAATTCGTCATTAATATGCTGAAAGTCATAACAACGTCATCAATTTTAAAGTTTATTATCCTCATTACAAGATATTCCTGGAAAATCGTTGTGCGATTTTCAATAGATCTATTTAGGAAATTGCGTTTTCGTGATTCTATTGTGTAATTTATGTTAAGTTTATATAGATTAGATAAAAAATGAAAATAAAACAGGGGGTTTCATGTTTTGCAATGTACCAGTAGTCTATTTTGATATTGATTTTCTGTAGAAGGCACCATTATTTTAGAGATGGTAGATATTAAATTAGAGAAGGGCAGGCCTAATATGTTTGAATGTAAAATATAAGGGTTGATATATGTATAGAGATTAAAAGCAATACATTGAGTAATATATCACAAAAAGACTAAACGTATTACGTTTTTAATTTTTGGACCATTTAAAATGTTTGCCATATGTTAGTTACACATCTAGAATTGAAACCATTCAAATCAATGTACAAAATGTTTCAACATTACAACATGTATTTTTAAAAAGCTGTTTGTTTTCAATGATACAATTTAATTGTCAGTGTATCTGTAGAATGATTCCAAGCAGCTACATTGTTTCCAAATATTATTTGATTTCTTCACATGCATCCCATAACTATAATTTTTTATAAATCTGTTGTCAGCCATACAACTTTATTTTGTAGGTGATGGAAACCAAGAACATGCTGTACCTTGTGTCTGAATATGCACCGAATGGAGAAATATTTGGTACTTATTCCTATTGTTTATGAAAAATAATTGATATCTGAAATTCATCTATTGATAAATATTATATCGTACATGGAGCTTGATTTGCAGTTTTATTAGAAAAAATTATAAAGTACCAGTTCTGATAGTACAAGAATTGAACATAAAAAATGGTTAGAACACTACACTAAAACGTTTTCCAATGAGAGTCATGACTTCCCAGACATGGATGCCAGCTAATTTTGTCTGTTTGTCTGTCAGATTACATACGTACACATGGACGAATGACAGAACCCGAAGCCAGGAAGAAGTTTTGGCAGATCTTGTTAGCCGTGGAGTACTGTCACACTCATCATGTTGTTCACAGAGACCTGAAGGTAACCTTCTGACATCTATAGCACTGTGAGTCCGTCTGCACCTCTACAGGCCCCGCTGTCCAATGGCCTGCTTTGTTTGATCACTTGTGAAGTCTTCTATGTGAAACAGAAATAGTTTGCAATAGTGTTGTCAGAACTTGTTGTCTGTGTGCTTTTGTGATTGATGTGGGCTTGTAGAAAATAATGAACTGCACAACAAGATTTGTTTTTGCTTGTTGTAAAGTTATTAATTATGCAATAGGTGATGGGAGCACCTGCATGATTGTGATAGTTAGGTGGAAAAATGTAATCTTCTTTTCTTCTGTGCAGCATGCAAATACACACTTAAAAAGACATTTTGCCAAAACTGATTATGTAAAATGTGACATTAATTATGCAGCATTTTGAAATAAGAAGATTATGGTCTTAAATACACAGTTCATGACTAAGACACCCTCTTCTCCAATAACCCATTAATAATCATTGGTAAATCATTGTGCACAGACTTCGATTTAATTGTTTCCTTTTAACCAAAGTAATGCAAGCTTCTACAGTTTAATCCTGCATAGAACAAATACCAAATAATAAAAACAGGAGGAAAATTGATTACACTGTTTATAAAAGGTACACATTTGTTTAATTGCCACAAACCCCTTCTCTGACGTAAAAGCTAACCTTCTTAGGATCATAAACATACTCTTGAAGGAGGCCTTGCCAGGGGAGAATCACATACAGAGCAGAGGAAATCTGAACAAGACATCAGGTCATTGTTCTAGCACCTAGAGGAGTAGGTCTCTTTATCTGACAGACAGCTTGTTACCTGGCTGGTTCACAAGAGATAGATTTTTTAAATTTGAGTTTGGGAACTCATATATGCCAAAGAGCTTCCTGCTTTTGCTGCAGTCATTGATTTTTGTTTAAAACCCTTTTAAATGTATACATAATACAGATTTCCAAGTGCAAGCAAGGTTTTTTTTCTTTTCATCAGATGAATACCAGTGTGTCCTTAAGATTGTAAAATGCTAGGCAGGGAATATTGACTGATTAATTTTTTCAGATATGGGTCAAATTCTTGACTACCTCCCGCAGACTGATTTAAATGCATTTAAGGTATTTACACTGTGACGTAAAAGAACTAGTCCCTCATTCTGGTGCAAAAGAAAGGACTTCCTCACACACAGTGATTTCAAAACCACAAGAAATCTACTGTCACGCCAATTTCATAATCAGCCAATATATACACCAACAGAGATATAATTAATTACTTCACATTTGATCTAGTCGATTGGAAATGTTTTCTTGCCTTTGAACTGTGAAAGGTGGTTAGAACACGCTGAACCAAAATATCGACGTACATCAGCTCTTTATACTGAAAATTAAACCAGTCAATTTTTTTTTTATGTGCAGTCACAAAAAAAGAAAGTTATGTGCAGTCACAAAAAAAGAAAGATCTTGGGGAGAGAGAGAGAGAGAGAGAGAGAGAGAGAGAGAGAGAGAGAGAGATTTTGTGTTGGAAATTATCTTGCATCAAACCTAGCTGGCTAAGTGAAATTTTTATTTGGTGTATCTTTTGATTAATGTTTATTTTTAGACACTGCATACTGAGGGGTTGTGTAGTTCTGAATGGAGGAATGATTTATTCAATTGATTTAACTATGACTCAGGAGAATTTCGCATCAGATTACAAACAAAAAGGGCACCAAACTGTACTGATAGTTTTTTTTTTTAGAAATACATTTCATCATGAAGTAAACAGTTATGATGGTATTACGGGACATTAATACAAGGATAACATATAGAGAAATCAAGGAAACAACTCGGTGGAGCTTCCTTCAAGCTGCTGCTCTTAGTTTGCATGCACTTGAAGTTATGCATTCATGAATATTATTGATTACAAAAGGGGCCCTAAGAGCATTGTTATTAAAATGAGAATGATATTTAACTTTGGAATCTGTCTTTGTGTATAAGATACTGGCTTACATGAAGTTTAAATATTACCCCAAAACGTCATTTAGAACATTACACAGCAAATTTTTAAGGAAATAATAATTATCACCTGGGATCTATTTACGATAGTCTTCCTATATGCATGTTAATAAAACTATTAATAATAAGAATATGTGTCTTGTGTTCATGTGACATCTTCCCTGATTTGTTTGTTCTGTATTGTCTTTATTCCTCATACATGACTACTTTTGTGCATGTGCATATTTTTAAGGTGGTATATGGGACATCTGTCGATATTAATGTGGATCTAAGTACTTCATAATTGAAATACTTTCACCGGTTTAGAATTTTTAAATTTTACAATATTTAACCAAAAAATAGCTTTTAAAAATATTTGAAAAGGTAAAAATTGTAAACCTCCCAGCGGGATCATGACTTACAGGTTCGTAGTAAACCCTCTAACCCACTGCGCTACGCTGTTAGGTAACCATATTGGAAAAGAAATATATAATTACACTTTATTTTATCGTTTATTTCGATAAACAGTATGTCATAACATGGAAGTGTCCCATACCACCTTAAGTCCTTTTTTGTGTCTGAATATAAAGATCATGAAAATTGTATGATATGGTATCTAGACTGATAAGTACAATGTGTACAAGATAAATACACTGAAGCAAATCAGTCAAATAATTATTCTCAATGGTACTGCGTAGATTTTTCTGTTAATGAATGTCTTTGTTTTATAATTTCAGGCAGAGAATCTACTTCTAGATTCCAACATGAACATTAAAATAGCTGACTTTGGGTTTGGAAACTTCTTCAAGACAAACGAGCACTTAGCTACCTTCTGTGGCAGTCCCCCCTATGCTGCTCCAGAAGTGTTTGAAGGCAAGAAGTATCTTGGCCCTCAAATTGACATCTGGGTAAGGATGAATTTCAATAACATTGGAGGAAACATATTTTCAAAATGAAACTATCATGCAGAATAAATTTAATCTACCATGAAAAGATCTAAAATGAAAAACCTGAATACCAAGTGTGTGTAATAGCATGAAAAATTTTGTCAAAATGTATGATTAATACATGTATCAAATTTCACAATAAAAATTGTCCAGAACAACTTCTTATAGCTGTACTTTTTATGAAAACACAGCACGCATTTTTTTGATATTATGTAATAAATGCTATAAAATGGAGTAAGATAAGTAAATAACTGACAAATGTATGGTATATTTCAGAGCTTGGGTGTGGTGCTATATGTCTTAGTGTGTGGTGCCCTGCCCTTTGATGGGACAAACCTTCAGATGCTGAGAGACCGAGTGCTACAGGGCAGATTTAGAATACCTTTCTTTATGTCAGAAGGTACCATTAATTTAGAATCCATTATCTCCATCATAACTACCTCTTTCTCTGCAAAAGAAAAACAACCTAGTAAAAATCAGACCCTACGTTAAGCTAAAAGTCATAAAATCTAAACATATTTTTTCTGATGTTTAAAACTGCTATTCCAAACTTTTAACGACAGATAATTACGTGTTAATACCTGGGGAGGATTCGAGCTTTTAAGATCGGATTAAGACTCACCATCTTATAATGGTTGGTGCATTGAGTTGCGTAAGCAGATGAATATGTATAATTAGTAAAATGCCAGAGTCTGAGCCTAAGAAGGCTTAGTCCATTAAACACAGATTTTTTATAAAGCTTGTCTAAGCTGATGTGTGGGTGATATATAGTCGGTGATACATTAAGAACTATTAGCAGAGCTGTAAAGATAAGCACGATGTAGGAACTGTTTGGAGTGTATGGAGGTCTTTCAAGTTTGATACACAAATCAGAGTTATGACAAATAGTTGCTTTCGCAAACCTATGGCAATGGCTAAAGCCTCTGGAAACCAAAAATATTGACAAAAGTGTTGTTCTATTTTCAGTTATAATTAAAACTTCTAGATTTCAAAGCTGATAAGAAAGACCAATAATTTTGATAAAATGAAATGAAGAAAATTTCCTTAGAAATATTATTCATTTTTTTTTTTTTGGCAGCATGTGAAAAGTTGATAAGAAAGATGTTGGTATTGGACCCTTCCAAAAGGTATACCATCAACATGATCAAAAAACACCCGTGGATGCAGCAGGATGGTGGTGCCCCAAAACAGGCCCCACCCAGCCCTGTGATTGGTCAGAATGCCAAAATGGGAGAATATAATGAACAGATACTTCGGCTCATGCAAGGAATGAAGATTGATCGAAATAAAACAGTAGAGGTATTAAACTCTTCTAGATTTCAATAATTGTCAAACAAACTATACCTTACCAGAATTTCTAAAGTGAATTTGAAGGAATCGGCAGTGAAATATCTTTTTAAATGTTTCTTAAGACATGGGAGTAATTATTTTCTCTATTTGTAGGCCCTAAAAAAGGATGCATATGATCACTACACAGCTATATACTATCTTCTAGTAGAAAGATTACGACAACATCGCAGCAGTTTTCCTCCTGAGAATAGGATTGATATTCGTAAAAGACGCCCAAGTACTATCGCCGATCAGGCAATGATGCACATGAACTCTAGTCAAGCAACCCCAGTTCAGGGGCAGCAGCAACGCACAGCATTAGTTAACATTAAACAAGGCAATTCAATGTTCAGCCATACAACAGACTGTGTGACAAGTACCAGTGCTAATTCTAGTAATCTATATCAGTTTTTTAACGACAGTGACGTTCAGGTGCCTACTGGTGTTACAGGGTGCCTCACTGATGTTGTACCCAGCCCCTGTGTTAAACCCCCTGTAACCTCAAATAACCTTCACATGATCACAACCTCCATTGACGAGGGTGTGGAAGCAGACATGACTGATTCTGAGAGTGACTGTAGTAGTACTAGTGGTAAAAATAATGTTCAATTCGTCAGGGACGGTTACGGCATAGGATTGATTCCTAGTTGTGCTTTTGGTGACATTTCTCAGTTGAATAAGAACACAAATAATAGTTCTTCTTCTATAAACACTGCCTCCCCTTTCACCAGTTTTGATTCTAGCCTAGAGCCGGACTTTTCCTCTTGTGTTTTAACATCCTCACAACTTAATTTTTCCGGTGTCGACAGTCCATCTTTTTCGTCCATATCCAATACATTTACATCATCAGCAGGTGCTAATTACTCCATGGGACAAGCAAACCCCGAATCAGAAAGTGAAGAAGACCCTGCCAGGGATCGAAGTCAGACGAGATCACCAGTGAATTTCAGGGAGGGACGCAGAGCGTCAGATGGTTTGGTCACTCAAGGCGTCATTGCCTTCCGTCAGAGGTTAAAAGACTTTCCAGGAATGACCGAATTACGCAAGGAGCATGTCACTTTGCAACAAATGTTTTCACCCAATATGACTCCCGAACAAATTCAACTTTCTCAACAGCAACATGCGGCATACATGGAATCAAGTGGACGTCAGTGGCCAACTGATGAGCAAAATCAAAAACCCAGACCTCGACCATTTTTAAAACGGATGAGTTTACCATCAGAAAACTTTGACATTCAGCCTCATAAACTGTTAGCTCTGAAGCAAAGCATGCAGGTGGAAAGGGCTATGGATCGTGTATCTAGTCATGAGGAGGTTGCCAATGATCCAAATTCTTTTGAATACATCAATAAACCACTGCAACAAGCACTTCTTCAAAGGAATCTTCAGCAGAAGAGACAGAGTTGGCAACAGAAACATTGTCCTCTGAACCAACAGTTTCAGAAGCTTCAGATTGATCAAAATTCATATCAGCCCTACCCTAGTCCAAATATTCAAATGCTGCCTGATCAGAACTGTCAGACCGTGTTTGGAAATCATTTTGGAATGGGTGCCAACTTAGGAAACCAACAACGAATCAATGGTCAAGGTGATGAGATTAATCCGATGGGTGGCCGGCCACCTGTGATACGAAAAGTCTCTTATAAGTTAGCCCAGCAACAGCCAGTGATGCCACCTTATCTAGAGGAGGGAAACAAGAACTTACCTTATGACATCGGCCAACTCTCCAACAACCAGCATCTAATCAACTTCAACGGAGCACCTGTCACCTTCACCCAGGTGACGACACAATCGGAAACCCCAGTCGTCCAGACCACTCCGGGCAGAAAGAATGCATTTATCCCACGAGGGATGGATTTGTTGATTCTACAACAGCAGATTGCATTTCAACAGCTGCAGCAGAAACAAAAACAAATGAGAAACATGCCTGGAATGAACGAATTGGACCAGGAAAACGAACTTTGTGAGTTGACACCAACCACGGAAGCCCAGACCGGGTGTTTCCAGGAGAGCGATGAGAATGAGTCTGCTCCATCCACGGAAACACAGAACTGTGATTACCATGAGAACTTTGTGAATAACCAAACAATGGTGCAGCCCGAGAAACTGTGTCCTGCAGTAGCAGAGGAAGAAATGGACTTCTTTTGATGGAGGCACTTTCTGTAGACCCTTTGTGATTCTCAGATTCTCTTTGTTACAGTAGATCTGTTCATGTTTTACCTTTTTTGTTCTGTTTATAACCTGGGTTTAGTTCTGAAATATGAGTAATTTTGTTTCTGTTTCATTTGATATAATTTTGGGCTTTACATATTGATTTATTTAATAACATGGCTTTTGATCTTACTTTTCCGCTGAAAATAAATTTTAAGTCAATTACCACACATATACATAGTTGAAATCTGATGTTATTGTAACAAGTTGAAATATTGATGTTGTAGGGTTGTTAACTTTTTCTTCAGCAAATATGTATGTCTGTATTGGCCCTGAGACAAGGCATTGCAAAAGTGTTATTGAAAGTTGTTATCAGTTCAATAATCTTTTTGTTTTCATGCACGCATATTACAATGTGCTGATTGATTGAAAAGTTAAGTCTTTCAGGCAAAGGAAGTTTGTTTCTGTTTTGCATTTGTACTTGTATATATGTGTTTTTGTAATGTCTTTCACTAAAAAGTGACCATTTTAAGTTGTTTTACAATATTTAATGAGTTTTTCTCTATGCATCACAATTTCCCCATTTTTATGAGAGTGTTGGAGAAACCATTGTGTTATGAAACCAGGCAGAGATTTTGTGATATGAGTATGTTGCAGTCTGAAGACCAATCATGGTTATTTTTCTAATTGTATTTTATCCGTAGGGCGTACTGGAAAAAAAAAACTTCTATTAGTAAGGGATTAAAATTTTACCTTTTTAAATCAACATTTTTAAAGAAAAAATATTAAAGAGTTTCGATAAAAAAAAATTTTACTTGAAAATTCTTTTTCAACTCCCTCATTCTAAATTGTCATAAGATCTTGAACCTAGTTTTTTAATATTTTTTTTTTTTTTAATGAGGTTCTTTGATTTGAATTAATGTAAATGATGTAGCTGCTAACGTGATATTGATCGTGCGTGCAATTTGTAATGACGTAATCCCAGGAATTTTTTTCTTGAGGTTCAGTGACAACAAAGGTTTATTTTTCTTTTTTGAAGAATTTTGGCATTTTTAAAAAAAGAAAATCATTACATAGAAACACTAGCTTTATTATTGTAGTATAATTGAGTTCAAATTCTGAAATCTCGCCATCATCTCATTAGAGATCGAGTGAATATAAACAGACTATCATTTTATCAACTGCATATAGCTGTCTGGTTTATATAGAGTTTCTGATGTACCAGTGTTCTTCATATATATATAACATTACTTTTAAAAAAAACTTTGAGGAACATTCTAACATTTAAAAAGGAATCTAAATATTGTGCTTTAAACAATTTCAGCTATCATGAACCCTATACTGATGGGGGGGGGAGGGTAATTGGTTCTACTGACACATTTTGATTAACAATATACACCAAAATAAATGACTCGATGAATTGTACATAAATCAAAGAATGAACTTGCCAAATGGGGGAATTTTTCTGATGTGGTAAATGTATATGTGTATATATATATTTTCTGATTATTTTGTTAGTGAAAAGTTGTAAAGAGAGAGAGAAGTGTATAAATGAGCGATGTTTTATTCTGGCTGTTTGAAAGCAGTGCTATGTGTTGTGGTGCTAAGTAGATTGTTCAAATGTCATTACACACTTCATTCTCATTTTACATCTGGACGGTCCACTTTTTTTCTAACAATAGTGCATCAAGTGATTTGTGTAATTTTCATTATTGATAAGTATTTAGTGTGTGCAGCAAGCCCTAGGATTTTGTGCACAAGTTTAAAAAAGAACAGACCTTATTATGTCATATCAATGCAGAATGGGCATATTATAGCAGGTATTTGTAGTTTTGGTTGGTTATTTGTCAATTGTAAATTTATGAGAAAGGTGATTATATTCTAAAAGAAAGATAAAATCTGGGAGATTTTTTTTAATATCTGTTTTTATTAATTATTGGAGTAAAATGAAACCCAAACAATAAAATTGGGTATGGGTGAAAACTTCGAAACAATATGGGAGGAGTTCTAAAAGTAATTGGAATGAGTTCTAAAAATAAAGAGTTTAAATGTTTCTTGTATTCTAAATTGTAATTGATGAAAATTATCAATTTTTGTCTACTTCTGAAGCTCTCAACTTCTTGTGTTATGAAGTAGAGGGTTCCTCAATGTTTTGGGTCCTGACTGTTTCCAGACATAACATTTTAATATTGATGGTAATATCAATATTGATGGACACTTTGGGAGAGAACCAAAGGATCTTGATGCTTTGTAAACAGCATGTTTTGCGCGATGAATATGATGCATTTTACCCTATACATATGGTCGCCCAAAGGGCACAAACACTGTTAGTTATTTCATGAACTTGTTATTGTATGTATGTATAGATAACTTTATCAGAGTCAATAAACTGTTATCAATAATTTAAACCTCAGTTTTCTTTTTGAATAAAAAGCTGATGTGGCACTGATATTAGTGGTTTTGCTGACAAAAATTCACTTCCAGATTTCCCATTCTATATTTGGAAACTACTAATGACGTAGATCAGAAAACGGCGCATGTTTCTGACACGATCGTGAAAAAGGAAATCGTTAGTTAGACATGGAGACCATTTGCTTCATTATTTCCTGGTAAATGTCTCCGAATAATTCAAATTAGCGCTGAAAATGGAATAAAAACAAGAATAGTCATACGACAACATGTGTGAGCGATGTTTCTGTTGGAGACAGCTGGGGAAGACATTACTATTGACAATGATATAAATAACGTTATAATGTCGTAAACACATTGAAAAGTAAATTTGTTTTTCTTAGGTTAAACAAAATGAAATATATGTTCATTGTAGTTCAGAATGCCACAATGGGCTTTTTCGTCTTTTATGCTCTTCCCAACAATTAGCAAAGATAAAGCGGAAAATTAGTTTGACACTTATGAAAAATAATTTTTATTTGGTCATATTTTAAAGATTTCATGAAATAAGGTGTACATATCATCTACTTGATGTATATGAACAATAGAACTTTTTATTAGTTTATCAAATGTGGAAAAGAACTATTTATTTATCAATTATTAATTAATTATATATATATTATTACTTAGTACTTCATATCAGACTGAGTCAAGATTGTTTGAATCTGACTACAATGTATGTATCATGAAATAAATTAAAACATAAATTAAACACATTCGCGCATCTAGAGGGGGTCGTTTTAGGGGGGTGGGGGTGGTTAAAACTTGGTAAAGGTACGAAAAAAACTCTCGGATCCCACCCCCAAAAAAGAATAAATAATTTTTTTTTTAATTGATTCGCGCATGAATCAAGATATGTAGCATTAAAACCTTAATAGGACAATACAAAGACGCTTAGGTGGTGGGAAGAAATGCGTATGCTGATTGATTTTGGAGATGGTAGCCTTTCTTAATTAAATTAAAGTCACAAGTCAGTAAAACAAGTACACTGCCTCTTTGTAATCTCGTTGAGACATATTGATGATATTTTAGAATTTTTCTAATTTACATTTACGCATGCGACCAGTCCCGAGAAAAGTTAATGTTATTTTATTAAAATTCATGCGACCACTCCCGAGAAAATCTGATGTTATTTACAATTCATATATACTAGTCTGAAAAAGCTCAATCGTTTTCAAACAAATGGGGGTGGTGTGGGTGTAGTTTCGGTATCGGCTTTATTAAATAAGTTCCCGGAGACTTTAAAATTTGACAATTAATCAAGTTTAATCTTTGGTAGAATTGTTCTAACAACTTTATTTTAATCATACTGGATAGTTCAAGGTATACAACTCGCAACGCGCATCCCATGTTCGTCAACAACTGTAAAGTTATCGTTCTTGCGTTATTAAAGTTACCGTTTCGTACATCAAAAGAAAATACCAATATACCGTATGTCAATCGTTGCACCCATGCACAGAGTTTCTATCACTTGCACCATTTTGAAAGAGCAGTGTAACGGAGAGAAAACACGTTGATCCGACTCTGACCAAAGACAGTATAAGTTTACAAATTATAGCTCACAAGAACTGAATTTTTGTCCGGTGTCCGTCTGTCTGTTCGTTAGTCGATATGTATACTATTTCATTTAACAACTCATTCATTTCTCTAGCAATACTTGGCAATATTTACCAAACTTGACACAAAGCAATTGTGTGTGAATGGGAATTCAAGTTTCTTGAAATGAAAGCCACGCCTTCTTTTGAGGGTAAACATTTTAGAATTATTAAATATATACTGGCATTTTTAAAAAAAATTCATCAAAAAACATTTGACCAGAAAAAAAATTTGAAACTTGTGTCAATGCGACTTCAGGTAATGTAGATTTAGAGTTTGTTCAAATCATGAGCCCCGAGGGTAGGGTGGGACCACAATGGAGGATCAAACCAAATACATGTAGAGAACAGAAGCTAAAACTTGTGTGGGGCATCATCATAAAATGGGGAGGGGTTGGTTGGATTAGGCTGCATTGGGATATTAATTTATTACATTGGAATATGGAAAAATCTGAATTTTTTTCCTCTAGAACCCTAATGCTATAATTTATGATACTACTTCCTATTGTATCCTTACAAATGTTAATTCTCTATTGTTCTTACTTGGACCCCTTGACAAGTATTGTGCCCCAAAATGCTTTCATAGTTTGATATAGGAATATTTATTTTTAAAAATTCATAACCTTCTTGAGAATTGCAATGCTGTTAAAGCGTAGATTCTATAAATTGTTCAAACTGTACGTAACCTCTGGAACATTGCTGGAACCCAAAGTTCAAAATTGGAATACTGTATTATTATATTGTTCAAAACATGACCCCAAACTAATACAAGCGTCTCTTGGGAGGTTAAAAAATCAGTGTATGAATGTGTATTCGGAAAAATCCGTAAAATTAAATTATCTATTAAAATTGATAAAATCAGCAAAGCCAAAAAAAATACTTATTGTTTTATATTATAATAAAAATAATATCCCCGAAGGGGAAACAATTAATTAATTAAATGTGCATTTATACGTCATATCTAGATTTAGAGTTGCAAGAGCCATGTCAGATTTGGGCATGTGTCAATCGCAAATTCAGTTCACATAATATTATCTGTTATAAATCTATCTGCATGCACAAATCATTGAGTCAAGTAAATCGACAATCAATATAAAGGACAACTGCAAACTTTTGAACCTATCCTATCGCGTTATTTCATTAATTTCATTAGATATACCCTATTTTGTGTCCGGTCTAAGGTAAAAAAGAAAAAGAAAAAAAAAAGGAATGTAACATATTTTCAAAAACTTCAATTTCAATTGTAATGTAGTAATTGGGCTTCGTTTCTTAGAACAGAAATATTTTTTCTTCGGATTCGTATTTCTCAATGGCAGGCACGATTATGATGTAATCAAAGTTAAACAAAGACGTCTACAGAAATGCCAAATACATTTAATATATTACTATATCCATATCCTTCATTTGTTAATATGTGGTTTTCAAATTGAAATCTATCACTGCACCTTTGTTTGTCGAATTGCGGGGAAATGAACACGCACCTTTCGGTGTATACCCGTACTAGCAAATAAGCGGTGATATCAGGAAAGAGAAAGGAATTTTAAAGTCCCCCCAAGGAAAGCGAAGTCGTGTAAACCCAATCTCAATATTCCCGATACTTTCCTCCATCAATCTTATCGGTCAGAGTAAATACATACTCGTTCACTTAGCGAGGGCCTCTACCATTAACCAAAAGAGCCAGTTCGATTTATCACCAGGTTTGCCACCAAACAGGTCCATATCCAATCACGTGACCCGATTTATACGCAATTGTTGCATTTTTGGATTTCTGGAATTGTTAGCGATGAAGAAATTTTGTTCAAAAGAGTCGTAATGGATTAAGTTTTAGATTTGTGAGTATATTTATTTAATGTACAATCTCAGTTACGGATTTTCTACATATGGTAAGAAGTAAAATGTTCTTCGATGTATAAACTCGAAAATTCTTTTATACCGAAAGTAAATCGTATTTTCATTGCAAGAAACCATTCTCTCTCTCTCTCTCTCTCTCTCTCTCTCTCTCTCTCTTTGACGTGGACGGTTTTAAATGTTGAAAAATAAAAATTAATTGGCTGGCTTTGTCTTAAGCAAATGACGGCATATCGAAATCGTTGTACGTGCAAATAGAATATTAGGGGATCCCTACAAAGTACAAACCTATAGAATATATATAATAGTCTAAAGACATTTTTCCTCAGTTTTACCGTGGGGTAAATACAATAGTTACGCGGTTAGCTTAATTAAAACCGCGTAATAACCTCTGCACGTATGGTAAAAAAATCCTCACAACTTTAGGGTACGGAGGGGGATATTAATAATGTGTATTTTTTTCAAGTCCTGTGTAGTCGAGTTTTTCTATTGGTACATCCCAGTGCATAATACTGTAAATGTAATTTTTCATAACTATCGATCATATCTCTCTTTGAGATTCACTCTTTGTTGCAATAAGATTGGTTTGTGTTTTGCGTTTGGACGTGATTGCTTTAAGTTGTAATTGATTTTAGCATTAAAACTGTAAAATGTAAAAACAATGTGCCAAACTGCCTTTTTTAAACTTGGTCCGATTTATTTTTCATAAAAGTAGCAAATAGTTTTTCATATAAACCTATTTTCCTTGAACGTTATAATTTTCTACCACTCTGCAGAATCGATCATTTTTCTTAGATAGAAATACTAGTATTCGATGTAAAAAAAAACCCCAAAACAGTTCTATTATATTCTAGTATTAGAGCACACGGGATTATTTCTAGTTAGACATACATTTTTCAAAGCTAATTTACATTATATTGTTGGCAAATATCAAAGTCATAAAATTGATAAATAGCATCCGCCTCAACATCGGGAATATTTCTTTGTATAAAGTTTGTTTTTAAACCCGTATTGTGAAATTAATATTGCGTAAATGATCAGGAAATCCAGATACATGTAAACACTATCTGAGAATAATCAGAAAACCAAAAATAACTACATAATACATAAATAAAGATAACATAATATATGAATAAGAACTTCGACTATTGCAATTGCAGGTTATATGAGCTCGGCAGGTAGACAACGATATTCAAATAGATAACAATATATCATTGGGGTTTTTACTGTACACATCTATTTGGAAGAAAAAGTACGTCACAAATCGGAAGTATCCCATTTCTTCCTAAATTTTCAATACCCTTTCATAAAAGTATACGTATACACCATGCATAAAAAACTTCAAAAAATCATGATAAAATTTACAAAGCTATTTTAGTGCTCCTTATTTCTTTAGCACTTTGATTATTAAAAAATTCACCGGAATATAAACTTGGTTGGTCACGTGATCAAATCCTGTGAAGCCCGAAGGATGCAAAAACGAAGTTCTCTCTACTATAAAATCCTACAAATTACATTATTTTAAGTTAATCAATATTAATCAATATACTTTGCAAATATGTTTCCTTATACGATTCAATAGAAAACAATTTAAAACGTTTGTTTCTGTGTGAACTTTTTTTTTAAAGAGAAACGGTGACTCAAAATATATGTTTTACTATTTGATTATGACAACGGAAATAAGAAGAGCTACTCGAAATTTCATCATACTAAAGGTTTAACGCATCATAAATTATCACCTATCAATTTACAAGTTATTAAAACTCATCCGGAAAATGCACATGTAAACAAACCGAGTTGTTTTGGACATTAGTATTGTGTCACGTGTTTGCGATTTCTGTCTAAAAATAGTTACAGTGGGATTGACACACTGAAAAAAGAATTCGAATTTGAAGCTATTCGATGTCTATGGTAAGAAATATGCATTATTAGAAAATGCATCTTCATAAATATTTAGTTCTAGAAGACATCGTGTTTCAATGAGAGGTTTCTGGCTCATGATGTATGCCACGCTGCAGTATTTACATTCCCCTGCGCTTGCGTGGCTATGAAGCGAAAGGAAAACTCAATATTTATGTGTTGGCCCAACGTGTAATTCTATTTTTCTCTTTTTAATTTGATTTTTTTACTTTTGAACACCGTAATTTTTCAAAAGTTCACCTTTTCATATGATAAATAAAATATGTGGAAATCGTGTAAAAATTCGATATTTGCTAAATCATGGGTTTGTGCGTCACCATGTCCCTTTAACGTCAAAATGATCACCGTGCAAGCTAATAGTTTGACGGTTGCATTATTGCAAACATCAAAACACGGTTCTGAGCAATTTGCCTTTCTCCAAAGTAAATATAAGTAATAAAAAGCAATGTTAAAAAGATCACTGAAATATGAACTTGGTTGGTACGTGATCAAATCTTCTGAGAAGCCCATCGGTCTCAACAGAATGTGATTACGTGTCCAACCAAGTTCATATCCCGGTAAACTTTTTAACTTGCTGTTTAATAAGTATTTAAGGTATTGCGTAATGGAATTCATTTCCCGTTCCAAACATCTATGTATTAATATATCGGACCTAGTGCTCACAAGAATAATTTGTTGGTGTATTATTTTAATTTCCTTTTTCATGTTTCTAATTATTTTTTATTAACCTGGTGATACATTGCTTTTAGAACAGTTTTACTGTTTCTTTTACTAGTAATCTAAAAAAATTTAAATACTCGATTAAGCCTCTCGGTTAAATGGGTACATAACGCATATATCTATAATTTAGTATTTATTTCATTTTCATGAATGTTTTTCAAAAAGGAAGTTCTGACAAATTTCGAATAAAGTTACTTTAACTCTATAAAGCAGCCAACATGATCCACCGATAAAACTCAATGCATGTTGACAAGTTTATACACTACGAATTCCTGCCTTAGAACATTGGTAATAAGATTGTATATAAACATTACAACTGGGCCCTTCACCAGGTAAATGGTTGTGTTTGCATTAATTGACAAATTCCATGACATGTTGACTTTTAATTCACCTGATCACAATAATGCACTTTAATTCCAATCGTTCATAGAACTTCGTCCGCATTTTCTCGTCACTAGTTGGAGTGACGGACATCAAAGATTACCTGAGTATCGCAACAGACTCTCACGCTTATTCTACGAAAAAAACCCACCCTGTTGTTATTGGTCAGGTGTTCAATTGTCATCATTTGTCTTATCGTTCCTTTTATATATATATATATAAATAATAAAGAAAGAATACAACGATTCCAATAATATACCTTTTTTAGTTGCTAATAAATTTTCTTTGAAGTTAGATTGCCTTTACCGGACGGTAAAGAACATAAGATAAATTTGCATCAACAAAGATACAAAGGATCTTACGTAAAATTTATTAAAAATCACACAGTGTATTAACTTGTACTCATCAGGGGATATATATTGAATTAACTGCTGCATAAGGTCTGAGAGCAAAAACATGTTCTCGTTGTTATCGGTTATCTGGCCAAAGAGGATTGTCCGCTAAAAGATCTCAAGTACTGTTTGGAACAAGTTTGGTCCTTGTAACCTTTGTCATAGTAAATAGTCTATGCCAGTGACGTAGTTGACACATATGTACACAAGAAAATGCATCGGGTGCACTCAAAGATTATAAGTTGACTCTTCTTACAGCACGCTCCCGCTATTTGGACATGCCGGTTTTTATCGCAGACTTTGGATTTAGGGGTCTTTCTGTCTGAAGTGGGCCGTATTGACACCGGTTCCCTTATCCGTTTTGTTCATGAAGTGGTTCGAACACGCGTGGAATTACAGAGGGATATCAGCCGTCGAGTTAATCGGTTGTTTTTTGATGAATTGGTCTCTTTACAACAATAAATATTCCACAAGAATACACAGTGCAGGTTTATTTAAACCCGTTTTAGTGCGTCATCTACAACAAAGTAATATTGTATTTTATCTGATTTTTAAAAAGTTGAGACCAATATCCGTGTAAAGCTTGAAGGTTAATCGTAATGCACTAAATTTGAGCATTAAACATTAAATGCTTTATTGTATGTCTCAGAAATCGAGAATTTATAATCATAATATGATTTTGCAAATCTTTCTGTCATTTTAACTTCCTCCTTCAATAAAAAATAAAAAAACAAAATATTTTGTACTTATATTTTAGTCTATAAATGTCAAGACAATAATTCAAGGTCATTTATTGAGACCACGGTCAAACTCAATTATTTTATGTAGCCACAGTTTGAAACACTATTTGCAATAAACACAGTAATTTGTTATTTTATTACATTGTTGTTGTTTGGTTAAAGAACATAGAAGAGAAATACTAAAAACCTTCTTTGAATGTTAGAAAGAGAGAAGCATCAGTTTCTATTTTACTCGCAAGTTGCCAGCAAAAATGCAAATGTCATTCTAATTTTTTTAAATTGTTTTAGATCCAACACAAAATTGATGATTCTATTTGTTGCAAGATCAGAAATTAACAAGAAAGTCCAATTTTGTCAATCATTATCCAATTAACAATTGACACTTTGCAATGCATATTGACTTCGTTCTTGATGTTATTGCTTCATTGCCATCATTTTACGATGCCGGCGAAATCTACTTTCAAGCTAAAAAGAAATTTAATTTCCAGTTGCATTCACACGTTGATCTTTTATGTTCAGAGCCATAGGGTCCCTGGACCAGTTCCTGAAGCGAAATGGAAGAGAAGTCAAAACTACGGTACACCGAGATTGAGGGGGTGGAGACCACCGACATAGAAAACTTCCCCTACTCCGCCATCAAGGCCCTGGGAGCGGTGCAGATCGGCCTGGGGGTCACGTGTCTGGTGCTAGGTCTGTTGGACGTTTTCCTGTATCTTTTTATGGACGATGACCAATTGGCGACGGCGGGGGACAGCACGCTGATGACCCTGACAATCGCCTCCTCCCCAATCTGGTGCGGACTCTGGGTGAGAACCTCAATCGTGCTTAATCCATTTGATGCTTTAAATAATTGCATGTTAAATGGGCTTCAATAACAACCATTTCAACAAAATCTTATTGTTATATATACACGGATCAATCACGTATATATCAAGTGATACTTCTAATGTCATTTTGGAAAAAACCCTTAACTATTCATCATTAAAACATTTTAAAAATATTGGGGTGGGTGAGGCCAAAATATGAGTGCGTGGATAATTTCAACGTCTTTTTCCAACAGTTTAGTGTAACCGGTTGTATGGCGGCATGTATGAACAAAAGAAACAAGTCCAACCTTAATTATTTTGTAAGTATCCTTCTATGTTCGTTTTTATATAATACATATGCATTGAGTACTGTATACAGAGTTATTTTCGCCCCGTGTAATTTTCGCCCTTCTATATTTGCAAACAGCTTCGCCCCGTCTTGAATTCGCCAAGAAACAGTTGTTTTAAAGATATAATTTGAGACATTGGAATTCGCCCAGTCGTTAATTCGCCTTCGAAGGCGAAAGGGGCGAAAATAAAACGGGGGCTATTATTTCCCTGTATACAGTATGTACATGCTTTTAAAACTGTGAATCTTTTTGTTCTGATATTAAGAGATGGGTGGCTCAACCATTGAATTGTTAGAATAAACTGACTTACAATCCTCGCCGGTGTGAGGATGTGAACATGTAACACCATTTTGAGACGTTTGATTTATCTGTTTTCTGGCTAAAAGCTATCTAGCTCTGACGTATGACAACACTAGGATACTTATCCGCATTAAACATTATATAAATTGCTTTTTTAATTGTTTAAGTAGATTATCTCTTCGATCTTTTTCTTCATTCTCCCACTAGTGGCAAGATTGGATTTTCATTTGATCACTTTGCTGATCCAATCTCGATTGTCTCTTTAAAGAAAGTCCTATGGGGAATCCCTCTTATCAGGTGTTACCATATGCATGCAATATTAAAGTCTTACAACGATTTCAATATGGCAGCAATTTATTAGAATTGGAAAACTTAAGTTAGTTTTAGTATACATCGCTTAGTCATCAATTATCGACAATCGCCAAAGCTGAAACACATGATTTCTATCTAGAAATATTCTTCTTCCGATTATAACCCATTCTATCCCCACCCGAGGGAAAGCATGAGACCTGGTTGTATAGTAATGGGGTTCCCAAAGATGCATAATTATGCCCTTAAATTCTTTGATCATTAGTATGCTTGAAATAAGAGTTTATGAAAAACGAACAAAAATCTCCAAAAGATGTAAGTCAGTACAAAGATGGTGTGTTTTGGCCTTTTAATGTCTACATTGGTTTTCAATTGACCGCTTGTATCTGTATAACCATGTATTAACTATAATCTCAACAAATCTTTCTGACGCTTTCAGGAAAGATAAAATTATTAACATTCTTCTGTGTGGGTCTATACAGCGGGAATCAGATATCGCTATAACACGGGCTGTAGCCTTTTCAAACACTCAGCACCAGGTTTTGATTAAACTTTAAAAATCACATAGTTGACATTTTACCTAACCGAATTAAACCAAGTATATAGTAAATGATTCTATGTCGTCAATAAGAAAAGTAATAGGAGAAAATCTCGATCAAAAAGGCACAGTATATCCTTCAAATATACAGTATACTTATAATTCTTATCTATATCTATGAATGACCATGTCTTTATTTCATTCCAAGAAAATGACGTTTTTGGTGCTCAGCATCCTGTGTTCTGCGTTGTTTGCTCCAGTATGTTGTATCATCAACATTGCCATGGCAGTTCTGGTGAGATTTCCTCTGGGTCATTGTAGAACATTTATTCACATTAAAAACCACCGATGCAAGAATAGTTGTATATACCAGCATGTTCAAATATTAAACTGTTGCCCATTTTTGTTGTCAGCGCCATGAACTGGAGCCGACTTCCTACCGCTGGATGGTACCCATTCTGGTCGCCTTCTTTGCTTTCAATGAGTTGGTGTTTGCCATTGCTTCAGCCTCCATATGTTGTTGTTGTGCCCCAATCAAAACCACACAGGTACACACTCTAAAACGTAGATGGTCTCCATTACAGTTAAACTCAGATAAGTGACCATATTTATGCCTGTTTTCTTTTGCAAATTACAACGTATATTGATATTCCTATACAACCTTTTCTACAGGTTCGAGTTGTTATGGCGAGACAAGTAGACGATTCTAAGGACATAAATTCTATTGGTGCCTCGGGGACGAACAAAAGTCCCGATTCCATGGATATATTTACCACCACAGATCGGCACGGCAGACCTCTGAAAGCGTCCCCGCCAAACGAAACCACAGACAACTTTAAATCCGCGGAGCCACCAAAAGTCGTCATTCCGCCAAAGGGCTCCACCAAAAAATCGCCACCAGCTGCACCACCGGACGAGAACGATTATAGGCCTTACACCAAGGAGTCAAGTTATGACAAGATGAAACGCCTGGTGCTGCCTAGCTCCTCCTTTCCGCGCACCGAGGAGATCGAACCACGTGACCAGTTCTAAAACTACCTTTCTGCGCGGCGTGATATCATTTGAAGAGACACAAAATATGTAATTTTATTCATTGTTTTATTTATTGCGGTTCTTGTGTGCTTTGCTAAAACTCTTTGTCCTGGTAAAGCAACAAGTGTTATCCGTCTGAGCTAATGATCTGTTATAGGTCATATTTACATTTGTATTATTAACGAGTGCAGAACTGTTTTTTTTTTTAACTGCAAAATGCATTAAAATTATTTTTAAGGGTTAGTCTTATGATTGAACACTGTTTTTGTGTTTTATAGGCAAATATTGTTATTTTTTTTCATATACCGCCACGTCTTTTACAACGTACCCATAGTCTACCGGTATTTCATAGTCTACTTGTTTTAACCTTTCCTAAACAAATGTCATTCATAATTGTAAATCATGTGTATTTGACATTTTATCTTGTTCTTACTTTTCTCGTTTGAAACATTAGAATAACACAAAAATATTTTTCAGAAAACTGAAATACCTTAATTACTTGCTTTGAAGACAATTATCTTATATTGTTATAACTGAAAGCGTTTCGTTATGGCGTGAAATACGTTGCTTGATTCAAAAATCTTGTGGTGAATATTTTTAAAATCTTGTGTTGTATATTCAAAA
The DNA here is from genome assembly GCA_020458035.1 of Magallana ariakensis. Taxonomy (NCBI): domain Eukaryota; kingdom Metazoa; phylum Mollusca; class Bivalvia; order Ostreida; family Ostreidae; genus Magallana; species Magallana ariakensis. The sequence goes on along the minus strand of CM035815.1, from coordinate 25,368,630 downwards.
TCTTGTGATTTATGTTTAAAATCTTGTGATGTAAATTCAAAATCTTGTGATGTATGTTCAATATCTTGTGCGATGCATGTTCTAAATCTTGTGATGTTTATTCAAAATCTTGTGTTTATGTTCTATAATCATGTGATGTACATGTATGTGCAATGCTAGTATCTTGAACATACATTTTGAATATACATCACAAGATTATTTTAAACATTTATCACCAGATTATAGAATATACATCACAAGATTTTGAATACTAGTATACATAACAAGATTTTAATCGGTTGTTTTTCTAAAGTGATTAATGAGAGCCTAATAAAATAAAAGTTTGCAATCCAATTCTTCTTCGTTCTGTGCAAAGTTTCAAAATCAATAAACTTGCCTATTCAATTTCCCATACCCCCCCCCTCCAAAAAAAAATCCACGGACTTTTTTTTTCAACTTACGATCGAGTTACTCGTCTCATATATGTAAACTTGAAGACAACCTACATTTCATCAATTGAATATACGTAAAACTTACCAAAATATGATATGAGTACATGTACATGTATACATGTACTTTAAAGGGGCATGGTCACGATTTTGGTCAAATTCTACTTTTCTGTTTTTATTATTTACAATGCTTTAGAAATGCATTTCAAATGATTAAATGGAATTTGAAAGATAGTCGTAGAGTTATAAGCAAGATACAGGGCTCACAATTCTTTGTCATGTAAACAAGGCTCGTGCCCTGTTTTTGTTTACATAGGTCAATATACCAGTAACAAATCTTTTTTAAGCTGATTTGTATATCATCTTATTCGTTTTAAGCATGCAGAAACAGTTCTTTACGTTTAACACATTCATTTTGGGCTTAAAAATGGAATTTTTACTTCAACATTCAAAATGTAAACAAAAGCTTTGTTTACATAGCGAAGAATTGTAAGCTCTGTAACTTGTTTATAACTCAACGAATGATACTCAAATTTTGATTGCATATTAAAAATGCCTTACTGAAGCATTGTAAAATTTAAAATCGGAAAAATAATTTTTGACCCAAATCGTGACCATGCCCCTTTAAATTGTAAGGGTTTATTCTACAGTAATGTCTAGCTATAACGAATAACAACGCTTCAACATTTATCTATAAAAGAAACAGCCATACTATGTTGATGAATGGGTACTCTCTTGAAAACCTGCAAGAACATTCTTTCAAGAACTTCTTCTCAAAAGAAAAAAAAATCAATTCGGGATAAAGGGGTTCCAGAATATAGCGGGGTATACAATGAAATGTGTGGTTTCTCCTACTGGGTTCCTGTTTGGTATCGGGGTGCTGGTAATGTGGGAGGATGGTTGGTTAAACAGCATAACTGCAATGGAGGATCAATCATGGGATTATACTAGTCTGCATGCAGCTAGGGCACTGGTCAGTGAAAATAATCCAAACATGGGGTCTTGTTTATGCGCTGAGTTCTATAAATCATGTACATAATCCATACACCATAAAACGTTGCCTTTTTGGCGTTTTTATTGGTTTGGAGTTGAAGAGTATTTCATTGTTCATGTTACATGTACTTATTCTGCATTTATGTACTAAGCATGCATGTTCATTGTATGTACGACGCATTTAGATACGATGTGTTTATATAATTTTAAGTTAACCATATTAAAATAACCATTTTATTTCTGAAACAACATTAAGAGACTTTTCAAAGTCCTTAGGTTATAAACTCAGAAGACGCTCACCGCTTCTGTTTACTAAACTCCATGCGGAACCAGAATTTTTACATTGGGGGGGGGGGGGGGGCAAGGGAAGATTTTGTTTTCCGAAAGGGGATGGGTGGGTGGGTCCAATGCACATTTTTGCCCACCCAAAAATTCTATGTGACTTTAATAAGTTTGACCTCCTCTCTCTCGCTTTAAAAACCATTAAAAAAAACCCTATTTTTGTCGTTGATTTCACCATAAATTCTCGTTCTATTACAATATTGAAAGTCGCTTTATGAAGATTACTAGTATTCACGTATGATTCTCCAACCTCTTTTGAGAAAACCGGGAAAAAAATATCTGTCCAAACTGGTTTTCTCTGTACGAATTTCCGTCTGTCTGTGTGTCGTACAAATTGTGCGACGGTGAGACGTATTTTTTGTAATTTTGATCGCCTCTATTGTTTTGTACAAGGTCTGACACACACAAGAGAAGCAGTTTACTAGTTTCTGATATGCCTAGGTAAGATCTGTACAACAATTTGTGTATTATATCTGTTTTGATGCAGGGTAATGGTATTCAAAACAAAGCATGTTTCATGTAGATTATGTTCCATTTTTCCGAAGTAAAACTTTTCCGATTCACCGTCACCGAGCACGAACATTTTTACAGATAGTTTATCATTTTATTGAATTAAGAAAGTTTATGAAACTTGACTAAATGTGTTTATTTATATATGATTTAAATCTTTCAGCGCCATATGGATGTTTCTCATGTCGGCCATTCGGGTTACATATGTACATACCAACTGAAATCCCTCTAGTGTTCAAAAATTTGTACTTTGTTTTAAAGAAATGTTCACATTGTTTTAACGGTAAGTATAAAACGTATGAAAATGAACACTATGTGTTAAAGGATTTTGTATATTTTATAGAAGTGAGGAGTCGGAGAAGAGAAAGAGGAGAAAGTCTGAGAGTAGTTCCAGCAGTAGTTCATCATCAGATTCCTCAGAGTCAGATAGCGACTCAAGTGCATCCTCAAGCAGCTCTGCAGGAGACAGAAAAAAGGACAATAATAAGCCAAAGCAATCAGGATCTGGAGATGATAGAAGTAGGCAGTCCTCACGTTTAGATGACAGTGGAGTTAAGTCCTCATCTTCAAAAAGAAGACAAGATTCCAGCTCAGATGATGAGTCTAAGAAAAAGGGAAGCAGTTCAGATAATGAAAGATTCAGGTCTCAGTCAAGCTCTGGTATAAAAAGGCAATCTAGATCTCCAAGTATAAAAGAGAAATCATCTCCTGCAGGATCAAGGGCAAGCTCAAGGAGTGAACACAACACATCTCAGCATTCCTCATCCAGACGATCCACATCTCGCTCATCATCTCACCGTGGAAAGGATAGACAAACATCCTCCAGTCCTCGCCGTCCTGATGAAAGACCTTCTTCAAGAAGCTCTCAGAAGGAAAAAGAAAAATCTGAGAGGCATGTTGCCAAGTCTCCTTCATCTAGTCCTCCACGGCAGCTAGATGAAAGGAAAGAAAAACAGGCAAGGTCACCATCATCAAGTCCTCCCAATGATCCTGAGGACAGAGACAGGCAGGAGAGATCACCTGAAACTAGCCGACCCTCAAGAAGTGAGGAGATAAGACCTATAGATGCATCCCCAGAAGGAAGGCCTCCATCCAAGGGAGATTCCAGGTCACCGAGCCACACCCCACCCAGAGAGGACAGATATGATTTGTCAAAGTACCAAGAAGAGAGTGGGGGGTCTGAATCAGATGAGGACAGGAAGAGTCGAAAGAAGAAACATGACATGAGAAACTTTGAGAGTGAGCCAGAGAGTGGGGAATGCACCGACTCTGACAATGAAAAGAAACTGAAGAGTGCTGTCAAGGTTTGTATCAAAACATGATTCTTTTCACTGTTTCTTATTTCATTTCTGTCTTTTTAATACTTTTGAAGAAAAGGTTGCTGGGTTTTGCCATCATAACAAAGCAATGAAAGTCACCTAACATTGAAATTCCTCCATTATTTAGCCATTATCATTATTATTAAATTATTTATAATTTTTGGAAACTACATGTATTTTGATAATATATTATTTTTTGTGTACTTTTATCTATCAGATCTCAAAGGATATTACTAATTAATCATCAGCTACTAATTATTGTTACAAATACATGTAGTGGGTGAGCTAAATGTAACAGTTTTCTACATTTACCTATTACAGACGGACACTATTCCATCTCATTATGCACTTGGCAAAATACTGCTACAGTTGTGTTACGTAGGAAAATTTTAATCCAGTTTTGGCATCTATATCTGCATATAAATTTTAAGGGTCTGTGTATTGCATGTACAGGTGTTGGATTGAGTGAAATGTTAAGTAAAATTTCCTGAAGTTAAATCATTTAAACACAAATCAATGTTTTGTTTATGGTATACATAGAAACAGTCACATGCATTCCTAGCTTCTTGATATGAAACGGTGCATAAATTATAAGATTCCTCTAGCCCTTGCCTTTTATGTGTTGTTTTTGGTTTACTGTATGCATGCTCAGATAATGGAGGAAAGATGTTTTTGTTTTAAGATATGTTTCCTTATATATTTTTTTTTTTATCAACTTTGAATAACTATTGAAATTTTGATTATTTTCCCATGACCTTTTTCTTGCATCAGTTCTGGGATAAGAAATTCTCTTACAGGGTATAATAAAAGAGAGAGGAAAAAAAATCTTTTTTTTATGATTGTCAATTTTTATGATTATAAACTGAAGGATGCATTTTTGATATCAAGTATTTTTAAAATTTAAAATCAAAATTTGATTTGACTATAGCACAATCAAAAGTACAAAGAAGTTCACAGATAAAGGATCAGAGATTGTTATTCTGAATCAAACTGATGTTATTAAATTTAAATGATTAAAATAACATCTTCACATTCACAAAAGGTAATAATAAGGATGAATTTGTTACTATGTCCTGATTTGGATATGTACACATAAGTCTGAAACATGTAAATATTATTCTAGAGGAAAATGGAAGAAGAAGATAGATATCGGCGTCGTGGAGGAAGACGTGGGTCTCCAGACGAGAGAGACGACCGACGGCGTAGATACAGTCCAGACAGAAATAGGCGAAATGGTAAAAATTTCACTTTCTTTGAAACATCTATTGCTTATGATTGTGCATAGCCACTCACCTTATGTATTAAAAAAAAAATCTCATATCAAAATAGAGTTCAATGAAGACTTTTCTTTTTATGACAGAGCGCTACAGGGATGATAGACGAGATGGCAGGCGATCACCTGACAGACGGAGGGATGACAGAAGGAGGAGGTCATTGGATAGAGAAAGAGAAGAGCGACGGAGGTCCCCCGCTCAGGATAGGCGCAAACAGAGAGACAACAGGCAGATTGATAAGTACGCATTCTGTGCGAATCTCTATTTTCTGTAGAAATGAAATTAGTATTCATATTAAGAATTTGTTTATACACTCATTAGCTGTTTGTTTTGTGAAACATAATTTGGCTACGATAGTACTTGATGACAAAGGGATTAACTAATGAAATTGAGAATATGCTCAGCAATTCTCAATGTAAGCAATGTAAACTTTTGAATTCCAGTTGAAAGTGTTTCAAGAAAAACTTTTATTGGTGTTAATATTTTATGATGGACTAGTTACATGTATCTTACTTATTACTCCTATTTGTAGAGATGCTGGGGGTGATACAGGGGAAGGAGAGAAAACAGAGAGAGCACCAAAGAAAACGAAAGAGGAGGAGGTATTGGCACTGACCACCCGCACAGGAGGGGCATATATCCCCCCTGCCAGACTGAGGGCCATGCAGGCCAGCATCACTGATAAGTCCAGGTGAGGTCACTACAGGTTGTGTAGAGAGAAAGTTTGACAGAATTGCTGTAGTTGTCTTAGTAACTATCATCACATCAGTGATTGTCTTTTTTCTAAGAAAATTAGATTGAAAAAATTAATCCAAGGATAATAACAAATACCTCCAGTATATGCAGCATTTTATTTTGGAGAATTCAGTGCTTGCAAATATCTTTTTTTAAAGGTGATATTTTTGATTTTGATACAGTGAGGCCTATCAGAGAATTGCCTGGGAAGCCCTGAAGAAAAGTATTAATGGTCTGATCAACAAAGTCAATGTGTCCAATCTCCAGTTTGTGGTCCAGGAACTGTTTCAGGAAAACATTGTCAGGGGAAGGTAAGTTGATTGTCTGTATAACTATACAACAGTGGGAAAGTATTGGGGATATTACATTAATGTTTTGAAGTTATCATGTGATATTCTGATGTGTACTTTCAGAGGGTTGGTGGCACGCTCAGTCATTCAGGCCCAGACTGCCTCTCCCACCTTCACACACGTGTATGCCGCCCTGGTGTCTGTGGTTAACACAAAGGTATGTACAGAATTACCACAAGATTTAGTGTACACATCTGTCTTGTTTGATGTAATTACACGTGTTGGAATTTTACTCCATCTAGAAAAAGTTGTTTGTGATTGCAGCTGTTATCAAATGACCTTTTGATTTGGAATTATTATTTTGATGCATAATGATTTATGATTTGAAGAAATATTTATTCATCCAGCATATTTTTTAATTTGTGAATTTACATATTCGCCATTAAGCAGTTTCAATATTAAAAATTGATTTTTCTTAATTTTATGTGTGCATTTATTTCCATTGTGTGATCTATTTACAGTTTCCACAAATTGGGGAGTTGATCCTGCGACGTCTAGTTATTCAGTTCCGTCGTGGATTCAAGAGAAATGATAAGACGCTCTGTCTCTCCTCCACTCAGTTTATTGCCCATCTTGTGAACCAACAAGTTGTAAGTTAATAACAGAAAAAATAAACAGACATATAATTGTATGTTAATATTATTTCCTCTTGTTTGATGAAGAATTATTTTCATAGCATTAAATGTTTTATCATTTAGTCATATTTTAGGAATTAAAGATAACTAAAAGTTTATCTACAGTGAATATCAGAAAGAAACTTTTTAAATAACTTTCAAGTTTGTATTTACATGTAGAAAAAATCCCTTAGTTAAAAGATAGTACATGCCTTGAAAATAAGCATTCATAAGTGTGAGAATTTGGTTTCAGGCCCATGAGGTGTTGGCATTGGAGATTCTGACCCTGTTACTGGAGACCCCGACAGATGACTCGGTGGAGGTAGCGGTGGGCTTTCTGAAGGAGTGTGGGCAGAAACTGACCGAGGTCACACCCCGGGGAATCACAGGTAAAAACCTCCAAAGTCTAGGAGGAATATTACAATAGTAATAGGAAAAACTTGTCTGCATTTTTTATGGCATTAAGTATTAGCTAAATGAGCAAAGAGCTTTCATGTTTTCCCCCAGAGCATGCATAATACACCTTTAATGTTTTGTATACATATGTTTTTTATTGTAGCTATTTTTGAGAGACTCAGAAATGTCTTGCATGAAGGGAAGATCGACGTCAGGGTGCAGTATATGGTGGAGGTCATGTTCGCCATTCGTAAGGATGGCTTCAAGGACCATCAATCGGTCATGCAGGAATTGGACCTTATCACTGAAGAGGACCAGTTTACACACCTCCTGACATTGGAAGATGAGGGCACAACAGAAGATATCCTCAGTATGTACATGTTTATACCTGTGACTGTTAAAAATTAGTTCTCCTTAGCATGTAAACCAATTTACACATAAAAATCACTTTTTCTAAAGGTATGTTAATATCTTGTATAATTTCTTTTTTCAGATGTGTTCAAGGTTGATCCCGAGTATCAAGCCAATGAGGAAAAGTACAAGGAACTGAAAAGAGGTTTGTGATAGAGACTTATTCATGATGTAAATGGTGTAAAGACAATCAGAAGTGTTGGTAGTATAAATCATTTGATCATTGCTGATTCTATTTGACAGAGATCCTTGATGAAGGAAGTTCTGATGAGGAGTCAGGAAGTGGGTCAGGATCTGAAAGTGATAGTGAGAGTGAAGAGGGAGAAGGTGAAGGTCAGTATCGGAGTAAACTAAGATGAGAATCGTTCTAAAAGCTAGAAGGCTGTATATAATTAAATTTTTGAGAGCAAAAGCACAGGAATACAAGGCGTTGATTACCTTTTATAGTCGAGTCTTGTAGGAAATTTCATGTAGTCAAAAGTTAATATAAAAAGCTGAAAAATAATATTCTAAAGCACTTTAAGTAATTTTTTTATGTTGTAAGTCAGAACCTGCTCTATCAAAGATTCATTGTAAGACTGGCAATGATAAATGTAAAAGATTTGTTCATAAACAAGTGTTTTTGTGGTCCTGGTTTTACAGAGGGAGAGAAGCAGACCATCATTGATCAGACGGAGACAAACCTGATCGCTCTGAGGAGGACCATCTACTTAACCATCCAGAGTGCCCTGGACTTTGAGGAGTGTGCTCACAAACTTCTGAGGTTGGAACTAAAGCCAGGGCAAGAGGTTTGAAAATGTCTTACTACAAACTACTTAAAACTAAATGATTTTACTTATGCATAACATTTACCTGAAAACAAGATTAAACAATGGAGCAATGAGCTGATAAGTTTTTGTGTTAGTTTTTTGAAAAGAAAAGTGATGTATTGATATCTTTTTTCAGATTGAGTTATGCAACATGATTCTGGATTGTTGTGCACAGCAGAGAACATATGAGAAGTTTTTTGGGCTACTTGCACAGGTAATTCAGATGTGGACACTGCCATGTCCCCAGAAATCTCAATGTTCAGTTATTCAACATGTTTACTTTGATTTTCAAATCTTCTAAATACAGAAATGAATACAAAAAAATATTAAAATTTCCTTAATTGTGAAGTACTGCTTGTTTTGCAGAGGTTTTGTATGATTGACAAGAAGTACATAGAGCCATTCCAGAACATGTTCAGGGAGCAGTACGAAACAATCCACAGACTGGAGACCAACAAACTCAGGAATGTCGCCAAGTTCTTCTCTCATCTACTTCACACTGACGCCATCTCATGGGAGGTAACTCACCCTTTTTTTTAAAAAGAAAGTGTTAACTTCTGTTCAGAATTTATAAGTGCAATGGAATTGTACAAATGTACCGGTACTTGCTGCAAAATTATATATTGTGAGAGACTTTTAATTGTACTACTACTGAAAAGATTGTGTGCTTTCAATAGAAACAGTGAAACTTTATTCTTAAGGAATTTTGTTTTAAGTAATTAAAGTCTAGAAAATTGACAATCCATAAATCACACTACAAGTCAGTTAATCTCCATTATGTTATTTATTGTGAAAAGGAATTGACCACACTGTATTTGCTTGAATCTGTGAAGTGTTAAAGAAGGCTGTTGTTTTGTTTCAGGTTCTGGAGGTCATTAAACTCAATGAAGATGACACAACATCTGCAAGTAGAATCTTCATCAAAGTTTTGTTCCAGGAGTTGTCCGAGTATCTCGGTCTCCCCAAACTTAATGACAGACTCAAAGATCCGTAAGTTTAATTTGAAAAATAAGATGACCATAACATGGAATGATATGCTTGTACATGTATTTTAATGTATTTAAGATTATTATACACTGTACATGGAAATAAAAATGGAAACATATTTGTTTCATTTTACATATTTTATCTTTATGTTTTTAGGTCACCTGAGTAAACTCAGGTGACCTATTGCTATCTGTTTTCGTCCGTAGTTGTGCATTGTGCGTCGTGCATTAACAATTTACATTTTTAACTTCTTCTTAAAAACTACAAGGCCAATTGTTCCCATTTTTAGTGTGAAGCATCTCTATGGTAAGAGGAATGTAAATTGTGAAATTGGTGGCTCTACCACCCCCAGGGTGCCACAGGTAGAGCCAAATATGCAAAAAACAGCCAAATTTTCAAAAATCTTCTTCTCTACTCCCACACATGTGAGGAAAAAACTGATTGCATGGTTATGATGTCCATGAAGCTCTCTACCAAAATTGTGAAATTCATGGCCCCTGGGTCAGGGGTTCAGGCTCTAGGGTGGGGCCAATATGGTCATATAGTAAAAATGTATTAAATCTTAGAAAATCTTCTTCTCTACTCCCATAGATATTTGTTAAAAACTAAATGCATGGATATGATGTCCATGAAGCCCTCTACAAAAATTGTGAAATTTATGGCCCCTGGGTCAGGGGTTCAGGCCCTAGGGTGGGGGCAATATGGCCATATAGTAAAAATGTATTAAATCTTAGAAAATCTTCTTCTCTACTCCCATAGATATTTGTTAAAAACTAAATGCATGGATATGATGTCCATGAAGCCCTCTACAAAAATTGTGAAATTTATGGCCCCTGGGTCAGGGGTTCAGGCCCTAGGGTTGGGGCAATATGGCCATATTGTAAAAATGTATTAAATCTTAGAAAATCTTCTTCTCTACTCCCATAGATATTTGTTAAAAACTAAATGCTTGGATATGATGTCCATGAAGTCTTCTACCTAAATTGTGAAATTTATGACCCCTGGGACAGGTGTTTAGGCACTAGGGTGGGGCCAATATGGCCATATAGTAAAACTGTATTAAATCTTAGAAAATCTTCTTCTTTACTCCTGTATATATTTGTGAGAAACTAAAGGCATGGATATGATGTCCTTGTGTTAAGTGGCATCAAATAGTATGTAGGTCATGAGCCCCGGGGATGGTCCTGTCCCACCTCAAACAGGAAGTGCCAGAATATCTTGAAAACGGCTAATATCCCCACCCCTAAACCATATATATTCTTGTTCCCGGTGTTAAGGGCCATCAAATGGTATGAAGGTCATGGGCCCTGGGGCTGGTCCTGACCCCCTCTCAAACAGGAAGTGCACAAATATCTTGAAAACGGTTAATATCCCCACCCCTAAACCATATATATTCTTGTTCCTTGTGTTAAGGGCCATCAAATGGTATGTAGGTCATGGGCCCTGGGGGTGGTCCTGACCCCCCTCAAACAGGTAGTGCCCGAATATCTTGAAAACGATTTAATAGTCCTTTTTGAAAGATTTCAGGCAGGGAGGTGGTCGTCATTACAAATTAAAAATTTTTCTATTTCAGAATAAAACTTAATTAAATGCATATATGAGACTCCTTGACAAGTTTGTGTATGGGTTATGCTACTCGCGTGACCGTCAAGGCCTATTGGCCTCTTGTTTGATCTTGTAATTTATATCTTTTGATTATAGAACCCTCCAGCCGTACTTCGAAGGACTATTGCCCAGAGACAACCCCAAAAATACCAGATTCTCCATCAACTTCTTCACCACCATTGGTCTCGGTGGACTGACGTAAGTTATACAGTTTGATCTGTTTGATCTGATCAGTTTAGTATTGGCACAATGTCCACTTAACCATCCAAAGAGACACTAACTTGCATGTATGTAGACCTTTTAAATTAATTTAATGTCTCAAATTAAATTGGGATAGCAGTTAAGTGAATGTTAACATAAAAACAGCAAACTTAATTAATACATGTACTTTATATTGTAATACAGCAGTATTTCTTTGAACTTTAGTGTTAAATGAAAAAACAGCACACCCTTTTTCATGAAAATTGATTTTCTTTGCAGAGATGATCTCCGAGAGCATTTGAAAAATGTGAAGAAACAGGTAGCTCAACAGCAAGCAGAAGAGTCGGAGAGTTCTTCATCATCGTCCTCTGATGATTCATCATCTTCATCATCATCAGACAGTAGCAGTTCATCATCTGATAGCTCCTCAGGTAAAAAACCACAAGCAATTACTTCCTCTTTACATGATGATAATTAAAATTGGTAAAAAAACTAGATGAGGTACCCAATAATTTTATGATTACATACATTGTAACTCTTCTTTTCTCTGTTACTGTATCTTCTCATCTTATGACCTGTTACTATCATGGTTGTTTTACAATGTATTACAGATAGTTCTTCAGAAGATGAGGCCCCCAAAAAGAGAAAGAAACAGAAATCTTCCAATGTTAATGAAGGCAGAGATGGAAAAAAATTAAGAAAAGGGTATCCTAATGGAGATATACGGGAAAAGGAAAAGAAAAAAGGCAGAAAGGATAGCCCAGAAAGTTTAAGATCCAAAAGAAGGGGACGTGAGGAAAGTCCAGAAAATGCAAAACCTAGGGGAAGGGGCAGAGACGACAGTCCAGAAAATGTCCGACCTCCAAAAAGAAAGGGTCGGGAGGATAGCCCAGAAAATGTTCCACCGCCTAAAAGAAGGGGGCGCGAGGACAGTGAAGAAAATGTTCGACAGCAAAGAAGAAGGCGTGAAGACAGTTTTGAAAATAAAAAATCTAAAAGGAGAGGTCGCAATGAAAGTCCAGAAGAAGCACAGTCAAAAAGAAGAGTACCTGACGAGAGTCCGTATAATGCCAGATCCAAGAGGAGAGTAGATGAAGAAAGTCTGGGGAGTTATAGGTCATCACGAAGAGGTGGTAGACAGGAGAGTCCAGAAACTGAGAGAACACAGCGAGATGCATACAGGTCAGATAGATACAATGACAGGTATTCTCAAGAAGACGGTGAAAGAAGAAGGGACAGAGAAGACAGGAATAGTAGACGTAAAAATAGAGAAGATAGTGATGATGAAAGAGACACTGAAAAATACAGTGACAGAAGAGGAGAGAGGAGGAAAGATAAGTATGAAGAGGAGAATTATGACAGGTCATCCAAAGGAAGATCAAGAAAAGAAGACCAACGTAATGGAAGGTATGCAGATAGCTCTGATGAAGATGAAAATGAAAGACGCCAAATTAAAGAGGAAAGCAACAGGAGTTTTGGGAGAGAAAGGGATCAAAGAGAAAATGGGCACTTGGACAGAAGTATAGAGAGAGAAAGAGAGAGGAGTAGAAATAGGCAGAGCAGTAGAGAAAGGAGTAGAAATAGGCAGCGCACTCCTGATAGGAGTAGAGATCGGAATACTGGTACAAGTCTTGCAGTTAGACAAAGTAGAGAAAGGCAAAAGAGGGAAGATTCAAGGGATGATAGGAACCAACAAGACAGAGAATCGGAAAGGAATAGGAGACATGAAGATGAGGATCGAAGGAAATACAGCAACAGCCAGGATAGATCAAGGAGGGATTATGAAGATGATGGAGAAGAAAAAATGCTGCGAAGAGGAGACAGAGAAGTCAGTAGAAATGGCAGAAGCAGAGAAGAGGACAGAGGATCAGAAAGGAGAAAGAGATATGAAGAAGACAGGAGGAAGATGATTCCTAATGATGAGGAAGAGGGAAAAAGAAATCGCAGGGAGGATGAAGAGGAAAAGAGCAGAAAAAATAAAGGGAGCAGCAGGCAGAGTGTGGATTCCTCTAGTGAAGACAGTGATTCCTCTAGTGATTCGAGCTCCAGCAGTTCTGATGATTCCTCAAGTGACAGCTCTTCTTCCTCTTCCTCATCCCCGAGGAAGAGGAAGCATTCAGACTCTGAGAGTGAGAATTTAAAAGATTCTGTCAAAAAGCGAAGAGGATCGCTTGATCATGACAACAGACTCGAAAGTAAGAGAGAACGTCCTCAAAGAGAGAGTAGTGTTCGTAGTAGGGAGAGAGATCGTAGAAGGTGACAGACTGATCACTATAGTACAGTCAGATTCATTTCATAAAGAGTTATTGGATAATTGAATTATTTTCAAAGTGCTGTCATATTCATCTCATAACATTTTGTCATTTGATATATGAATTGTGTGTATGTTTATTACACTTGCATTAGAATCATGTGATGCTGATAATTCATACCTTTATTCTGACCCAATGGGTTTTTTCTATACAAAAGGAACGGTTGAATTAAAAAAAATGAAACACTGAGTTTTAAAGTATTGTTTTCTGAACTACTACATGTACATGTATAAGCATCAATAGTAAAGATATAAGTTTATAATTTTCAAATTTTTACATGTAAAAATTCTTTATAACTACATGTACATGTATTTGATTTAAAAAAAAAACACCTGCCAAACCAAACCAAAACACACAATTGTGAATTTAAGTATTTTAAAACGGCCAAGTATGAAAATCATACTGTATTTATGTAATTGATTGGCCTGTTAAATCCCTAGGCGTTTAGAAGATTTTTTGGAAGGCTGGGTGGTCAACGAATAAGCCACAAGATCCGTCTTAAATTTTTAGATATGATTTTTTAAGCTACCTGTGTAAACTTTTACCATTTGGGTCATACTTCATATAAACAGCTTTTGAGTAGGGGGGGGGTAGTGACCTTGAACCAATTTTCAAGGTCAAATATGAAGGTCATAGCAGAATTAGATTAAAAATCCTTTTCCTAAGCATATCCTCTCTCCCTTTGCTCCAATCTGGCTCATACTTTACCCACATGGTGCCTTTGATCAAAGGGTATGCAGTGACCTTAAATGATGTTTGTAGGTCAAGTGTTAGGTTAGTTGCAATAATGTAGTCCTCCCGTTTTTTGTTTTTTTTGTTTTTAAACATCAGATATAAAAAATCAGAGAGGGCTACATTATTGCAGCTAGTGTTAGGTGATATTGGATCACACAAAAATTATTTTTAAGAGCATATATATACTATCCCTTGGCCCTTTTCGACTAATACTTTGCTTAAACAGCTTTTTGTGTAATGGTGTGTAGTGACCTTGAACCAAGTCAATGTAAAGGTCATAGCAGAGCTCTTTATAATTAGTTTTAGGTTATTTCCCATTTGCTTAATCTTGCTCAGATTGAACAAAACTGCCTGTATGTAAGGGGTAATGACATTGAATTAGAAGTTCCATGTTAGCTGGAAAACTGCTAACTTACAGGTCAAGGTCAAAGCAAAATTCTCTGAAATTCTTTTCATCCTATACCGTAGACCATTATTTAAGCCGGCCCTTTGAGATGGTCACCATCTCAACGTTTAGTTACATTTTATGTTTGCATAATTGCACCGAAAGTGAAGATGTGAATAGTGTAATGGTTTCAGGGAAGAGTTTGAATAAGTTCACAGAATACATACTACAATACATCACCCATTATCACATATTTTTAGAATTGAGTTTTGTAAAAGAACTTAAGGCAAAGTCATTAAAAATTTTCATTGTCATAGGATGTGTAAAACTTACATAAAAAATATTTATCACTAATGATCTCAATCTCGTATAGACATTTATATATCATTATATTAATGAAGCATTTAGTAGCAGATGAATAATTTGAATTTATGAATTTGGTCTTGAGCACATTTTTAGAATGCAACCCTGTTTTGTCATTTTTTATTTTCAGTTTTCTTATGGTGATATGGGACACCTCCATATTGTGAGGTACTTCCTATTGAAATAAACAATAAAATCAATTATAATATTAGATATTTTTTCTTTCCCAAATCAGATATCTAACAGCATTGCTCAATGGGTTGGAATGTTACCTACGCATCTGTAAGTCAAGAGTTTGAATTTGGGCTTTTATAACTTTTACCTTTACAAAAATATTAAGATCAATTATAAAAGGGTCTGGCCACGCATAGTCACCAATTTTCCTTATATTTAATACATAGACACACCTAGGTGTAAAACGCAAAAAACCACTAAAAGTTGGTTGCTGGGGGTAACCGTTGTCATGGTTACCGAGACTAAAGATGGAAAAATAGCAAAACTTGCCTACATTGAAGCCATATTAGAAGGTTTTGCCCACTAATGTAAGCTATCAAAGACATAAAACAGCCTTTGTCCTATTTAGTTATATCAGAAAATTGATGGAGAAACCAATAATTTTAAAATGTTACCATTGAAACCATTACAAAATTTTGAAATCAGTTTTTTGCGGTTTTTAAAAATAGCCAAATGGGAAAGCATAAAATGTTTACATCCTAATCAATGTCCATGCAATATTTGTTTTGTTATGAAAATTGACATCCGTTGCTATGGCAACAAAGCCAAAAAATAGAAAAAATAGAAATTAAAGATGATTTTGATATGCATTATTTCTGCATTTTAAAAATTTTTTGCAATTGTTTCAGTTTGAACTTGTAAAAATATATCTAAAATTGTATTATATACCACAAAAAGCTTTGTTATGCAACAGAGATGTGTTGTTGCTATGGAAAATTAAATTGCGTAAAAAGTCACACAGAAATTCTTACTTTTTGAAAAGTCCATAGCAACGGCATTTATTTTTAGAAAATTTAAGATTTTTTTTGATTGTCATTAAAGTTTAGGACATACTTGATTTTTTCTCACCAATTTATTTTATATATTTATTCATTTTAAGTGAATAATATCTATTCAAATATGCCTTAAAATATTATATTTACCTTATTTTTAAGCTTGTTACCATAGCAACGGTTCTAAATTTTCATATATAAATTCTTCATTGCACAATCATAATAGCGTTTATCAAAAAATCCAGTATTTGCTCTTTTTATTCATATTAAATGAAGAAAACATATTTTCAAATTTCTGTTTAGTAACCATGGAAACACTCTAAAAATATGCGTTTCTCCATGAATTTTTTTCTTTCTTTTGAAAAATGATAACTATTTTTAATAATATATTCTACTCTGGAAACCCCAAGTTGTGCACATTACTAACAGTATGTTCTCAAATAAGCATTAAAATGCCATTTTTACATCGTTACCCTTTGTTACCATGGCAACGGGACCACATAGCAACAAATAAATGGTGTTAGGCATTTTTACTCATCAAAGTCTATCAAATTGTAAAGTATGAGGAAAATCTGTGACTATGCGTGGCCACCAAATTTTGATTCTTACATAGAATTAATCTAAAAGCTTAATTTTTGGTCAAATTTGAAAATTCTAAACTGATGAAAGTATTTCGATTATATTATGTACTTTTATACACATTAATATCGACTGCAGGTGTCCCATACCACCTTAAGTACATTTTGGGAATTGAATATTTGTTCTGTCAATATATTATAGAAAGTGCTCTACTAGCATTTACTTGCACACCTTGTCTTCGATTGGTATATTTTAGTAGTATTTTTTTTGCTTTTAACTTGTATTGTTTTGAGAGTTTTTCTGTGTACACAATCCACTTTAAAGACCATAAGGTCATGAAAGATAAATAGAAAGGAAATGATACTTCCTCCAAAATGGCAGGACAGAGATCAAAAGATACATTTCAAATGTATCTTTTGATCTCTGTCCTGCCATATAAATGATTTATATAAGAAATAAGATGCATTTCCTTGTGTGGTTATATCTTATATCCTAAAATCATTATTATGTACATGTACATAGCATTAGGCGTCACAGAACGGAGGGGGGGGGGCTTAGCCCTTCCAGACCGTTAAGTCTTGTACTGTGTGCGCTGTAAGGTCTTTTGTATTATCGATAGGGACTGTAGAGCACTGCTCACATCTTAGTGAGACACTGCGTAGAGTTAACGGTAACAGCATCTGAATTACCTGTAATACCTGTGCTATATGTACTACCCTTACCGCAGATAAATGTTTTTTGGCATTGTTCTTGAACTGCCCATTTTGCGACAATTTTGTTCTCAAAAAGTGTCCTCCGAAAGAAATGTCACTTGTACTTACACAAAAAATGTCCGTATTTGCTATTTCAGGGATTTTAAGGGGAAAACTTCTCTGTCACAAAAAACACAACCACTTACATGTTCAAGTGACCAGAAGCCCTCAACGGTTTGCTTCCGACACCACGGCATAGGTGAGCAGGAATACTCTCTTTGGATTCTACTGTAAGTAAGGGATTCTACTTCATTAGATCAATCATTAAATCCCCTTTTGTGAGTATAAATGATTTACCTGTCTCCTCTACATTTTACATGATTCTCTCTAGGAAGTAAAATATTTTGCTAAATAATATTGAGTTCTGCAGTCTTTTATTAGGTTTTTTTCAAAAGCTTGACAGCTAGGCATCAAAATAATATATAAAACCAACCACAAATACCTTTGCAAAAATGTAATAAGCAGTTTGATACACAAATATCCACATGTACACTTGATGACAATTCAGGTACCAATATGTTTATAAATACCATATCATTTACATGTTATACAAAGTATTAACCACTGCTTTCCATTTTCATGCACTGCTTGTCCTCTACTCGGATAGTTGTTGAGCTGATATTTTCACACTGTGTTCATCAATGCAATATCGTCTACTTAATCCATCAATGCAACACCGTCTACTTAATCCATCAATGCAACACCGTCTACTTAATCCATCAATGCAACACCGTCTACTTAATCCACTCAATGTCTTCTTCTGTGGTAGTTGTCTTGCTGGATGGTTTGGCACTTGGATTCTCTGAGGAAGACTCCTTCATCGACTTGGCACCTCTGTTGAGTTGGAGATCTTTAACCCAATCGAAATCTCCAACAAAATCCACCTCGTCTTCCAGATCCCTATCTATCATTGCGTCACCGGACAACCATAATCCCTCTATGTCGTACCTCTGGCGAGTTTGTGGCATCATCACGTGTAAAAAGGCATTTCCTGCAAAACAAATAATATTTACTTAACACGGTAATTCTTGCTCTCACATTATCACAAACCCTTTAAAATCAAGCAAACCTAATATTGAGATAAATTTATAATTTCTCACATGAATCGATTGATGGAAATATTAGTTATTATTCCAATATTATACCTAAGTCTACTGCCAACCATTCTGATTTGGGGTCATCTTGTCCAGAGATCAGAAGAAAAGGGTCAGAATCATGCTTCTTCTGTTTATACTACAATATAGCAGGTTAGAGTATACCAACAGTTGTTTACATTGAAGATGAAAAGATAAGAAAAAAACCAAATATTCAATATAAAATGCTGGCAACAATTAATGCTGTCTTTTTCTAAAAATAAGGCTGCATTCTCCGTCATTTAAAATTAGACTGCACATCATCAAGACATACAATTGGAAACATTGTTTTGTTTTTGTTTTTTCAAAACAATGCAATTAATTTTGCTGTAAGGATAGACAGAGCCACGTTTTCGGACAAACATGTACTAAATTTCTGTAGGATAAGCTTCTATCATAGTGTTTTCCTAGCTAGCTGTATTGCTACTAAAGATGAAAACTTTCAATGGCACAGATACTAAAGATAGGTACTTACAATATTGTTGACAGTGGACATGATGGCCCGTAAATGTCGGAGAGAGATGGCACTGACTATGACCATGTGATCAGTCAGGTTGACCTCTGGAGGTATATTTATTACACAGATATCCTGGGCATTCTCCTCTCTAAGAACAGTCAAAAGCTCCTCTAGCTCATAGACTCCAGTTTTACCCCCTGTTAACAAGACAAATACCATAAAAACATATAAACGTGATTGAATGTTTTGCCAGAAAATATATTCCAATATTTTAAAAGATAAATATTTCATTCTAGAAAAACCTTGTTAAATCCATCAGTACAAGTGTCATAAAAACAATTTGATATGCAATCAGAAAAGATCTTATACATGTACATATATGTTTTCCAACAAGTCCAACCTTACTACATGTATTTAATATATCCTTCCTTTTAAATTGTTGTGCGAAAAAAGACCTCATTAGAACACTAATTTGAAAGCATTCCTTTTTTGGTGATACATATATGCATGCAATATACATGTAGTTCAATTCTATGATTTTGAAAAAATGGCTTTCACTTAGATTCTGCTGACGATTTGAATTAAAGTGTGCTTAGATTAGTAAATGCTCCTCTGCTTACTTGTAAGGCTGATAGGTGGTACCCAATCAGACACCTCCTCTTCTACCACCTCATCCTCACGATAAAAATCCTCAATCTCCTCGTCTAAAAGGCCCTCCTGTTTTGATTCAACACTTGCAAAGTCAGGAGTGTCCTCTTGAGGTGATGCGGATTCATTAATTTTGGAATCTTGACCTGTTTTGTCGGGTGGATCAGATGTAGTTGATGTGGAATATGCTATTTAGAAGAAAAATATAGTATATTACCTGTCATTGTTATTTATTCATACACGTAAGTGATATATGTCAACATCACCAACCTAAATTCATTTAGCGACATTTGATAAGATTCTACATTTATCTAGTTAAGATCATTTACTTCCATGAACCAGTAGTGTCATTGACAGCACTAGTCCGAAATATCTGACGTTTTCCTGGCTTTTTTTAACAATTTTGATTTTTTACATGCCAGGAAAACTTCAGAACCAGCGCCATTACGAAAACTGGAAATTCACTGCCTCCAACTAGAAGCAGCATTCTAGGCTCGATTTTAAATAGATATATATTTAAACTAAATAATACAGCTTAAAATATAATTTTACTGAACATTTTGATAATCACACTGATAAACAATTGTGTTGTTGACCTATGGTATTTTTTCTCGAAATTTCAAAAATGCACAAACTCAAAACAAATCTCAACAGTTTGATAGACTGTGTTCAACAGCCTGTTTATGGGATGTAAGGACCCATAAAAGCGATATTAGTGAGCAGTAAAATCATCATTTTATTAACTAGTTTTAAATAAAACATTTTATTCAACTCATAAATATTTAAAATCGAGCCGAGAATGCCAACTGGAGGCGGCGAATTTCCAGTTTTCGTAATGGCGCCAGTTCTGACGTTTTCCTGGCATGTAAAATATCAAAATCGTTAAAAAAGCCAGGAAAACGTCAGATATTTCGGACTATGACAGCAATATTGTACATGGATGAATACATTTTCATGAAATGCACAATTACAAATATTGATATAACGATCCATGTAAATATACTTCTCAAAATATAAATTATAGTTGCACGGAGACAAGAAAACATAGATTGTATCTGTCTTTATCAACTTTTTCAGCGAAAGACGTACAGTGCAATTGCTCAACCTTTATTATCATTTTCTTCATTATGATGTTATGACTGTATATACAAAGCGTATTTTCACTAGGTATTTTTTCCGGAACACAGTACTTTCAATTTACCTGAACAAAACTGTTTCTGGAGTGTGTGTATGATTGAATAGGTTAGAGGTGTTTCCTTGTAGCTCTTATTCAGTTGTGCTTGGTTCTTGTCTTTACACCTTCTGATTTTTCGGTAACTATGCAGATGACACGAGCACTTCGAAAAGTCTAAGTAACTTTTTCTGAGGATTGAGTTTCTCCAGGCATAGAAAAATGGTGATGCTTTGGTAATAATTATAATGTTCTGCATGTTCCTTTACTTTTTGAGTCCCCTATTGAATACCGATCCCGATGTCTTCTCTATCGGGTTTGATATTCAGGGGTTCAACTAATCCGCGAAATTGGGAAGTTGACAACTTCATGCTAAGGTCAAGATTGGCTTAGTCTAGATCGCTCTAATATGGACCAAATCCTGACGGATGTAAACTCGAGAAATTGAAGGTAAGAAATTAGAAACCACGACTTTCTGTTTGTTATATTTTTGTGATTTTATCTGGTTGAGTATAAAAAAAAACCCTATATCGGCATTATACATAGTAGTCATTGACTGATCAGTGCTGATGGTCAGATTGAGTGATATAGGCTATATGACATAATTTGTTATAAAAGGTGGTCAATACTATATTATAAGTAGTAAGAAGTTCAGTTTTGATGACGGATGTAGTAAATTTACCATAAGCCATTGTAATAAATGTGGCGCTTTTGAGACGATGATAACAGGATGATACAGGCTATTACACATAAATCTCAAATGAAATCAACAGGTTTGATATCTTTTTTTTTTATGTTCGTACATATTTTATTCAAAATTATGAAATATTAACCTGCAATTGCTTTATATATTTCTTATTTTAAAAATTCTTCTTTATAAATTATACCACATGATGTAACTGGTATTTAAACCTTTTTTAATTATCACTTTTTCACAAGACAATTAATCAAAATCAGTTATGTTTTGAGGACTTTTTTCCAATGTTGTTTCCAGTATGTGTCTCTAAATGCACACCAAATCCCCATAAATATTTTGACCTGTTTTGATGTCCATGTACAATGGAATAAAGAGTTTAATCTGTTTTGTCAATATGTGCCTTGAAGATATACAAGTAATTGGCATTCCTATTTTTACATATATGGCCTTTAACTTGCATTCTGAATGTTATTTATTGAAATATGTAGTATTCAAAAGCATGCATATTCATGTAAACTAGATTTTTATTGTCTAATATGTTTTATTTTTTCCTAATTATTAATTAAAATTACTCATTACTTTAATTTTAAATATTAGATACAAGATTCAGGGGGGGGGGGGGGTAACAGACCAGACCGGGATTCCAACAAGACCCTTTGAATATCTAGTCAGGTGCTCTACCAACTGAGTTATTCGATGCTGGTATTCATACCAGTCTAACCCTTACAGTATATTACATGTACTGAGTATTCAAGTACATTGTACTATGCATTATCATATGTTTTGATAAATTCATATATTTTTGAATTCCCTCTTACTGATTTAAAAGGTTTTATTTTCTTGAAATATACTACAGATGACAATTTCTACCCAGTTACTCGGTCAGAACGATGGTAACCGATAGCCATCCCTAATACATACATATTACATGTATAGAAATTTTACTGGAAATAGGTACGTCTTTTCCCATTATTTCGCCTACACCTGTGTTTGGACAGAAAGTACCTGTTACTAAAAATAGCTTCAGGTACCTAGCTGTCACAATATGATTTTCGAAACCTAGATACACTGCTAGCTAGCTGTACTGATTTTATAATGGTGTCTGTAACAACTGATTTGTCATAAATTCGAGAAACTCTGTGTAAAATAGTAGTTGATATTCTGAACCGTGGTAAGTTCAAGCAAAATGCAATGGATCTAAGTGTAAATAGAGTACATGTATAGTGTTAATGAAGAGATCTATATATATTGGGTGTGCTCATACTCAGACTGAATTAAACAAGATAATTTAAAAAAAAAACCCAGAGAATAATAGATACATGTAATCTAACCTCTCTGTTCTTTTTATGTTTCAATTTAAGTGAAAAAAAAAATTTACTACTTGGTGGATTCGATCCAGCGACCACAAAATCAAAAAGACCTCTGCATTACCAATAGGCCACGCATCTTACATTTTCAGAAGATGCATTTTCAATATGTAAGGCTATATACATGATTGTATTAGAAAAGACACTAATTGAAATATTTGTCTAATTTTCAGTACGAAGACCTCGTTAAACCAAAACTAATTCAATGTAAACGTGTACTACAATACCTGTGTAACATAATTTTAATCGAATGTCTTTGGTTAAGAGTGGTTCAAATAGTCAAATATCCAATTTTTTATCGTATACCAACTACTTTCCTATATATCCCTAACAAGACCTGAATATTTTAATGATGTCGTGTAAGAAAATTAAGACTCTTAGAGCATGGTGATTGTGTACCGGGTAATTTGCGTTTCTTTGAATGTATTTAAACTAAATATTGTATAATATTGAAAATGTCTGATGTTTGCAAAAGTGCTATATTTGAGGCCAGATCGTATATTAAGTGCACTATACCTCTTTAGGAAAAAAAAATAGGAGCATGTTTAGAACATACATAATATTTGTATCACTGTGATAATTGTGTATGTTATATACATGTATAACATATCTCAAAGATTTTTCTTATGGTAAGTGAAACAGTGCCATTTAAAAAAAAAAAAATAGAATACTTATATGCCATTCATTGGTATATTAAGTTCAGGCATAACTAAACTGAGTTTTTTTAATTTTATTTTGATCTATTAATAGATGTACTTCTGACAACTTTGTTGTGAAAAAAAATGTGTATTTATTAAGGTAACCATTGTTGTAGAAACACTGCTATACCCTGGATGAATAAAAAGTAGATGATATTATAAATCAAAGACCTTTAATTTTGACATTGCCGATTCATGTGTGAAGGCACAGAGCCAGAATCTAAATTATGTAGTATCTTTTCAGTGATCCTTGAAAATAGATTGACGTAATGACAGCTTGGAGATGGTAAACAACAGCAGAGCAGTTCTTGCAAATGTTGTTGGTAAGCTATTAACGGGTACATATGGGGGAGGGGGGGGGGGGAGAGAGAGAAAGAGAAAATCATTAATTATTATGAGTGTGGGATAGTGAAATTCCATCGAGGGGACAAGATTCATGGTTAAGGACGAGGCTTTGAATCTTGGCCCCGAGGTGGAATTTCACTATCTCACATGAGTATATGTAATGATTGATTGTTTTTCTCGCATTATTTTACATTATAAATTGATGTCTGACAACTTTCTACTAAGACGTTCAAAAGATTACTTTCAGTTTATCCCTTTGCGTATTTTAAATAGCGTAAGTCAAATGAGAGCATACAACAGTTTTTTCAATAAAAAAATGATAAATTGTGTTTAATTAAGCAAAATAATTGCCTAATGGATAATCTCAATCCATCATTACAATTTCCCTAGAGCAGACAATGTTTGCTTATGTTTTAAAGTGGCATAGTAATACACAGCTAGTGTAAGACAGAAAAATCTCCCACTGCTGTCTCACACTGGACAAACGGATCTCACACCGGTGATAATGTGAGAAAACTCTGTCAATACATGTTAAACTATATTTTATATATAATTTATGCACCTCAGAAAAAGTTTGCTCTTCAATTAACATACTCCAGAGAAATGTGTTTTAAGTATTTTGCGTAATCTCCATAAAAGCTATTGAGCTATTTTCATACATACATGTATATTTAAAAAAACAATTACTGTACTTGCCTAAGTTAAAAAAAATACTCTAAGGTTGTCACAAACATATTTTTTGCCCTTTGGGGACTTCTTTGGCAAATAGCACAGTAACTCTGAAATTGTTGGATTATATTTTATTACAAATGAAATATCATATTAGTAGATAAGTTTTCATAAAATTATCTTTACATTGGCAACAATAAATTTTTTATGTCATCTGATACACTTGAGAGATATGTACACCATGATTTGAGAATGTTGGGAACATTTGAGAGAAAAATGTAAAATAGTGAGACAAGTACATGCATATGTAGTATACTGATACTAAACATTTAGTACCAGTATAACGTGAGACATACCCCACCAAATAAAAACTGTAGCAATGAAATTGTGATACATTCAACATATACATGTGTACCATAATAATTGTTATAAATACTTTGTAGATGTACATTGTACATGCATGTAGATTGTGTTTGACTCGTCATTTAAACTTGAACATTTATAAGAATACTCAGCAAAGTTCTTAGATAAACAACATGACACATAAAGTACATTTGTAGCAAGTTGTTTTGTTCCATTAACAACATGGAAATATTAGATTTACATCTTGGCAGTTCGAAAAATCTCGAAGCAACTTATTTTTTCCAGAGTGAAAGTTTTTACAAAGCGTACAACATCTAACCTAACTAAATCTAAAATAACAAATATAGTTGTTTAGACATTCAGAATTATTACATAACTGTGGATTGAAATAGTTGCTAAGCTACTTAATGTAAAGCTTTTGAGTACTTGAGTTCTAGTTCCGAATGAATTACAGAAGATATGTGATGAAGTTAATTGCACACTCACTGCCTATTTTTGTTTGTTGAGAAGATACTGACTGAACTCTTATGACAAGTTTTGAAAGTATATACTAAGCTCAGCTTTTTTATTTCCTTAAAGACCATGGAAAGAGATAATTTAGAAAAAGCTTGTGGCAATATCAGGTAGAATATTTTCTTTTGTTAGAATTTCATGATGTTAAACATTTTCCGAAAGCTAATTGCAAAGAAATCTTGCTACGAGTATTACTTTATTTGTATTTACTAATGAAAACAAAAGCTGGTTTTCAATAATCTTTTGTAGGAATAGTTTTGTCTTCAACAGCCTTTTATCTTATTAGTAGTGAATGCCAACCTTTTTTTTTGGAAAAAAATAGTTTTATGTTTAATTTATAGCAGTTAAAGACGATTTGAGAAAAAATAAAAATTACCGGTAATTGCCCAATGTGTTAAATATTTAATATTAAGCATCAATTTGATTTCTGAGTAGCTGTGACAGTACTGGTAATTCCCAAAATGCAAAAGCTGTGGTTTGTTAAGACAACTTCACAGGGCATCAAGTTTGGCATGAGTTGTTGCAATGAATGCTATAGCAATGAATGCTATAGCCTTTTGTTTAATATCTATCCTTTTTAGAAAGAATTCAAAGTACTTTCACTACCATAACTATAGGTAAATGAAAAGGAAAACTTATTCTCAGGTGCTTGGAAAATCATATGTAAAGATTGGTTTGATGCACAATAATTCTTCTTGATTTAGCGGTTTGATGCACAATAATTCTACTTGATTTAGCTCCACCCAAGCCTGCTACTTCAAATTTTTTTTTCCAATCCATATTTTATCCTTTGTATGTAAATAACATATCTATGATTTATATTATCAGAGAAGTTTATACTTTTATATACGTTACTTATGTAACGGGATGGGAGAAATAATGACGGACCAGACCGGGATTCGAACCCGGGCCCCCTGAATCTCTAGTCAGGTGCTCTACCAACTGAGCTATCTGACGCCGGTATTCGAATAGGTCTGACCGTCACACTTATATTATTTTTGAAAAATATCATTTTAAATAAGAATCAATTGTATTCAAATATTGAAATTAACCTGCTCATTTTTTCATTATTTAACCCAGGAACTTGTTAAAACCAAGAGAAAAGCAGGAACCTAGAATGGCTTTTAGGGATAAATCTGCCAGTTCTATTTTGCCTTACACATGTGTATACATAGGTATGTGAATTGTTCAAATCAGAGCAGAAATTTATTGATTTACTTGTCACCTTAAAGTAGCACAGATTTATGTGCTCAAGCAAGCATTTTATGTCTCAAATTGACGAAAAAATTTAAATGGGAAGGTTTTAAAATTTCGTATTTTATTATTCAAATGATGAATTTAGAAGCATGATTGGCCTTATGTACATGTGTACCAGTATATGTGTTTTAAATAACCTTTAACAATAAAAGATTCAAACTTTAAAAAAATGTATGTAGTGCAAACTATAAAGATAATTTGCTCCATGGAACCAAAAATAACTTTTTTCTTTAACGGGGGAATATTTAATATATATGTAAAATAACAAATTCTTTTTAATGTGCTAAGCAAGTTGATCCTTTTTTTGTTTTTGTAACAGATGCAGAATTCAGAGACATTTTTGGAGCAGCATCGCGGTGCCTTAAATGTTGTGGCAACAGAGAACAAGCTGTCCAAGAGCTGAAACAGATGTGGACCACTCCAACCAATCAGAATTCTGTACTCCCATGTCTGTCAGTTAGAACTGGTTTAGACCTGTTTCTAGAAGTCAAAAACTATCCTCCAGGGTCAGAGGTCATTATGTCTGCTATCAATATTCCAGACATGGTATACATTATCAAACACCATGGACTGAAGGTACATAGACGGAAATAATTTAAGGCATACATTGTCAAACATTGGGTATTGCCATTAAAGCTTTTTCAGATAAGATTTAAACCCATTTTCACAATGAAAACTAGTTGCAATAGTATTGCTGTGTAAATTTCCTACATGTGAACATGGCAATATTAAATAAAAACGGTTGTTTTTTCCAAGACTTTTCCTCTATAAGATTAGACGTACAGTAACCAATTCATTTTCATTGGCTGATTAGGATCACATTTAGCAAAGTTAGACATAAGGGTATAAAATTTGCCATCCAACACTGCATTTTCATGCTGATTTTTATGTCTATTTTGGTTACCTTTGCAATGTATTGGGTGGTGATTTCTACTGAAGATATCCACAATAACCTCATTAGAGTATAGAAAAATTATTTGTATGAGTCGTTTAGATCAAATATTGTGTTTGAAATATATAAATAGTTTAATGCTATTTTGATCTGTTTCTCAAATCACCAGACTATGGTTATATGCATATATAAAAATTATTCACATGAAGCCATTGATAGGGACCATTTCCCTGGGAAATCCCTACAGAAATGGATCCTGTCATTAGTTCAATAAAAGAGTTATCCCCCTCACAGCAAGTGGATGAGTAGATATATCTTAACAAAATTAGATAGAACACTGCATAATTGTAATTCTCCCAAGCTGGAAATATTCATACTGAAGCCATTTTTAATTTATTTCTAAGCTGTTTTCATTATTTACCAAAAACAATGTCTCATTTCAACACCACTTAACAACATTAATGTTAATTCTTCTTTAAATCTGTTACAAGGTTGTTCCATGGGATGTGGATATAGAGAGAACAAGTCCTAAGCTAGATCAGCTGAAGCACCTTATAACAGACAAGACAGTAGCTATATTAGTAGCTCATATATACGGAAAGTTAGTAGAGATGGATAGCATAATAGACATTGCCCGAGAACGCAATATATTTGTTATAGAGGATTGTGCCGAGTCTTTCTGTGGATTTGATTGGTTAGGAAACCCTCGGACAGATTTAGCTCTTTTTAGTTTTGGTGTGATCAAACCTTCAACAGCCTTCGGTGGTGCTATAGCAAAAATCAGGGATGATGAATTATACGAGAAAATGTCAAGACAAAATTATGCTTATCCTGTGCAAAAGCAGCGGGAATATTTCAAGAAGTTGACCAAATATTTTCTGGTGTACTTGCTATTGGATTGTCCTCAAATGGTCAAACCAGCCATGTGGCTCACAAGGACATTCAATATAGACCACAAACGATACGTCATAAAAATGTTGAGGGGTTTTCCAAGTGACATGGTTCTCCGAATTCGCCAACAGCCGTCTGCTGCCCTTCTGTACACCTTACTTCACAGACTCAAAAACTTCAAGCAAGCAGAGTTCAAAACGTCAAATATAAAGGGAGAGTATGTCCGTGAGCGGCTGCCCGACTGTGTGACACTGGTAGGGGGAGAGTGTTCAGTAAACAATTACTGGCTTTACCCTATATTAGTGGTAAGTATAGCAATTTCATTAACCTTTTGTGGAGATTTTCAAGCAAGATAACGATAAGGCAAAAACAATTTTTTTGCAAGATAAATATATGGCAATAAAATAACTCAATGCTGCAGCATTTGATCTAATGCAGTGGTGCATGAGAACCAATACAATAAATATAGTTATGGCTTATAAAACAGCATGTTCTATTCATAGGAAAATCCTGATACTATAGTCAAGATTCTGAATGCCATGGGCATTGATGCATATCGAGGCGCCACACAGTTGAACATAATTGAACCAGAGAAGTGGAACCCCCACCTGGACTACTTTGCCCCCCTGATTCATTATTACCCCCATGAGGCTCGGTATCTCATAGACCATGTTGTGTACCTGCCAGTCAACAAGTCCGTACCATTCCACGTTCTAGACCAGATCTGCAAAGGATTGGAAGTTGCCATCAAGATCAGCAGAAATGGACGCAGTGTGAGTGTTCGACCCCACTCCAAGCTGTAGGTCAAGCCAAAGATAAAATGTCCTTGAGGCTTCATTGCAGATTTGATCATATCAGTTGTTTTACCTATAGTCACAACTCGGTGCAATCTTGTATTTTTCCTTGCTCTCAGCATCATATACATGCAATGTTTGAATATTTACGTTTAATAAGGAATTTTATTGAATACAAAAACTGTTTAAACTTAGATTTTGCTATTCATTCTCACCATATCACGTTGTACCTCTTCTTGCCCCTGCGGTAAAATGTCATAAGCAAAACTATGTGATGGCAAGTACTAGCACTGCAATGGCAAGACTTAATCTTAGTCCGTTAAGATGTGAAGGGACAGAATTTGTTCCATTTTATCTACTTTCCTACCTGTATCTTTGAGTTCATAAAATTGTGAAATAGTTTGTCCTCACAAAAGACTATAAACTGTATTTATATTACATGTACTTCTAAGTGCCAAGTATATCAATTTGTAGGGGTACATGTATGTGATTAAAGTAACATTGTTACATAGTCTAGCCTTAATATATTTTATTTAGTCTGGATTTTTTAAGCCAAGCAAATTACATTCTATGATCAGGATGAATCAAAGAAGGATCACTCAAAGTCACCAAATATTGATAAATGTTTTATTGTGATAATTTTTTATTGCATTTTTTAGATATGATTGTAAAATGATTGAAAATATATATATACTGTTAATTGTGAAAATGTAGTTGTCAATCGAGAGTGAGTTTTTAAGAGATTATGAAATAGAGTGTCATGTGAATTGATATGTTTTAGTCATTGTGATTTTGGCAAAAAGGTTTATACATACACATATAAAATAATTCTCTCAGCCACTCAAATAGTGCATTACAAACTGAGATGAATTGTTTCTTGTTAAACACAATTATTATCAATAATACAACTACATGTATTGGTATGGCCAAAGTTTGTCTCATTCATTATCAGGAGGCATGAAAATGGTTTTAAAACAAGATAGTTAAAGGACAAAAGCAACAAGAATTTGTATTTACACATGAAATTAGAAATCTGATGGAATATTATCCCCTTTGAAGTTCCCCTCATTCAGACAGTACCTGTGAGATGTGAAATTTTTAGCATTTACGTGCAAAGTTCCTTAATGCAAAATTGACTACCTAGTATTATACATAATTTAAGCCTTCTAATTAAGTTTTCTGTGATACAATTTATTTTTTGTATTTTAAAACTTGCAATCATTCCATGACTGAAATATCGACAGTAATTGCCATGAGCTGACAATTGAAATACATGTACTTATAAAATATGGGAAAACCTAATGGAAAATAAAGTTCTTAATTATTGAACTGTAAAACATTTTACCAATTTTTTCTATAATGAAAGAATGCTTTATTTTCCTGGAAACTTTATTTTACATGTATTTTATTTTGTGTACAGCATGTTCTATTTAATTTTTAATTTTTTGTTTTTATTAAATATGTTATATGAGAGAGAGAGAGAGAGAGAGAGAGAGAGAGAGAGAGAGAGAGAGAATTATTTTTAAAATTTTCCAGGAAAAAAGTAATTCAGATAAATGTTATAGAATTTTTGCATTAAATGTGTTATTTTGATAAGGTCTGTTTATCTGTAGCTCTCTGATGTGTGAAAATCATTACTTGCCATATAGAAGTAGGCAGAATTTTTTGAAAAGTAAGAATAATTGAATTTTTACATGTATGTGTTTTCGTATCTTTATATGTTGACTTACGTATCAAAGTGATTGTTGTTACTTCATTCATTCATTTCTTTTACTTTGTCTGTCTTTTCTTAGGTCCAATTTTATAATCAGAATCTCATTATAAAAAATGTTCAGTCAATCAAACTAGCATTTAGTTGACAAGGAACGATAGACATCCAAGTATGTTCATACATTCAAGAAATCTCGTAATAAACATGCTATAATATGCTATATATACGAGTTGTTTCTCTTCTCCAATTAGCAAACAATTCATTGATTTGCTTCTAAATGTTGTGGTTATGAGAATATCTGACAAAAAACCTCAGGCAATTTATTTTCCTTAAGTTGTCATTGGGGTGTTTTACATTCCTTTTACACATCGTTTACTTTACCCAGAAAAAACAATCAATTGGTGGCTTATGAACGCTGATCGCTGTTCGTGTAGGCAGGGTGCGCATTGTCGAGCAGTTAATGATTTTCAGTGTGTTTTCTCGCACCCATGAAGTGTCACTGGCGTAGTCTAGCTGTTCGTATTGTAGGCGGTGTTATCCAGCTGTGTCACAATTGTTTGTGGCGCTGCCTAGCTGTTCATGATTGTCAGTGACTTTAATTTGTTTAGCTGTTCATGATTGTCAGTTGTGTCGATCGTCTAGTTGCTCATTGTCTCCAATCATTGGACACTGGGCCTAAGCTTGAGACGATGCTGTCACCATGCAGTGTTTGGACCCAATATTTGCTGTCACCAGTGTTTGGACCCAATATTTGCGTCTGCACTCATTGCAAGAGGCTGAATGGTCAACCAATCTAAATAAAATTAGATCTTAGATCCGCTCACGTACGATTGCTACACTAATATAGCGTATCGTAGAGGAGCGGATTTACAAGTCTAATTTTAATTAGATTTGATGGTCAACAAACAACCCATCAGATTTACCTGAACATTTTAAATATGACATTTTGGACCAGAAATATTATTTAGTAAAGAAAAACTATATATTGAAAATACCAATCTACAGAAGACCTTAATAATGAAACAATAGAATCACAATAAGGTATCCGTGAATTGTGTTTTGATTTACAATTTCATCTTTGAAATGATGAATTTTACTGATTTCCGTTTAAAATTTTATCAAATATCACCACTATAGTGCATTTTTCCAGTATACCTAAATGCCTGTAAAAACCCTTAGAGAGGGTTAAATGGAATTTGAAGAAGTTTTAAAAAATGATAAAAAAGATCAACTATTATATCCCGATAGCCTACAGTACGGTATATTTTTAAAGGTGCATTCAAACAAAAGACCTCTCGTTGCTCGCAACGAGATCGCGTCTAGTTAAGATCTCCCATTTCCAACGAAAGACCTTATTGTTTTTCCTAGGTTTTTGCTTCCCTATTTTTATTATTTTTTTTCTTACAAATTTTGTGCAAGCCATTTATCAGCAACGACTTATTCTGATCTGAACCTTGTTGGATTTTTTTTTTCATTGATGACGTCACTTCGTTTTTGAAATATCGTCGATTTTATGATTTTTATAGGGGTAGTTTGTCGGTTGTCCTCTTTAACTATTGTAGATATAAAGCTGAAATTTTCAGGGTTGGTAGACAAAAGACTGATTCAGAAGTTCTGCATGATGGTCTAAAATCATTTTTATCTCGAAAAGCGCCGAAGCCCGCCTGGACCCAAAAATTGATATTAAAAAAAGTCATGAATTTTTGTGGTTTTCTTTGTTGATCTCTATTTTGAAAAATATTTTGTTAAGACATGTAATGTAAAAAAAAAGTTATTTTTTACAAGGGCTTTAATATAAAAAAATAGGGACTGGCCCCTAAAATTAGGGATTCAGAGGGGTCTAAAGTCTTTTATTTTTAGCTCTTTACTGAGGGGTATTTTGTAATAGGTTATAGAAGCAAAAATGTTTATCTTACTGTTATATACCCATACAATATAATGATTATCTCATGTGTTACGTATTTGGGGGTTTTTAGGGATCAAAAGTTCAAAACTTTAATCACATATATCTCGTCAAGGAAAACTATTTTGATAAGCAGTATAGAAGGAAAGATGCTTATAATGATGTACTAAACAATATTCAACTATCGAAATTTCGTTTAACGGCCCCAATAAGGAGATAAGGGATCGGCCCTTAAAAATTTTCTTTCCCATATATCTCTAGAACGATAACAAATTTCTAAACAATTGTTGAACACAATGTGTTTAGTTTTAAATGACCTTTCATTTGATACCAAGAAATAGGGACTCGCCCCTAAAATTAGGGACCCAAAGGGGACTAAAGTTTTCTATCTATAGCTCTTGACTGAGGGGTATTTTGTAATAGGTTCTGGAAGCAAATATGTTTATCTTACTGTTATGTATCCATACAATATAATGTTTACCTCATGTGTTGCATTATTATGAGTTTCAAATTTTGTTAAATGGCCCCTGAGATAAAGACCCCTAAAAAAATATTTTCCAAATATCTCAAGAACAGTACCGAATTTCTAAACACTTGTTGAACAAAATGTATTTAAATTAAACGACCTTTCATTTGATATAAAGAAAAAGGGGCTGGCCCCTCATATTAGGGGTCAAGAAGGGTCTAAAGTTTTTCAACCAAAGCTCTTACACCTAAAACAAAATAATCTCTGAATTTAGAATGAAATCGTTGTCCGACATCCAAAAAGAATTTCACATTTTTGATCCTTTAAAATCTCTTAGGTGGTTTGTGATCATTTTGATGTGAAGCTTTCCAATGATGAGAGGAATGTAGATCGTATAATTAATTTCCTGAACTCCTTCCGCCTAGGAGCCATATATATTGGGTAAAATCTCGGGGGAAGATATATACAAGCTCCAAAAATTTAGTAGGGCATATGCATGCATGGTGATATTGAGCAGGAAGACCTTTACAAAAATTGTGAAAGGATGACTGAACTTAAGGACATGAGATATTTGCGAGAAAATAAACTTTTAAAAGAAGAGTTTTTCTTTCAGTTGCAGAAATGGTCAACATCCAAACTGCAACTTCACGTAATTGCGTTAAAAAAAAGTATGTTGTACCAAGTACGAATATGTTTTCATAGGCAGGGGTCATCACGATTTCTTGAATCTCCATACGATAATGAGAACGCCCACTTTTATACTGACTTCATACATTGTCAGCGCATATTTGTCTATCGTTCTCCGTTTAAGGTGGCTCACTACATCTGAAATATTTTCTCAAATCAGCAGAAAATTACTTGATTATGATAGATATTATAATGGATAAGAAGTATGTAAATCAAATACGCAAAATAATGTGCAATTTTGGATGAAAAATTACACACATTTTCGGAAATTTAATTCCGTAAACATGAACAAAAGCTCCAGGCGGATTCGAACTCATGATCTGCGGTTCTAAACACCAATACTTTAACCACTGAGCTACGACGATATACAACCGAATTGAACGATATACACAGTTTAACAAAACATTAAAATCGCCATCTTGTGACATAGTGTCTTAAAAAGTATAAGTCTGGGTGTAGTGAGGTACCTTAACAGTAGTTGTATACATGTATTTGCATTATCTAAGTTATGTCAAAGGGAGATTAATAGACAAACATGCGCTCATGGTTTAAATGAGAAAAAAAACTGCTTCTTCTTACTTTTGCTTTCTCTGTTGTAACCAAGGGTTGATAAATGTTGAATATTATATTTCACAACGTGATTTCTCAACTCGGATAACTTTGTGAATACAAAATTCTATCACGTGACGTGTAAGGTAGCATGTTATGTGCTAACTAGGACCTAGTATGGTGTTCCGATGGGGCCACTTCGACCTTCGCACTTTCGCCTTTAGGGCGAAGATGCGAGAGTGCGAGGATGCGAAGGCGAAAGCGCGAAGTTGCGAAGGCGAAGGGGCGAAAGTCCGAAGATGCGACGTCGAAGTGCGAAGATGCGAAGGCGAAAGTGCGAAGGTGCGAAGGCGAAGGAGGCATCTTCGCACTTTCGCTCCTTCGCCTTCGCACCTTCGCACTTTCGCCGTCGCAACTTCGCACTCTCGCATCTTCGCCCTAAAGGCGAAAGTGCGAAGGTCGAAGTGGCCCCATCGGAACACCATAAAGGAGCGATACTACTACCGCTCCCTCGCCTCCGCACCTTCGAACCTTCGCACTTTCGCCTTCGCCATTTTATGTTTGTAGATTTCTCTATCGTTTAAAGATAATTTTATCTGTATAAAATGACATCTGTGGCAGAGGACGAACTTTTAAGAATTTATTTTCAACAGCCTGCGCAGTTCCATATTTTTTCGAGGGAAGGGTTCCGAGGGATAATTGTACTTGCTGTGGGGAAGGGGAGGTTCTGAGGCATATTTTTAATACATGTACTAAATTTTCCAGGGGGTTAGGTCCTGACCCCCTCTCCTCCTTTACTGTTTGAAATTAATAGTATAGAATTTACGAGGCAAGGAAGGTCGCATACTGAAATTAAAATGCTACAGTGGATTATATCATGAATAGGCATAGCCAGCACTGGTAAACACAGAACAAGCACTGTCACATAACAAAGTAAAGATAAATAAGTATTCATGGTAAGCACGATGGCCTAGCGGCGCATGCGTACCAAGAAGATCCGAGAGTGTTCAGCAAATCTCGGGCGAGTACATTATCTGCATCAATTTCTATGTAATCGACCGAGAATTGCTGAATGCATTTAAAAAAGGCGAAGGTGAAAGTGCGAAGTTTCTATATAATCAACCGAAATTTGTTATGCAATCAAAAAAGGCGAAGACGAAAGTGCAAAGTTGCGAAGGCGAGGGAGCGATAGTAGTATCACTCCTTCGCCTTCGCAACTTCGCACTTTCGCACTTTCGCACTTTTGCCTTCGCATCTTCGCGCTTCGCCGTCGCATCTTCGCACTTTTGCTCCTTCGCCTTTGCACCTTCGCACTTTCGCCTTCGCAACTTCGCACTCTCGCATCTTCGCCCTAAAGGCGAAAGTGCGAAGGTCGAAATGACCCTATCGGAACACCATAACAATGTTTTCGAACACTTTAAGTTGTCAAGCATACACGGGCGTTGTTGAAACCATAGTAAATAGTATACTTGTACCATATAGAATAGAAAGGGCTATGGTGAAATAGTGATCACATAATTTTTAATACATAGGATTGTTATTCATGGTAGTCTAGTTTTAGTACCATTCTGATAATGTCAGCTCCACCTCTCATGCATATTGATATCAATCTTATGGTAGGTCAAGGGCAGATAAGCGAAAATTCTCCTTTTTTTCGAAACTTGTAAGGAGAAAAATATAGAATGAGTTTATTGTAAAAGTGATATTAGGTCAAGGAACATACGCAACAGAAGCGACCGAAAAGGGCCCAAAACCCGGATCTAAGCAGTGGCGTCGGAAGAAGATTGAAAGTGGGGGGGGGGGGGCTAGACTTATCATCAGAAATCCTGACAAGCAAAAAAAATAAAGCATGAAATTCCTAATCCGTTGGGGTTGGGGGGGGGGGTAGCGTAGTATACCTATAACTCGGGGGCGTAGTAAACCTATAACAGCAATTTTTAATTTTACTCCTAATATTTCTTTATTTTCATTTTTTATATATAAATTTAAGAAAAAATTTGTTTGCTGCGATAAAAAGTGCGGGGGCTGGCCCCTCCCTGATGCTATGAACCTGATGGTTAGGTCTAACTTTGCAAAAAAAGGGGGGGGGGGCTAAGCCCCCCCCCCCGTTCCGACGCCTATGGTTGGAAACGGGAATTTCAATTAAATGTCGCAATTAATGGTGGGACGGACTGCGGGATACTTTGGTGTATATATGTTGTGATCAAGTTGCTTCATAACTTGGTTGTCTCCCCTACCTTGCCACAATGCAGAAGGGCGTGGTCGGGATGTTATACATAAGTGTTTATAAGATATATTACCTAATATGTTATTATTAGTGTTTCATGGCCTGTCATGGCTGGTAGACGTGTGTGATAAAAAATGCCAACCAAATTGGAGAAAACCCAATCAAATAAAATATTTGGTACCTAAATATCTTGAATATCTAAACGTTTTATCTATTAGGCGTCTAAAAGTCTAGATGTCGAGAAGTCCCGCTTCAATTCATTCTTGTGGAGTTATTGTTTGAATCGAGCTTAAAATCAACTGAACAAAACGTAGCGTAATCAGTTATCAGTTATTTAGTAGTTTTACTCGGTCGCCACCTTGTACAATATTATAAAGAGACAAGGATCGTTCGTGGAGTGTCTGACTAATCATCATAGTGGGTATTTCTTTTTGACAGAAAGATAAATTGATGCACGCCTGTGTAATGTAAATACAGTGCTGCACCTAAAATCTTAATATCCGTGTTTTTATTTTTTCCAACAAAACATGATTACATTATGAAAATGAATGCAATGTTTTCTTCTGCGTATTTGAATTTGGCCTAAAAGTAGGCCTCTTTTTTGCTATAGAAGCAGAGGTGGGTTTTCATTTTTTTTTGGTGTTTTTTTTGCAGCATTGTGGCAACGCACTTTGAAAAAATTACGCACTTTGAAAAAAATTTTCAAAGTGCGTTAAATTTTGGACAAAATCAACGCACTTTGAAAATTTTTTTCAAATTGCGTTAAATTTTGGATCAAGTTAACCCACTTTGAAAAAATTTTTCAAAGTGCGTTATGAAGGTACATCAACATTTTTTAGTATCGAGACACTTAGCGCACTTTGAAAAAAATATGTATAAATCACAAATTGTGAAATTAAATTCTTAGTTTGTTGATAGTATGATGATTTGTTACACTATTGAATCTAATTTACCATCTTAAAAATCGGGGATAGGGGTGGGAGTGGGGGGCTAGCCAAAGATACAGGTCAATTACCAGTGCTTCATTTCATTGATTACGTACAGGAAGGTCCCCTACCCCTCTTTTTTCCTTCCAAAACGTGTTTGATATTCAGCAACTTAGAGTAAATGTATAAAATCAAAAAAAGGAATACGCTTTGTTGTAAATTAAATACAGTGATATTGAAAAAAAAAACGAGCTGGTCAAACAATTATTTCTCCAATGGTATGTCAAAGAATCTATAAGCGTTTCAACATAAACCCTCTTTTCAAATTCTAATTAAATAAATCACTTCATTTAATAAAAAAAACTCCATGTACATTGACAAACATTAAATTATTATAAACTTAAAAACTGATCTTCTAAAAGATCATGTTGTTTTTGATAACCATATCAACGTATCCTTTTTTAAATCATGTTTGTTTATAAGCACATGCAATTGAAGACAGTTGAAATATGTTATACATTATCTCCATTATCAATAAATAAATTAAATAATTTTCGTTTCTGGCACAGCACAATGTACCAGATAATTAGTAAGTTTGCTGAATACACAAAAAAAGGAAAATGCAGTTGCTAAGCGATGCAGTTTATGTCATATTTGGATAATTCAGATTTCCCGAGTTGTTCTTTATGTAAATTGTCGAACGGCGTAAGCTTATGAAAAAAGGAAAAAAATTCTAATCTAAAAACTGTTAGTCAAGTTAGCTGAGAATGCAGTGGGTTTTTTCTAATGTATATCCCATTAAGCTACACAAGGTTAAAACAATTACTTATTGTATCTGAAATTAAATATTATTTCGACTAAACCCTGAACAATTTTTTTTCAAAGTGCGTTAATATCGACGATATCAACGCACTTTGAAAAAAAAATCATTTTTTTTCAAAGTGCGTTGACTTGGTCCAAATATTAACGCACTTTGAAAATTTTTTCAAAGTGCGTAATTTTTCAAAGTGCGTTGTAACACAGCATTCTTATGTTTTCTGCGAGAGCGTTTTTCAATCAATCAAAATTCTCAAGCAACATTTTCTTAAACAACAAACTACGTTATCAAAACATTGAGAGTCCATCCTTTTTCTCTTGATGTAAACCGTTAATTTCATGTAACAAGGATATATTTTGACTTCTTAAAATTTGCATAAAGTATGATTTCATAAAGCAGGAAGTTTTATTTCACTGCCAAATGGTTTACTTACATTTAATGTTAAAGCATGGAGTTCTCTAATTTTACAGTAGAACAAAAACTGACTCTTCTTCATCAGAATATAAATTTGAAAAAATCGACAGGTATTAAACAAGAAGTATTTGATACGGGGCAGAATATGGTGGAAGAACAATTTGTGATACAAAACCCACAAACTTGTATTCCGTAGTACAACGATAATCATAGAAAGAAGAAGAAAGGAGATAACCTGAACTCTTCGATTTAAATCAAGATTAGGAAGAAAAGTTCCAAATGTACCACCAATATTCGTATTCAAATTTTATTTCAAGGTATCTAACACTTAACAACTTAAAAATTAGTTGTGTGGACAACTTAGCAATGACTTAAATCCGATCAATATCTAAAATATTTGTTCTGCATATAGAAACGAGAGAGAGAGAGAGAGAGAGAGAGAGAGAGAGAGAGAGAAAGAGAGAGAGAGAGAGAAAGATAGAGAGCAAATTAATCGAGTGATTGTTAGCTTAGACTACTGAGTATTCAAAATGGTAAAAAGACAAAAGAAATTTAAATAGTGACATCAGAATAGTAATCTTCAAATCCATCTTGAACTATTGTGTCAAATACAAGAAGAAGACTCTGAACTAATTGCACATGGTTCTTAATTAATTTCAATTTTATTTTGTGAAAATCTGTGTCTTGTTGTTAACGATAGAGATATTGCAATATTAGGAAACAACCGTGGACTTGAATGAAAAGAAATATATAAAACATAGTGCTTTATTTCTATTATCTTGTGTAGTTATCGTAGCTTTACTCAGTATCTACATTGTGCAATGTTAGAGAGACGGACGCACCATGCATTCGTTAAATCTCTGGTTAATCAACAAAGAGGGGTGGGGGTATTTTTAAAAAAAAATGTATAGATGTAAAATGGGACATTGCAAATGAGGAACTGCACCTACATTACAAATATCTGATTCTTTTTATCTGAATATAGTGAGTAAATAATATTCATTATATATATGTATTGATATAAGTTATCAATACGCGACTAATTAAGGCCTTAAGGTAAACAGCTTTTCCAAACACTGTGGGAGCGACATCTTTCTTACCTTTTGAAGTGCTGTTTTCAGATTGTTGAATTGTTAGTTTTTCCTTAGGCATTTTTCATGAACAGCACTAACATTGCATTGAACCAGCACTTTTAAAGACACGCATGCAGACAAGATGCAAATGAAATGGAAGGACATGTCTTAATGCTGTAGCCATAAGCAAAAGTACACCGATCGGAGAAAATTCAACGTTCTTATCCTAACTTTTCAATAATCTCTTCCGAGTTCTACATTTTATAAGTTTGAACGAAAAATGGTAAATAAACTATTATTACTTAAATATGCAAATGAATTGTTTTGTTATTGTTTGTACAAATGTGATAGTGGGTTGTCTCGAAGATAAACAAGTCCACTTAAAGGGTTCTTCAATTTATTCTGATGATATATAGGGATTAAACCCTGTAATATAATAAATATTTATCAGCATAAAATGACCAATGATAACAAAATGTTCAGCATAAAAATAAACAATCATATTCAAATATACATGTAAAACTTTACCAACATGCTTGCTGCACTGTTCACTATAGGTATCACACCGCGAATTGTTTTCACTATATAAGACTATAGAGGGGAAAACATTCTTAAAAATCAGTTTGAATTTCTTATCATAAAATATTCGGAGGAAATGTTATTTGTTACCTATCTCATCAGCTTACACCAAAAAAAAAGGGGGGGGGCACACGATACGGCATTTTCTCAAAATATCTTGCTTCCAACAGGTCTACCTTCAAAACCATGTGTTTTCCGTTTGTATGTAAACAGACTACACATTCCCCAGGAAGCTGCTGAATGTGCCCTGAAAGAAGAAGTCCCTGTGAAAAAAGATCATCATCTAACGAAATACATGAAATATCCTCCTCAGTGGTACAAACATTTTTAAAACTGAGTAAAGGAAAATGTAAAAATGCAGTCAAGGAAAATATAATTTTGAAGTATATATGGAACTACAATTGATTTTGATTGGCCGATTATCGGTGCGATACCTTGAAATGTTGAACTATTTGCAAAGAGGGATAACTCTGATCACAATACATCATGATGTTATAATTTCAAGGTAAATAAGAGTTATTCCCATTGAACGCAATTTGCAAACAATGTAGAAATCGGCTCTATAACATAATCAATATAATGTTTTAAAATAAAAATATAAACTTTCAATGTAGCTCCTTTGTAGATTACATGCCAGTTTCCAGTTACATATAATAAACATAAATATTAAAATTTAACTTTGTAACCATTACTTGTTTATGGAACAAGGTTTCACATGATATGATGTCTGAACATTCTGAATGTGATACTCTCTAACTACAAGTATTAAATATGGTTACAATAACTAACCTTTTCACATATATAAGAAATAAGATATTAGCTTAGATATAAAGGCTATGAATTACTGTGACATTTTATAAAATACATTCTTTCATAAATAAGATAATTAAACCTCAAAAAGTAGAATTAGACAAACGTAACAATTAACAGAAAAATATCAAAGAAGTATTTGTTAAAGTTCAAGAATACCAAAAATAGAACATTTACTATAATTGACTTCTTCCAAAATGTTGAATAAATAATTAAATGAACTGAACTGTCTGTTGAGGAAAACATGCATGTCTTTCTCGTAGGACTGAAACTTAGCCTTGGTCTGTCACTAAGGCTACTCAGTTAAAGCGGGAAAAAGTTATAAAAACATACTATTAGCTGTATTAAACCATCTGATCATGTCCACTTGCATGAAAGTGACCATACAGGTGAAATGGCTTAAGGCTATAAAATATCAGAAGTAATTAAACAATGATTACATGATAGGCGCATAAAAGACGTGGAGTTAGAGGAATACTAGTCAGTTTTCGTATATGTACGTGTAAAATATAAATAAAGTGTAGGATGATGGTGATGATGATGATGATGATGATGATGATGTAGATGATGAAATATGAATAATGCATGAATGTATTTATCATCATAAAACAAATGTAAGCAAAAATTTTGTAAACAAATGTATATAATATGTGGGTAGGTGTAAAATCTATGAAAATGAATATGCATACAAAGAAATTTATAAATATTGAAAAAAGTTCTTGTATTTTAATCTTGATGCTATATCTACTTTTCCTCACCAAAGATGTTTATTTTATATAATGTTGTGAAACGCAATTGAAATAAACTACGTTTCATTTTATACGGTACCTCTAACAACACAACTTCATGATACTTTATGATCAATGTATCATTTACTCCTGTTCTTAGTTTCTCATTTTTGTGATGGATTTAGAAACTAAATTATAGCCCATGCGCGGATCCAGAAAAATTTTCCAGGGGGGTCCGAAGGGTAATTGTGTTTTCCAGGGGGGGGTCCGAGGCATATTTGCGATAGTTTTACTATGTAAATTTAATAAATTTTCATTTTCCAGGGGGGGTCGGGACCCCCCCCCCCAACCCCCCCTCTAGATCCGCGCATGATAGCCAGATGTTGACAAACACAAGAGT
Organism: Magallana ariakensis; assembly: GCA_020458035.1. Lineage (NCBI taxonomy): Eukaryota > Metazoa > Mollusca > Bivalvia > Ostreida > Ostreidae > Magallana > Magallana ariakensis. The sequence continues at coordinate 25,326,338 of CM035815.1, read as the reverse complement.
CATCTAATAAGTAGAACCATTTTAACAAGGCCTTGGACTTTCAGTAGGACGTAACTATCTATTATTGCGTCAAACAAGTTAAAAATGACGCTGGTTTCAAGCGAAATATACACCGATTGCGTAGTCTTAGCTCAAAAGCCAGATTAATCTTGTTAATTTCAAAGAGCAACGGTTGTATGGCCAGCAATGAAATAGAAAGGCCTACGTCACAATGATGTTTGACACAACTACCCAAAGTCCAAGCTCTTGTTAAAATGGTTCTAAATCACATTTTAATCCATCATCAAATCGTAAAAACGTAAAACACTTTCGCAGTATACAATATACATCGTTAATGAAGGACATTGTCTTCAATGGGATGTTATGCTATCGTACATTAATATATACATGTAGATGTATATAACCAGTACCAATCGGGTGAATTTTACTATGACGATTTACTTCGAATTTATCAATAATTTCTGTCCGTTTTTGCAATTTCTTAATTTTGACCTGCCGCTACATAAGTAAGAAATACGAGGAAAGATAAATATTTTCTCTCTGTTTTTGCATTTTTTTTTTCAATTTTTGACCTGCCGCTACATACATGTATATAAGAAGTACGGGGTAAGATCCAATTCCAAGGAGATTACGGCTTGTTGCAAAGTTTTATAGCAAACCTATACATGAACCTACTAGTTACATTTGAAATCGATAATGTTAAAATAAAAAAAAAAGAAAGATTAGAAGAAATAAAAATAACAACGATTGCTGTGTTTCTATAGAATTTTATAAATTCTGGGTTCTGTATTTATGAATTTAACAGCAGGTCAGCAGTGTTTCGAACGAAGTTTTCATTGAAATTATTAAACAGCGATGACGTGTTATCATGTTATACAACAACCGTGACATTTCAATATAAATGATAAAATGTGCACGTAAGCCAACTGCTTGATATTACCAAATATGGATATCCGTCAAACTTAGGTCCAATGTGACTTGGCTTTCTAACCTACATGGCAGTATGGCTAGGGATGATGTATTACATGGAGACATTTTCCATTCGCCATCTCTGACTGGTTGAGCCCCTATTGCGTTCAAGTTCATATTTTAATGTCGTGGTTAATCAAATAATAAATTAGTTAAAGCCCCCCAAAATCCCGACTTTTAATTTATTGTTTTCAAACAGTCAAAATGTGTTACTTTTGGTTTAAGGTGGAATAACACATCGTCACAAAATGGCTGACCTCTGATTGAAACGACATTTCGTTTTATTAAAAGGATTTTATCGACGGCAACATGTAACTTACTCCATAGCCGAGTGGATAAAGTTTCGGGCTTGTGATCCGTACATCCCGAAACATGCAGGGGCTTTTGTTGTTACTTACTGAATATTCATTTTTTATCCCCAAACTGCAAATTTTTCGCTTATTTGACATATGTACAGTTTATTTATCATTATATCTTTCATAATCAAATAACTTACTGTTAATTTGAGTGACTTTTTCCAGGTGTGTCATCCCACCTTAAATCTACAAAACCAAAAAATACAAATTGACTTTGAAACTTTTAGAACTTTTGAAATTTCAAGACTTCTTACCATTTTTTCTTACATTTTCTAAGTAATTATTTTATTATTTTATTTGCTTATTTCAATGTTCTTTAAAAGACATTTTATCATAATCTTCTGAACCATCACGGACCAAATCTCATTTCAAACTCAAAATGCATATATATTATTAATCATTGAAATAATATGACAAACGATAAAGAAAATTAATTGTTATTTCAAAATAAAGACAGTAATCTTGTTTATGGCAATACACGAAAGCGTTCCAGGTTCAGTGTCAATAGATCTATATCCAATGGAATTTAAACTCCCGTCTTTCTTTGTAATCTCTTACCCTTCACAATTTCTTTCCCAAAATATCAGGGTGGCGTTTAAAATCTTTTGTCCCCGGCATGTTCGGCTGCCGTGACATTCAAGTATTTCTACACCCTCGATGATTCGTTTTTAGGTTAAATTTACGACACTGCGCACGCATAAACCCACACAGGCGACTTCAAAAGAATGTTTCATTTGTGGGGAGAAGTTGGAAGAAAAAGTAGGGGTATACCAGGAAATATGCCTTCCTCGCATTGGATATATTTCTAAAACCTACAGGACATAAACCTTCATCGGAAAAATGGGCCATCTGTATGTATAAATTATATAAGAGCGTGTTCAGATGTGGGAGAAAAGTAATAGCTAAGATACCCATCCCTTAACAGGTGCTTGATTAATACATACGTTGTTAATCCAGTTTTTTTCAACTCTTGAAAACTTTTCCATCCGTAGAAATTTGAGTTTAATTAGTGAAAAAAATGTTCTCTACCTTTGATTTTGATTTATATCGTATCAACAATGAATGTGTTTGTTATATTAATAGATGAGGTTTTAAATCTACAAGAAACAGTGTTAGACATATATGTCTCTGACCCCATTCTGGTAAAAACAACAACAGCGACAATGAAAAAAAAACCAGTTAAAGTTACATTAACAAGACAAGGCATCTATGTGTTGTAAATAAGGTGCCTAAATACCAATCAATCACGCACGTGTGATAATGATAATAACCAACAATAAGCAACGATATTTTTTATTATTATGAAAGCGTATATTGATTTCCAATCGATCGTCCCTATAATCGAACGTAGTTTTATCTGTGGGGCCCTCCTAGAGCGTCCCTGGGTTCATAGTTTGTCCGTGATCAAAGGAGATAGCTGTCCACCAGTATACTATGATAGATATGTGTTGTCATGGACAAGACTTGTGTGACATCACCAGGTCACCTGGCAGGTGGGGTCTTTGATATAGCTGTACAAAGTATCCAGTTACAGTGTAGGAAATCTAGCATCAAGATGTTATAAATCAAGTTAAGACCAAACACAGCCTACACTTCCCTTTAAATTCCAAAATAGTTCCCGTGTGTTTACACAACTAAAACCCCGAATTTATTAAAGCATATATTTTAAAATTTCAATGAAATGAGTTCGCCTCTGAAAGGAATGGGCAACACATTACCAAATATGCCACAACTTTGTTTTAGTCATAGAATATATATTGATTTGATTTGAGTAGAAAAAGATTTTAACTGTCTAACTGCGAGGGAACACGAGTTCTTAATGGCTTTAATTAAATGTAAATGGAATTGTAGGGAGTCATGGAGACTTCTTTCAACTCCATGTACATAAATCATTTAAGAATCGCGATTCTTGGAAAATAAAAATGTAAACTAATTCAAAATTAGTTAATTCAAAACAGCAGTCATTTTGACTTTTCCTTTATTGGTTACTTGCAGCGTGGAAGACATCACAGGAAAGGCTCTGAGGAAGATAAAGATTGGAACCACAGATGACACCGGGGTTCATCGACTTAACCGGCTTTACTGCATGGCCTTCTTCATTGTACTCACCCTGTTTTCAAGCGCTAAACAGTTTGTCGGGGAACCAATCTCATGCTGGTGCCCTGCTCAGTTCAAAAAGTTCCACGTGGCTTACGCAAACGCTTACTGCTGGATCAAAAACACTTACCTTGTACCGTTTGAGCAGGCTCTTCCAACAGAACAAAAAGAGCGAGAAGAAATGGAGATAATGTACTATCAATGGGTGCCTGTCATCTTTGCGTTTCAAGCTTTTTTGTTCTTTCTTCCCAGAATGTTCTGGAAACACTGGAATGGATATTCTGGTTTTGACTTGAAAAAAGTCCTAAAAATAGCAGAAGATGCTACCTACGACAGTCCCGATGAAAGGAAAGAGAAAATCGGATATTTGGCTGTTTTCGTTGATAGATGGATAGAAGTTAGAGATTGTATTGTAAGTAAATCAAAAACAAAGACGAAGATCAAAGCAGCGTGCGCAAACGGTGGATTTCATCACGGAAACTTCATGTCAGTTTTCTACATCTTAACAGATTTTCTATACTTTGCTAATTCACTCGGCCAAATCTTTCTTTTGGAGGCTATTCTAGGTAATAACTTTCTTCGCGTCGGTCCGGATTTCATCAAACTAATGTTTGAAAGTAAGAAATGGGAAGACATGTCTCGCTTCCCTCTGGTCACGTATTGTGACTTCGACATCAGACAGTTGTCTAACTTACAACGTTGGACCGTGCAGTGTTCGCTGCCAGTGAACTTGTTCAACGAAAAACTTTTCGTAGCGATCTGGTTCCTTCTTTTTGGAATGACCCTCCTCAATGGACTTCATTTCATATGGAGCATCATAATATTTTGTCTACCTTGGAGGCAACACGAGTATGTCAAAAAGTACCTAAGTCTGACGGGGCCCATGTTCTACAACTCTAGCGGGAGTGCCCGGCAAAAAGACCTCGTGGACAAGTTCGTGGAAAGATATCTGAAGAGAGATGGTGTGTTTGTAATATGGATGGTATCAGCCAATACTAGTCAGGTTCTGGCATCAGAGTTAGTCGACGCACTGTGGTTAAATTATTGTAAAAAGCCTGCGATACAGAGTTACATGAATCTCAACGAGGATGAGATTCAATGTTGATTCAATTGTTACTGAGTATGCAAAATATATTTTTGTTCAGCGTAAATCTCCAAAACCACGCAATATACGATAAGGTTGTGAGTCTTGTGACAATGCAATTAAGATTTTATGTTTTGTCATTACAATAATGTAGAAAAGTGTTTGATAATCACAATGTCGGTTTTGCTACAGTAACTTGCACTGTTAATGTAAGTGAACGTGTATGAGTTGAATAAGTACTACTTATGTTACAAGATGGTGCTTTTTAGATGTTAGACAATCAATGACAGGAGATCTGTCTGGAGCTGACATGTCTCCAATTTATCTTGTATTAGTCAAGTATACAAGTATATTTTTTTTTATAAAGATCGCAAAGTTCTTCCTGTTGTAAAATTGTTAAAGCAACAGCAATCAAGACAGTTCTATTCTTTGAAAATGTATAAATGTTGAAGACTTAATACCCACATCAATCACACAAATTTTTATAGTTTGGTATTTGTGCATATAATAGTAAAATTGGAAAACGCGGCACTGCAATATCACCTTAACAAGAATTAACACCTTTACTTCTTTCTATAAGACTGTGTAAACTTGGGATAAAAATTAGGACCCAAAAACGCCTCTCGCGTATTTCAAAATTGCAGCACAATCGAACCAAAGCGCGAAACAAATTAATGCTACAGACGTACATTTGTATCTAACTGATTTTGTAAACGCGTTATTGAGTTGCATCGAACAATCCGTTGGATTTACATACTGAGTATTTATTAATTACTGGTCTTACACACCGGTGCTTTATGTTTTTCTCTACATTTTATTATACACTGCGCCATTTTGCAACCTTTCTATCGGCGTCCTTATATTGGTTTACTCTAATAAAATGCAAATAAGATTCGGTACTGTGTTTTTTACCACTATATATTGAATTGCATTTGTTCCTTTTATATCTTTTAATTGTTGAATAAAAATGGAAGGAAATTCGAAGATTTATTCAATATTGTTATTTTAACAAATCTTTGCTCTGTAATTCATATAAACAGAGCCGTTCGGAAGACAATCTGTAAATCTCTATTATGATAATGTCCAAAGAATCCTGCGTATATGATAGTAAAACAGACGCCAATATTCATTATACAGCAGCATTCCTAACTATCCATGATTCCTTGGTGATTTATATACGTCAAAGTTGAAGGATCGTTTATCTGAGAGGGAAAGTTCGAAGATTTCAGTAATTGAAAGGCGTTGCATAATGACGAGATTAATCTTAATCTACATGCCCATATATTCCGATTCAAGATTTGTGTTCCCGGTGTAACACAGACTGTGTTATCATCGTTTTGATACTATGATGACATGCATTTCTGTACAGTTGAATCGTCGATGCATATTTTTCTTTGACGTTTTCAAGGTGATACACCTTTTAATTTTCCCCGATTTCGTAAAGTCGTTATCTTTAGAAGTATTTTAGGATTTCATTCTTAACCGCATTTATATTAGAATACTATAACAAATTTTGTCTTTCATCCAAGAACTCAACGTGAGTCCCTACACAGCAAGTTTTTGGCTAAAGTGATGTTTTTTTTTCTCTTAAAATCATTACTTTGACATCTTTATGTATAAACAAATTAAAAAATCATATCGTGACTACTTACTTGGTGTATTTTAAAACAAAAATCTCCACAATATGTACATGTAACATACCTCCTTTTTCATAACAGGTTTCCAGCCAGTTTCCATTTTTGCAGTTTAAAATACATTTTTCATGTAGAAAATTATAAAAATACACACTTTATGTGAAAAACACACTACAGTGGTTATTTTTATCGATAAACGGATAAACAAGACATTTTATATAGAAAATACATGTATACCAAATAAGAATATAAAAATTATTACAAAATTTGAAATATTTTATCATATTTTCTAATTTGATGGTTAAATGGCTTATATTTTTCATTAGAATTTTCAGATATAAATCTGTTGCACTTGAAAAGCTTAAAAAAATATAAGGGTCAACGCGCTTATTTTCTTTCTACAACTTTTAGAACATATTTCGCTCAATCAACTAGACCTAGGGAAAATGTCATTAATTTTCTCCCCCCCCCCCCCAAAAAAAAATAGTAGGCGTTTTTATTTTTTAGAGAAAGAAAGCCCAGTGATAAGACAATATTAAATATACAATATTTCGAAGCGTTTAGTATTTAAAGATCTAAACCTTCTAAACATGCAGAAAATAACACATTGGTCTCATGGTCTGTTACTAATGCAATATTACTAATTCAAGGTCTTTACAATAGTGCTGTGCTTAATCAGTAATGATAATTTCATATTTTCAATAAAGTGTATATAACTTTTAAAATATTTCATTTCAGCACAAAGTGACACAATAAGTACGATCGTAGACTATCCAACCGTTAATGAAAACAATCAATTCTATATACATGCGTAAAGTTATACCCCTCCCCCATTCCCCGTTTTTGCTAGTCAAGTGTCCATTTTTAATTGTCTCTCACCGCATGTAATCAAACCACGAACATTTTGTTTCGAGTACTTTGATTTGGATGCCTTAGTACGTGCCTTGGTCATGCCTTGGTCCGACGACTATTAGACAGAGAAGCTTGGCTAAATCACTTTGTGTACGAATTGGACACTTACATGTAGCTAGCAGAGATGCCCTCTCCCATCAAATATCACTAACAAGTTTTATACACTATTTACATTATCACCTTGCAATATACTTTGCATAATTATTGCACATATTGTGGTGTTGATAGAATTCGGTTCTTCAAACCAAAGTTTCCCGTGGAAATCTTCTGACCAGATCTCTTTCTGAGCAATGCGCAAGCAATCCATATCCGTTATGTATGACCGTATTTTGGAATCGAACGACGCCATTCATGTGTGGAAATTTCTTGTTATTATTTTTCTCTACATTTTTGTCGAACTCTTCTAGTTCTCTCTCGCGAAACTTTTCCCATAGTTCTCTGGTAACTTCAAACACCACAACTGTATTCGTTGTTTTTGCTAAAAGACGCAAAATGAAAACACCATCTTGCTTCAAATGGTTGTAAAACCTCAGTATCGGAATCTTCATCGACTTGTCTCCTCTAGAATAAATTCCATTCATTGCAAGATATTTCTTCAAGAACGATATGTTCGTATGAGGGGTGACAAACTTTACAAAGGTAATGAAGAGGTTCAAAAGAGAACACACGGAAAGGACCACCATCCAACACCAAAGAAACAGAAAGAACTTCTCATTGAAGATATTGATCGGAACAACACACTGTATAGTGTATCTGTAAAATGTGAACATTCGTCTGATCTCCAAATCACAAAGCGTGACAATGGGGAACCGTGAATTTCCGATGTAGTTTTCCTCCCCGTTAAAGAATCTCTTCACGACTTCGTATCCGTAGAAAGCAAAGTCATTCCCAATGAAAGCATTCAGAAACCACAGATGACCGAATGCGTTCAGGAAATACAGAATGCGAATGCCCATTTGAAGCGCCGGAAAAAAGTTCCCGTAGTGTCTTCCTATTCCAATGTAACACAGGGTCCCAAATCGTTCCCTTATTTTAGGAAATATACCAGCCCTATAGGGTTCAGCTTTAGAGCAATACAAGTCTATATACTCCGTCAGGGTCCTTACGATATCCTTTCTCCTCTCGTCACTGTATGGATCTATGGTTAGGAGGCCATACTGATACTTAAGTTCATTCAATTGCAAGACATTGGCATCCTCCAACTGATAAGACCTCGCCAGTTCTATTAACTTTTTTAGCTTCAGTCCACTGGAGTTTGAGCATTGCTTCCATATCAGTCTAGGCAGATAAAACAGGGCCGACATCAACATGCAGGCAACTGGGACATATTGGTAATACTGAATCTGCATTTCCAGTTGTCGGATGTCGTAATCGCTCGGAATGGTACTGTTCCACGGAACGAAGTACATCTTCTCCACCCAGCACACGTGTGTGGCATAAATCGCCTCCTCGTCAGTGAAGGTATTGGGACAGAAGCACTTCACCGGGAATTCGAACCACTCTTCGGAGACAGAGAACATGATGTAGAAGAGCAGGAACATGTTGGTGTAGTAATAGCTCATCCGGTCCACGTAGTTGTCGTCTGTGAAGGGCCGCTTGTATACACCAGCGGGTCCAAGGACATCTTCATGGCTATAAAAAAAGCAGACAAAACCATGACACAAACACACGGTAAACAAACTTTGAATTGTTTCTGGGACTTCTTCTATCTACGTAAAATCAAAGAACACAATTGTAGCATTTTTTTTTTCAAATCCCACCTCATTAAAATACAATACTAGTGGATAGCAAGAAGAAACTTACATTTTGAATATTTTCCGTCTGTTTCCTTTCTTACCACCCATTTTTATATACCGTCAGTTAGAACAAGATTGTTTTGGAAAACTTTGTTATTTTAACGAATCCAAACATTGTAACATTTAGTTCTGACAATGAGTCTGTGAAGTTTTTTAATCTATTGTCGTTGAGTAAATGTCAGTCTGTAAAGACCCCCATCGTTATGTGTGTTCGGTCACATTAACACAGTGTCACTTTGAAAGAAGATAGAGTCAAGATTTGCTTAGTGTGTATTTTGTTATCTCTCGATCGACAGGATAAAGAATAAAAAAGCTAAGATATATCTCAAAATCGCTAGATCGGAAATAATTGATTTTTTTCTCTCTGTGACATGACCTAAATATAATTTGATCGGACAACAATATGGATAAACTTTATAATCAGAAGATCTAGAAAAACTTTGCTTCAAATCCATAGTATTTTTAAATATTAAAACATGTTCAAAGTAATAAAAATACTTTTAATAGAAACAAAATTTATGCCAAAACGAGTTGTTTGTATATGGATAAATTATTCTCTCTCTCTCTCTCTCTCTCTCTCTCTCTCTCTCTCTCTCTCTCTCTCTCTCTCCTGTATTTGAGGCATACCATTATAATATATTCATCAATCATTCAATTATGTTTACATTTGATTTCCAAATATTGCTGATCTTTCTTTCTGAACAAAGTGGGATAACCTTTATAGTAAGATAGTCTATTTAAGGAATAAAGAATCATTCTTTGAGTATTATGAGGTGATCAAATACGGCCGGGGTGATCAAATCCAATAAAGCCCGAAGGGTGGGGCTTTATAATAGAACTGATCACACCCGACCATATTTGACCACCTCATAATACTCAAAGAACGATTTCTTATTATTTATATTTACACAAGTTTCAGCAATTCTACTATTTAATATTGATAGTCATTGCTGAAATGCATTGGACTATGCATTACAAAATCGATTCGTAGTTTTACCTCAGACAAAGACAATGGAAAATATAAATAAACACAAGTATAACTTGTTAATTACATGGTGTAGATAAGAATTTCATATTGTATGGTTTAATTTTTCAAAACGTTCAATTAGATTTAAAAACAGATAAAATGTTCTTCTTATTTATAATTGGCAGATTTTAACTGTTATTACTATTCTTATGATGAATAGATATTTGAAATAAAACTACAATAAAAAAAACCCAGGTTTTCCCTGTTTCTCTATGACATTATAATCTTACGAAACCCTGATATTTTTTATCATTGATAAAAGCTTTTAATTTAATGCTTTATCACCAAATTAATTAAACCATCAGAAAATACATGTATATCTAATGGATTTTTAAAGTACATGTAATTCATATTTTAAAAATACATTTACATTTCGTTTTATATTTTCTAGTTATATCACATATACTTACTGAGTCCAAATTGCCATTGTTCCTGTATTCTGTATACCAGGTACTGAACTTTTGTGTTCTGCTCGTAGGAAAAATCCAAAACTCTTATCAGAGTAGTGAAGCTCATTGAAATGGAACAGTACATTGTTAGAGAAACCTGTCATATTGCTGTTTTACTTGTTTAAAGTCTGAAATCTAAAACAGCGAGCGAGAGCGGTTTTGAATTCGATATAAAAATAGACAAAGACTTTTGGGTATATTACATATTTAATTACTACATAAAATCAGATACTGGTTTTGCGCTCTAAAACTTTTTTTTGTAATGCCGATACATTTATTACATGTATTAAACCTTCTGATTGGTACAATTTGGTATGTAGATTTTAATTAAATTGTGAATTATACAATCGCGATGTTTACATGTATGTTCATACAACATGAATTGCTAAATAAACAATCGATACACATGAACATACAACAAATGTAAAATGAGCTCATTCTCATATCCGTTGTAAAAAAAAAACTGTTTTAAAATAAGTTTTGAGTTTTATGAATTAAAAAAAAAACCCAATTGTTTATGCGCTCTTCACAATGCTCTATTCCTTTTAAAAAAATTAAAATCATCTAAAACACATGACAACGATCCCGTTCATGTAGTTTAGAATCTAAATGAATACTACGTGTATGCAACACCTTGCTTTTTACAACATAGTTTCCTGTTGACAATATGAACCAGATTATCATTTGCAAGAAAACTGCAACGATTTTTCTACAGGAGGTTGTAAATTGCGCGAAGAGCGGTTAGTTGTTACAATTTTTCTTAATTTATGAAATATGACTCGCAATGAATCACTAAAAGAATCAGTGGTGCACAAGAGTATATCTAAGAAGACAGGCTACCACAAAAGCAGATAAATGAAGAAATAAGTATTTTAGCTAACGCTAAATTCTGTTCGAGAATTATGTACCCAGGGTATGAATTAAAAAATAACCAAACAAAAAAAACAAAACAAAACAAAAACAAAAACAAACAAAAAACCCCCAAAAAACAAAAACCCAACAACTCAAGAACATGTGTTATGACGCAAACGTTAACACAAAAGACGATCACTAAACGCGGCTACCCCGCCCAAACCTTTAATAAAATCACATTAGTACGGTGCAATGATTATCTCTCTGCTCCCTTGCAAGTTAGAAAAAAGAAGAAGAAAGATAATCTTTAAATGCGACCTTCAATCCTAAATGATTTACAGATTTGAACTGATAATTGCTCAATAACTCGTCTCAAAATCAAGTTTGTTTTGGTTGAAGTGATTGTGTGTACTAAAATTCAACAGCAGTTTATTGTATAATTCTGGTCCAAATGATAGTCCGGTTTTTTTTCGAGCCCATTGTTAGGGGATGAGTTGTGGCTTAAATACCGATTAAATTAGTTGTTTAAACAGATCACTGTATTTACTACATCTAACGGTATTTATTTAAGTTGTTTTAATTTTTGTGTAAATTAACATAGTACTAGGTTGATACAACTAACGATGGATTTAAATCCGTAGAAGCAACTACCACCATGCAACATTATAATTCAAGAAGCATCATTTTCAGTTTTCAGTGTTACATTGTGAAATGTGATGTCGTTTAAATGGACGAAAAAACAAAGATGCTTTATAAGAATTTGGTGTTATTCTTAACTAATTAAGTCACGTCAAAATGTCCCAAACATTATGGAGACATCTTGAAAATAGGACAAAGTCGATCATTATGGATGTTATTGTTTTTTCCTTCATCATAATTTGTAAGTACTTGTATTAAGTTAATGATGTATTGATATTGATGTCCATAAATGAAAGCGAAATGTACTGCAAATATAAATGCCACAAAGATATACATGTATTTTAGATTCTTTTTATCAAAGGTATTGCATACATTCTGTTTTCCAAATCAGTTATTACTTCTTAATTTAAAATAACTACGAAATTTTTATTTCTGCTATTAAAATGTTGTACGGAGTATGTTCTCATAAGTGATCTTAATATACTAAGGTGTTCAATTTTATTAAACTTTGATAATACGGTTTAGTTTTATTTCTCAGAAAATAAAATTAGAAATGTCACCATGTTATCTGTAAAAGGTAAAAACATAAACCCAATGTACTGAATGATTTAAACGAAATCGAGTTTGTCTTAAATTATTTATATTTGAACAGAGGATTCATGTTTTGAGTATATTATGAGGTTATCAAATTCGGCCGACGCGTAATCAAATCCAATAAATCCGGAATGGCTTTCTTTAAGGAATTTATTCTCTGAGTATTATAATGTGATAAAAATTCACAACACGAATAAAATCTCTAATTTAATAAACAGTTTAAGTTATTTTCAATAAAATATTCTGATCTCACATTGATTTTATCCAATTTGGGAAGGTTTCTTAAAGTTTTGATTACAGAAAACTATTTTCAAGTTTTTATTTTCATGTGTCTAGTGCTTTCAACAAACCCGTCTACTGCGACAACCTCTACAGAAGCGACGACCATTGGATCTGAAACTCTTTCATCAACATCTACATCTACGTCAGGGGGAACAACCACTGCCTCAGGTTAATAAACACCTCCGTTATCTATGATTTACAACGTTTGTGGTTGAAATGCTTCATTTTTAATCCATATGCAAATTCTGTGGAAAGTTAACCATGCAGTTATAATTTTGTAAAATTTTGATAAAAATTGATTCTGATAAATACCCATTATACTTAACAGGAGTAACAATAATACATTTCTTTAAAAAAAAATAATGAATATCAAAATGTTTTCTTACAGCGAGTTGTAAAATTGACATTGTATATGTAATTGAGAGATGCTACAACACACGGTCCGCAATAAACGATATCAATGGCTTCTTCGCTGACCTAACCGAGGAACTCAGAAATAACAATGCAGGGGTGGATCTCAAAGTGGCCTACCTTATATATGACTCCGATATAGACTACGAAAAACCTTTCATCAGCAATCTAACACAAGTAAAACTAGAACTAGAAACAATACCAATATCGTATACGGCTTCTTATCGCGCCAAGATGGCACTGGAGTATGCGTATTTTGAGTTTGTGAAAATTAAGAACGGTAAACGACCGGAAGCACACACTTACTACGTCCTGTTGAGCGCCTACATGAGTTCCAGTTATCCAGCGGCCGACATCGGTACAACAATCAGAACGTTCAACAAAAACAAAATGTTCGCTGTCGGTAATAGTCATCTTCTCTATACAGATATGCATTTCATTTTTTTATGATTTGTTCATTTGCTCAATATCTTATACAATACATATGCATATGTGTATTTGCTGACCTTCCACTGTCCACTTTTTTACTGAAATTAAAAAAAATTCATTATCATGTAAGAACTGTTTTTTAATACATTCATTAAATTGCTATCAATAACTTAATGGATAACTTAAGCTGATTAAATTAACCATATGAAGTTCAGCTAAAGAATTTTTTTTTAATTATTTTATGTTTTTCTGAACAATTACGTATCAATATGTAATCTGGTCAGTGGATATTTGTTTTTTGAATTCCAGGATGGTTACCAACAACTACTTTAGAGAGCGATCTACTAACTGCTGTAGGAGACAGTAGCCATTACTTTGCTATTAACAGCATCGCTTCTGACTTGGTTCCTGCCAGACAAAGTCTTTTACAAAAGCTATTGACGTGTCCAACCGCCGCTGATACACCCATATTACCGAGTAAGACATTTAAAACTATTTGTTTTACGCATGCATGTAGATTAATAGACTTATTTCTTCTATTATTATACAATTTTCATTCATGTTTGGCTCTATTCAACAGACTGTAAGCTGGACGTTGCTTTTATAGTAGAGAATTCCTACTACATGGATGTAAAGTACTTATCGACATTCATATCTGAAATTATGGACGGAATCGACTTTTCCTCCGGGAAAATACAAGTAGCAGTTGTTACTTACACATCAACTGCAGTTACTCTATTTAACTTAAATATGTATAATTCTTCAGACGAGTTACGTCAATCTATTGAGGCAATGCCATCGACCTCTTCATATTCTCGGTCTCTTAACGTTGGTTTAGAGCATGCGCGAGACAATATTTTTACTTCCGCCAATGGCGATAGAGCAGATGCTTGGAAATACTATATATTCACTGGAACAGGATCGTCTGATACGGACTCCATTGGAAGAGATATACGGTCATCTGGAAATGCTTATCTCTTTGCTCTTGGTATTAGTCTCAACTTTTCATACAAAATGTGCTTGAATAACGACAGTTACCACCCTCTGTGCAGTTTATAAAAATCTTTAAAAAAAATTCTTAAATTTATTCAAATTAATGAATATGAGAGGCTCACCAGCACCAACTATATTTTAGATATAGGAAGTACTTATGCAAAGGAATGGAAAGCCACAATTGACGATTGTGGGGATGAATCAAGATATATCTATGTGTCTGGCGACGAAAACCTGTTCACCATCAGAAGCAATGTTTCCTCTATGATGACAACATGTCCACAACTATCGAACAACACCGATTCAATACCAGGTACGTAAATTCAGACCTACGTGTATTGTCTTTTTTGTATTTTATTGTTAACCAACTCTTTTACATACATGTACAGGTAAATTGTGTATATATGATTTCGGAATTATGTCTTTTCAGAGTTTTGTTATAATTTTCAGATATAAGACTTAACCTGAATAATAATAGCATTACAATCTTTAAATATTTTACTGTAAATTATCTTTTTTATCTTTATTTCAGTATCTCCATCATGCAAGATAGACCTTGTCTTTATAATGGATGATACAACATCCATATCCATTACCGAATTCGATGAACAACTACGTTTTCTTGTAAATTTGATGAAAAACATAGAAATTTCTGACGATGGCATAAGAGTTGCCGTGGTAACGTATGGAGATAACGGGTTTATGGTATTTTCATTGGAGCAATACAACACTTCAGCAGACGTGCAAACCGCCATTGCAAATATTGCCCGAGGCAACTCTGCTTACGGACGTTCATACAGATATGCAGATCGCGCGATAGAATACGCTTCAGAAGTAGTTTTCTTGGAAGAAAATGGTGACCGAGTGGATGCTATGGATGTTTACATTTTGTTGACACATGGCTACGATTACGGTTATGTGGAAGATTATGTCCCCGTTCTGACGTCAGACCCAAACAACAAAGTCTCTATAATAGGTTAGCAGTTGTAATTGCTGTTGTCAAATTATCATACGAGGAACCATATTAGAGCGATTTTGTTGAATGATCTTTCATCAAACCTCATCGTGGCCATACTTTTTTCTCTCAACAGTTGTAGCATATTCTTCCTATGCTGTTTATGAGACAGCGGTTGGGCCTAGTAATCTCTTCACCTGGCCGGATTTCTCTAGCCTGACTTGTAATAAGCAGAATTTTTTGACGAACTTCACTCAATGTTCAACAACATCTCCCTTACCAGTGAACATCACTACGCCAGGTATGTATTGTATATTTGCATGTGACGATTCCGAGAGTTTCATTGTTTGCAAATAAACACTATGAAGTCTGGTTGTGCTTTCATCTATGAAGACTTGCTATAAGTGTTGAAACATTTGATATTATTTATCTCAACCGCACGTTGATTATAGATAACAATATATATATAAACATTTAATGTGCACAGTGAAGTTGAAGCACTTATCATTTTTTTTTAAAGATTGCAAACTTGATATTGTCTTCATTCTGGAGCAAACTTCCTCTTCCAAGGATGAAAAATTTCTGCATCTGAAATATTTTTTTGCTGACTTGGCATCGCAAATAAACGTTTCACCAACCACCGCGAGAATCGCAGCCATTACCTACAACAACAACCAACAGACAGTGTTCGATCTTAATACCTACTCTACTTCCGCTGAAGTTGCTTATGCCATTAAGAAGACTCCAGACGAAGAATCGATTTCATATAATTACGTCGATGACGCTCTGGCGTACGCCGCGTCCGACATTTTTACCGTTGCCAACGGAGACAGGGCTGATGCCGACAATTTCTATGTGTTTTCTATTGACAGCAGTCGATCAGGTACCGCCACAGAAGGAGAGCTTATACGCCGAAACGTTACCAACCACATATTTGCTGTAGGTATGTCAAACTCTTGAAATCAATAATTTCTATAACTATGTAAATTTATACACACTTTGCAAATTCTCTGATACTTTATATATATCAATACAATGAGCATGCCGCAACCTGAAATGTTTTTGCTCGTAGTTGTTAGTTTCTTTTTAAGTTTTAATTCATCAGAAAATTGATTTAATTGATTTGAAACTTTCTTTTATTAATTTGTTGCATTTCTTTGCGTTTTTCGTTAAATCAAACATATACATAAAATAGTGCAATTTAAATAACTTAAATCTTTGATTGATCTCTAAGTCAGAAGGTATATACGTGTATAAACCTATTGTTAAAGTAATCACTGATTTCAAACGTTAGCTTGTCTAAGTTTAATGACCTTAAAATAAATTTCTTTAAATATGATGAGGCCAACGCTTGTTGGTAAAATATCTTTTATTCTGTTTTTCTTGCTAGACATAGCGAGTGGTTATTCTACAGAGTGGAAGAACACAGTTGGCGATGAACAGAAGTATTTTTATGTGTCTTCCTACTCAGCATTGTCAGCTGTACAATCAGAGGTTCTAGCAGCCATAACAACGTGCCAGATCTACACAACAACAACACAATCTACGACAACAACGACAGAAGAAGTTACAACTCAACCTACGACAACCCAACCTACGACAACGACCGACCAATTGACAACGACATTCAAACCCACAAAAACAACAGCCCAACCTACGACAACAACGATGGCAGAAATTACAACGACAATAACCCAACCCACGACAACAACTCCAGACCAACTTACGACAACGTCATCTCATTCTACGATGACTCCAGACCAACTTACGACACCAACAACAGACCTACTAATGACAACGACATCTCAAACTACAACAACTACAGACAAACTTACAATAACTACAGATCACTTTACAACAACTACAGATCAACTTACTACAATGACAGCTCAGCAAATAACAACAACCGAAATTACAACAACAACGACTGACAAATATAAGACACCAACAATAACAACCCAACTTTCGACAACTTCGCCAGTGCAACATACGACAACAACTTCTGCAACATCCTCGGTATCAGCGCCGGTCACATCGCAAACTGTTTTAGCGACGACACAAATAGATAATACCACAAATGAACCATTGACAACCACAACACTCATTACAAATACAGCATCAGATTCTCAAATTACTACATCACAGGGTTCCACATCCCATTCAAAGACAACTTCACCACAACCGAATACCACAACAGAAACAACAGGGACTACAACAGCATGGAAAACAACAACAACAACAACAACAATCCCTACAACGACGAAAGAGCCACAAATAGCTGGTAGGATCCTGAACATGAAAATAACTTACTGTATTTATGTGTTTGCTTATCTATTTTTATCTTTTTTATATATATTAATTGATTACAGGTTGCGGATCCGAAGCAAAATTCTATCCTGATTTCAGCTCCATAAAATCAAAAGTTGACAACGATATCGGTAAGATCTGCAAATTCTTAACAGAATGACGAGTAAGGTGATCTCAGAATAACTTTTTGTGTTTGCCCTTACCCTTTCATACTAGTAATCTTAAAGTTCCTTAACTCTTGTTGCAATTATTAGAACATGTGATTAATATCAACCGGATGTAGCATTGAAATGTATCTCATTTTAGGATTCGACATAAGTATACTGTTATATGATTTACCAGATTAAAATACACAAATGTTGCTTTGGTGGGGTTTTTTTTTTTTGGTTATAGCTTATATTTCGCATAATATCACAATGAAAGGACAACAAGTTTTATAAATCTAGCTATCCCCGAGAATAATATGAAATAAACTTCAGAGATAATTCACCAATTTAACGTTAAGAGTTTGATTCATTTTTGATATGTGCATGGTTTTTTTTTTAAAGTGTAGAGTACATGAATACAGGAATTTGTAGGTAGAATGTACTTATTAAACGACAGCGACACGGCAGTTTCGTGTTGTGGACGGATATTGGAGTGGGAGGTGGAACATTCCACTTCCGGTTTCGTGGAGTTCATGGTTTGGCGTCCCCTTATTGGCGGAAAATATAAACTTGTTGGAATGAACTCCTTTTTATTAAACGGTTGGTATTACGTTATAAAAAAAATCGATAATAATTTTTTTCTCTCAAAATGATAAAGAAAAATAAGATTAAAAAAAAAAAATATATATATATATATATATATATATATATATATATATATATATATATATATATATATATATATATATATATATATTATAGTTTGTAAAAGAAGACCTGTTAGTTTTTGTTTTACGTATAATTTATGCTGTTTGGATCAAACGTCGACAATGTTGCTTGCGCAAGCGATGTAGCCTGTTTTAATTAAGGGATGGGTTTGCGGGAGTTGGGATGTACAATTTTTTAAAATATCATTAATAATTACAGAGGCCGGGACCACTAATGTAACTGTTTTACAGGAAGAGAGAATAGCTGTCTTACCCGGAGACGTCATAGGATGGTATCATTTCTTTTCAGTATAATTATTCATATTAACTTTCTAATGTATTGCTATCTTTTAAACAGTTAAAAGGTTGACAATGCATATACTTTTACATGAAGGAGTTCTCCAGAACTCTATCTTTATAAGTGGTAATCGAAAAATGGACATTTTTATTTATTTATGGAAGTAAAAAAAAAACAAACCTGGAAGGTTGTCAGAGTTTGATGAAAATGAAAATGTATCGATAGTTGTGAAAAACTGTTTGTGTGCATGTTGAAGATTTCGAATTATTTGGATTTAGGCGATGTGCAGGTGAAAATTTGATAATGTTCAAGGACTGTGCAAGTCTTCAAGGCTGCCCAACGCACACACGGAAGGCTGTATCTCCCAGGAATCTAGTCCCGGGGACAGAGTTCAACTGGACGGCAGACACTGCAATTATTTCTGGAACATTCTACGTCGTCAAATTTACGCTTGAGAACAGTAAGGAAGCACTATACCTAACTTTCTTATTTGCACTTATGAAAGATTCTTAACTCAACAGCTTATTCCAAATTTGATTTTGATTGTTTAAATGTGATTTGATTTTATCAAGATACAGCCAATTACTTTCCATCATACAACATTAGTGTTAAGGACCACATTGAGGTCGGAGGATATGTGGCGAATCTCGGTTTGAAAGGTGTGGACTACATGGAAAGCATTAACTATCAAATCCTGCCAGATCCACTTGATGTCAATGATACGTGGAAATATTTCTCCGTGAACTCTGAAGGTAGGACTGTTGTGGCAGAGAGAGAGAGAGAGAGAGAGAGAGAGAGAGAGAGATTTAATTGTCTTATTTCAACCAAATTGTATTTTCAGGAATATTGAGAACAACTAGACGTTTGCTGCCGTCCAGATATCTGGACATTTACCAAATGATTGTGACAGCTGACGACTCTTGTAGGAACACAGCCTCTGTATCACTGGGCATTTCTACTCAGAATTGGGTATAATACTTTTCATTATCTATAAAGATAGTATTACAGGCCTTAAAATACACGATAAAGAGGGCTAGATAGTCATGGCCATTTTAAGAATATATGTATCTCCTCAAGAAGAACAGCTTTGTATAAAAATATTGAAAATATTAAATATTTTCTTTACTAAATAACTTGTATGGCTAAACAAATAATGTCGAAAATTTTAAGGTGTATTTAATTTGTTGACAATCCTTAATACCAAAAAAAAAACCTTTAAGTTAACTGACACTGAACATATGTACAATCTATTAGGTTTTTTTAATTTCCGCCAATTAACAATACTAATTTTGTGGATTCTCGATACTTCAGCCACCGTTTATTCAATCTCTTCCTAACTCAATCGCCATCAAAGAAGACACGCCTCCAAATGAGGTCATCTACACCACTGAGGTCACCGATCTCTATGGTGATCCAGTGTGTTGCACTTTATCTGACACCCACCCCCAGACCTTCAACTTCAACGTCACCAATGACCCTCCAGGCTCCAGCTTCTATCACGTCATAACCACTCGCACAGCAAGATTCAGATATGAGGATTTCAACTCTTACATGATTTATATGTGTTGTGATGATACTCAGAATCGAGCGGAGGGGGTGCTGATAGTAAATATAAAGAAACCCGTGGTCACAGCTCCTTATACACCTCCTAGTAAGTAAACCATTCTTGCAACAGAGTCATTTTTCATGGCCATTATATACGTAGATACGATTTGGTTTTATCATTTGTTGAGCATAGATATTCATGGATTTTGTTGCTGAGCAGATCCATGAAACCTCAAGTCAGTTGTATGAGCAGACCCAATACCCAATACCCATTAATCCACCTATCTCGGAGAGACTGTGTGTTTGACAAATCAACAAATAATATAAATGATAACCACAAGTATCTATGAAAGCAAATAATTTATTTACTGTATATAGAACTTATGAATCAACAAATAATACCTGTTCTGTTCTTTCTTCTTCAGAGTGGTTCTTTACCTCCATAGCTGTTGGTATGATACCAATCACCATTATAACCGTTATAGGATGTGGTCTCTTGTGGGTAACAATGTTTGCCACTTAGAGGAGTTTTATACTTCATCGGAGTATTAAGCGTGTGCTTTAATATGCCAGAATGAATGTACATTGCTTCAGTTTCTGGAAAGAAATAACGACAAAGAACCATGCAATAGACATAGTTCATCGACGTAGGGGAACGTTTTAAGTTTGTGTCATACTTTGTACGGTTTGAAACAACATGTTGTTATAACATTCAATATGGACAAGTTTTTGTCTTGGAAGCCATAAAATTATAACTGATTGTGTATCAACATGATACTCTTGTTCTAGTAATAAAATTCATCTATTCCAAACTTTCTCTTCAATACACGTCTTATTTGCAGGAACACTGAAATTTATTCATATTAAATAAAGAAAATGAGTAAAGAAGGCGTGTAAAATGCCTATTTGAGAAAAAATAAAATACTGTAAAATTAAAATATCAACAAATCTGATAATTTCTTTTTAAAATTATTAAAAACAGTTTATATTTAACACAAAATCAATTTGTAACCCTTATATATGTTTAATACTGTGAATATGTTTATTTAAACAAGCGTATGCGTGTCAAAACCTCCAAATAGTGTCATTTTTTAGAACTTCAGTGCGCTTTCTTATATTAAGTGGGTCTGAGCTCCATATTTTTGTCATAGTCTAAATAAGGTTTAATGGCAATCAAACCGATTTCAATCAACAAAAACGTGGAGAGTTGACCCACTTTACATTAGAAAATGTCATTTTGTATCCCAACAATTGAATAATTTTGAAAAATAATTCAAGTCCATAGATTCGGGGCCAAAGTCGCAAATAGCATTTAAACACCTCAATTTGTTTTGACTGAAATGGCTCAGTGGTTGGAGCACCAGACATAAGGCAGCCTTATAGAGCCAGTGTTTTTAGATTGTGGGTTCGATACCACCAATACTTTAGAGGCTTTTTTTTCTTATCACTTGTAAAAATATTCAAAACTGAATATAATAGTTAGAAATTGTTCTTTTGAAAACCTGTATTATAACATTATCAAATATGTATTTAAGTTGAAAAAAAATTTGAAAGAGTATTTTACGAATAAACCAAATGGGCATTTGCGCTATCTTATTCCTCCATCTTCTTGACGTGAACATGGCTGTTTAAGGCTGTTGGAACACAATATCTGTTTCAACAAAATTAGAAAGGAGAAAACTGAACCATTTTCGGTAAAAACTTATGGTATACTTGTAACAGATGCAACATGGTGAGCTGTTTAATGTATCAACTCATATGAATTCTATCGTAAAGTTTAAGAAAAGAAAAAACCAGATCAAATTGTATATTTGGTTTATAAAGGTAGGTAGTCGTGGTTAATCTACATTGCAGAATAATTATTTGACTAGGTAAAAGGAAAATAAATTTGGATACATTTCACATGGATAATACATTATTTTCAGAATGTGGGGAGATACGTATACTGTTTCTAAATCTAATAAAGTGGATATCCTCTATGACTGATTAAACAATATACAATCATACTATTTAATGTGAAACCATGAAATAGTCAAAATGAGAAAGATCAGTTATCTCTTCCTTGTTGTTTGTTAATCCCCAACGCAACAGATCTGACACGGCCGACATTAAAGAAAGGTGGGTCTCTTGAGGATTAGTCCAGGTATATGGTCTCTTGTATCGTGCTGATCTCTGAAAGGATTTTGTAACCGAATGACCAATGAGTACACGTATTTGTGAAGCAGCAGTATATAAAGGACATTCTTCACATAAAGTGGTCAGTCTCATCTGCAAGATCAACCCCTCCGTTCAACAATGAAGGTCATCTTTGTTCTCGCCGCAGTTGTTGTTGCTGGTAAGTTTATTAGAGCTTGCATTTTAATTATTATATTCTCTGATTCAGAGAATATGATTAAAGGTAGAGATCGATGGAAATTGATGCCTATTGACAATTTTGGAAATTAACATTTGTTTAATGGATTCACATATAAATCAAAAACAAAAATTCTCAAATTCATTCTTTGAGGTTACAGGTTGAGAAGTTGTTGAAATAAATACATTTGATGTTTAACGAAAAAATTAAAATATTAAAAGATAAAATTTTCACCGTACTGGTTTTTTTACAACTGTTTTAGTGATAAATAACCAATAATTTTGTTTATTGTAAACACTTATAGAAATATGCTTTTTTATGTTTAACCATGATGTTTAATATGAAAAACATGAATAAAACAGATCTTAATTTAAAAAATGGTAAAGTGTTGATACTGTTCCAATTTACATTTAGAAAAATATTAGAAATAATATTCATTTGAAATTATTTTCTTAATATTGATACTCGATAAGAGCAGCAAAACAAAATCACAAGTTTTAAAATGTTTATGAAAGCTTTAAAATTGTATAATGAAAACGTTATTAATTTGATATATAGTCTCCTGTGAGATGTGCAGAGAAACCCGCGACTGTTCATACACCATGTGTTCCACTGGCAACGAGATCCATTGTATCAACCACCAGTGTACCTGTACATCGTCAGGGGGATCAGGTGAGTTCTAAAGTAATGTAAATAGATTCAAGTTATGTTCAGTGGAATAGTAATGTATAGTGTAAGAAGGAAGGATACGTTCAGTGACTAAGTACTGTATAGTGTAAGAAGGAAGGGTACGTTCAGTGACTAAGTACTGTATAGTGTAAGAAGGAAGGGTACGTTCAGTGACTAAGTACTGTATAGTGTAAGAAGGAAGGGTACGTTCAGTGACTAAGTACTGTATAGTGTAAGAAGGAAGGGTACTTTCAGTGACTAAGTACTGTATAATGTAAATGAGGAAGGGTACGTTCATTAACTGAGTACTCTACAGTGTAATGACAATAGGAATGCAGTCGGCAAATGGAGGGTGCTAGAAATGTGTCTGACAGTTAATCAAGTATTGCGAGCAAGTTTAAGAATGTGACTTTACTCTTAGCACAGTGAGGTTTTATTAACGTGCACTGAGATATTGATTGTTAACTTTGCTGTAAGTACACTGAAACATTGAAACATTGAAAAGTTCTCATGTTGTTGGTTTTTGTATGTGCTTTGTATGTTACACTGAGACATTGTCTTTGTTATAGGATCCTGTACAATGGCCTCAGACTGCTCTGGATCCTGCAGTCACGGTCTTAATCATCACTGTATTGACGGACGTTGTAGATGTACTCACTTCTAAATAAATATATATCGCAAATCTTTGTTCTCTGTAAATAAGTTGCTATTGGATAATGAAAATTACTGATCACAAATTAAAGATTCTGCTTCCGACAAGTAATGAACCATGAAAAACCTTTTTATAAGCAGCCATATTTTTTCGAGTATTGTGTAAAATAGACAAAAAAAAAACAAGAGAAACAACAATACCAAAAACAACAAAACAACATCTATGCTACTGAACTCACAAGGGCTGGTAACATTGAGAAATGACGTAATATCAAATGACTGTATGTTACTAGCCCATGTGACTGAAGCAAAACAGTTGTGGTGTTTATAAATGAAAATACTCAGCTCAATGGAAAAAATCTGGATTTGTTGAAGTTTTCGTCACTTTTCATTTATCTTAACTGGAATGCGAAATCTTTTTATGTATTTGGATGTTTAGTACAGCTACGTAAATATATACCTGTTTGATTTTTTTTAAGACTAAAATTATATATGAACCAGATTGTTTGTCATTCACGGTACCATTACTTTTGAATGTTTAAATAGGATAACACTCGCACGAACTAAAAAAAGCCCTCAGGGGAAAACACATAAGCCTGCGTCATTGTTCAAGAGAAGTACATGCACAAGCTAGTGTTTTTGCTTTCTTTTGTTCGTACTTGTATATAGGACAATTTTTGCTTTACTGAAAAAAATTATGTTCTTTCCTTCGTAAACTACAACTATTATGAAGGTGTTGACCTCCACCAAGTTTTGTATGATAGTCTAAAATTAGCTGTCGATATCACGTGATATATTGATATTCATGAGGGGGCATTACTTTCCTGGCAGAAAAATAAATATTTTTTATTGTTTAAAATTTGATATCTTTATCTGTGATCGAATTGGGAATTATAATCAACAGCATAAAAGTAACTTTTGTAAGTAATAAAACACATGCATTTTCCCCGTCATTCAAAACTGACGCAAATTATAGCGTGTATAGCTTTAAAGTGAAAAGCTGAATGGAGGACGATCATACATTTATGCATTTTAAACAGAACATGTTTCGTTTGAAACAAAAACAAATTAATATTACAACTTTTTATTGCTAATTTTTGTTTTGTTTATTTCTTGTTCTCAAATGAAAACAAGCAGATTCTTAAAAAGTTTATTCGAAGGATATCAGTAGATGACTGTGCACAATAGAAATAAACTGGACCATGTTTAGTTTTCAATCAGACTAAGTTCCTCTATCCGTATTTGGTGTGTTTCCTTATTCTTGAACCTTCAGTTCTTAACCAGAACTGATAGTAAGAGTTATACAACATAGAATAGTGGTTAACATACATGATATTCACGTGACAAAACATAAAGAGATATTCTTTAACAATCATACATATGTAGACAAATAAAGAATGATGCTTACATTATTGACATTACAAGTCCATTAGAATATGATGATAAGTAAATGCCTATCTTTAAAACCTCTAGCACCCTTTTAACAATTTAACTACAATGTACTTAATTATCAATATGCCAGTTTGTGAAAACTTGTTTTTGAAATATATGGATACAGTAAATGTTTTATTTGGATGGTTGTATCGTTCATGGGAAATTCTCGAGATGAAGAGAAAATTTAATTTTACTATGTGTAGCAGGCTGTGTATCTACTTTGAACTAACATCTGAGATAAAGGTTTTGATATAAATTCGAGTGCAGATAAGTGATATGTCTATATAAAACCCGACAAACACCTAACATAATTAATATCATACATAACACTTTTCTAATTTTTTTTTCTTTATGTAAACAAAACATAGCGCTTACAACACACCTGTGCATGGCACGTGACCAATTTTGCACAAATAAAGCAAAATATTTGTATTTTTCGAGTTGGAATGAAGATACGATATCAATTTAACGTGTTTGACTTCGAATAAATAATTTGCATTTATATATTTTTTTTTCATTTAAGAATTTAAATGACGATAAACATTTTCAGAAAGGTGATTTTGAAAATATACGTCATTTTTACCTTTTAATCATAGAAATAAGAATACAATTGTGATTTGTTCATAAATATAAACTTTGTACTCAACGTCTACCTCTCTTTCAATATTATATATCAAAGATATATAACGATCGATGAAAAAGCGTTAATGTGTGACGAACTATTTCTGTCTATATTAATCTCATGATGATGATGATGATGATGATGATGATGATGAAAAACGCTGTGTATAAAGATACATGCAAAGAGATTGTTTTATTATTTTCTTCACAAATTTAAAGAAAATGAAAAAAATATCGTAACCATTTATTTTCCGAAATTTTCTGAAGGGTACTTTGTTGACTATCTAGCCTCTTTAAAATCAAGTTCACTTATTGTTTCTATGTTCAAAATCATGTAATGACCTTGTAGATATATATAAAAGTCGATCGTGATAAAAGATCTAGCTAACAGAATAACCCATTTCCTGAGAATTCAGAATAATCTAGAATCGAGACAAAAAGTTCTGGAAGGAGAACATCACGTTACAAAGTCATGTGTTAGTTGTGCCTCATGTTTTCACAGAGAAAAATGACTCGCATAAACAACAAATAAAGAAAATGTTATCTTCGGTGGAATGGATATTCAGTGTTATACTGTTTTCAAACAAAAAAAAATATTTCTCAAATGTTTTATGACATGTAGAAAAAGTATAAAGGTTTTCAAAAGTTAAAAACGCTTTACTTTCTTTTATTTCAAACTTATCTAAAATTTGTGAAAGTAAGATATTTTCAAATTTGTATAAACATTAATATACTAGACCTTAGGACAACTTATAAAATATTTTTATCATAGTCATTACTTATAGAATACGGATATAAGGAAAGTGATGCATGACATTTCTTTTACGGTTAATTTTTTTAATGGTTCTAATTACTTTGTCTACCAAACCATATTGCCAGTAGCTTACTTGTTTCAAAATTAATTCCGAAGATTATTACCCGTATTCATTATTATTGTATGGATAAATTATCACCAAGTTTGGCGTAAAATTCTTACATTTTACCCGGATGTCTGTTTAAGACAATTCGGTTCTTCTTTTCTAAATTCAAGTTTGATATTAGGGATAGAATCATCTTTTCTGAACGAAAAATTGGTACAAATTAAACTATAATGAAGTTGATGCATTGATAATTTTGAATGTAGGTAATAAGCTATGAGTCTGTAGTTATTTTGGGATTTTGATTAATTATTCAATAAAAACTATTATTTCCAATATAATTTTAAGTTATTCTTTCAAATATGAAACTAGACATTCTCGTGCTCTTCTATTTAACCTCAGATAGGTTTATCATAAGTTTTTCTAACATTTCCAAAGAGAAAGGAAAAGGAATGAAACAGTATGATATTAAACCATTAAATTTTAAGACATCGTGTATGAATTTGTAAATTGAAAATACCAGAAGTGAAGGGTAACATATTCTTGGAGTCATATCGTGAGGGCATGATGAAACTGGTTTATTACTACTTTCAGGTCACTATTATTTTAACTACTGACAATTTTTAATAAAGAATCATTAGAGATATGATAACAGAATTTAGAACTTATCTATAACTCCCCTCCAACAATTTCTCTTTCTGTTGCAATGATGGTAATGCAACACCTCGAGATAGTGTTTGACCTTGTTCATCAAAATGAAACGTGAAGAAAATGTGAAATAAGAGCTAGCTTCAAATTAAAACAGGATTAAATTCAGTCTTAAGATTGTCAATTTCCAATAAATCTGAAAGCACCGAGTGTTGATTTCATATGAAACTCCTATTTTTGCCATATTGTAGTTATATTTAAATTTTCATAGTCATTCTATTGCAAACAACATTCATCGAACAAGATGTGTACAACACAAAGTAAAAAACATATTAAGCAAACTTTATTTATCTATTACCTCCTTCTAACAATTTCTACAATTTGTTTTAATGCTGGATATTCAACACTTCGGGATAATGCGAACGTAAAGAAACTGTTAAAATGATAAGTGAACCTTTGTTCATCATAAGTTGTAAATATTGAAAATTATTATAAATGAGCACTTGATATATGTGCATGATTTATGAGCACGAAGAGTCAAGGTCAGGCTAAAATATTACTATAAAAACTAATAGCTTGAGTCAGAGAATCATTCTAGCTGTCCGACAGATTCCAATCAACACTATGAAAGCCTTCATTGTTCTTGCTGTTGTTATTGTAGCAGGTACATTATATTATTCAATTATTCAAAAATGCAACCTTATAACGATGTTGCCACATCTTAGACATTTTCATAATATCTTATGATTGACTTTAGTAATTTTGTCTTTTAAAATCTTACTTTTAAAATGTTTCCAACCTAATTTTAGGAAGATATTACTAAATATTGCAAGCAATAAATCTTTTAGTCTATGAATATTTGTTAATATAGTTTCTGCTGAGATGTGTAGAGAGACCAGGGACTGCCGCACAACATCGTGCGCCTCAGGATCTGAGCTTCACTGTGTAGACCACCAATGCACATGCACTACGGCCGCTTCCGGTTCCGGGGGTATGAAGAGTTCTCAACAATGTGACTTTGTAAAAAAAAAAAATCTCCAAAAGCGATGATTTAGTCAATGTTTATGTGTCTATTGCAGCCTGTACCACCGCTGATCAATGCACCGGAAGGTGTGACAATGGACGCCAACACCACTGCATCGACGGTCATTGCCGATGTGTTCACTTTTAAATAATAAATCAAATATCTTTTTAACGAAACATCATACTTTGTGTTATTTGTAAATATTTTTAGAAGAAAACCCACCATACTTACAGCACCTTTAATTCATAAAAATGAGACGGGGACCAGATTTCAATCTGCTTTGAAATAAACGAGGCATTTAATGTGTACCACACTTTTTAGTTAAAAATATATCAATCGATGAGAAAACCTTTATATATGACTTGAACTATAGCCAACATGACAGATAATTGATTTTCTTCGTTATAGCAAAAACAATATTCCTAAATAGAGAGGTTTCTCTTCTATCCAAAAAGTTCTCATTAAACGAATACTTTTAACAAAACACAATAGACTAATCAAAATAATAATAATAAAAAAAGAATAATAAAAAGGAAAATAATTTTACACACACTTGTATTCTGCCTTCATATCCAGATTCTTTGTTGTCCAAAAACATGTGACGACCTTATAGATATATATAAAAGACCGATCTTTATGAGAGAACTGGCTACCAGATAAACTTATTCCCGAGAATTTGGTTTGATCTAGAAAAAAGACAAAAACTTATGAAAGCAATACCATATGTCCCAAAAGGTCGGTATGTTGTCCTGTCGTCACATTTCAAATCCATTGTTAGAAGTGCCTCACATTTTTCACAGAAAAATGACCCGCAATAATGTCTTGTATAGAGAATTTCATCTAAATGTGAAGATTCAATGTGAATGGCTTGTATACTCTACCCCTTTAGAAATAATTTGCTGTGAAATCGCCAAAGCTAAAACATTGCTTTGAATCACCAGAAACGAAATAAAATTATATTTTCCAAATGTTTTATAATATAACATGTAATTGGATATTCTAAAAGAAAAGAACTTATCCACAATCCGTTATAATCAAGAGTTTTTTTGGAAAGGTACACACACTTTAAAATCGCCATTGCATGTGTAAAGTAATCAT
The DNA here is from genome assembly GCA_020458035.1 of Magallana ariakensis. Classification (NCBI taxonomy): domain Eukaryota; kingdom Metazoa; phylum Mollusca; class Bivalvia; order Ostreida; family Ostreidae; genus Magallana; species Magallana ariakensis. The sequence goes on along the minus strand of CM035815.1, from coordinate 25,296,501 downwards.
CAGATACACATAATACATAATTTTATGAATAGTGTTTTCTTCTTTTTTTACATTCTGTAAACACTGAAACTTAATAAGTAATCCATTAATGCATTGATGCATTGATGGCTTTGTTGGTAAGGGAATAGATTTGTGGTTATTTTGGAACTTCGATTGATAATTTCATAAACAATAACTTTCAATGCATTTTCAAAGTTATTCTTTTAAATATAAAGCAAAACATTCTTGTGCTCTTCAATTTAACCTAGAATAAAAAACTTTGTTTTCATAACTTATTGTTTTTTATCTAAACATACAATTACAAATCAACTTTTGTTTTTGAATAGCAGACTATTTTTTTAAGTGACTGAGTAAGCCCAAAAAGTTACGCATTGTATTTTGCATTAAGGATATGAATATATATTGGTTAACATATACGACTATGAAATTTAGAACCCTGTTAATGTTTGACAATGGTAGATTACCAAAAATAATATTCTATGCATAAAAGCCAACTCATTCAGAAGTCTCTCTCTCTCTCTCTCTCTCTCTCTCTCTCTCTCTCTCTCTCTCTCTCTCTCTCTATATATATATATATATATATATATATATATATATAAAGGCTTAAAATACTCTACGGTGTTTGTACATGTACTTTATCACAAGAAATGAATACATGCATTTTCCAACCGAAACAATTTAGAATAAAAATATTCATTATTTATTTCCAAAGAGAATGTATATAAACACAATTTGTGATATCTATGAAACATTAAGAGTTATATCGCACTAGCCATTTGTTCCTCTTTACTTCAAACTAGAATTTGTACATTAAAAATACCAGACGTGAAAGGTTACAGGTCCCTGTTGTCATATCGTGAGGGCATGATATGGTGAAACTCGTGTTGAACTCCTTCCAGTTCACTATTATTTCATTAATGACAATTTAAGATGAAGAATCATTCGAAATATGATAACAAGTATTAGAACTTCACTTATCTATAACTCCCCTCCAACAATTTCTCTCTTTGTTGCAATGATGGTACAATACAACACTTCGGGATAATGTTTGACCTCGTTCATCAACATTAAACGTGAAGAAAATGTGAAAATGTAGAGTGAAATAATATTAAAACAGTATTGAAATCATTCTTTAGATTGTCAATTTTCAATAAATCGCCAATTTTGGCTATATTGTAGTATAATCTAAATTTCCTTAGCATTCTCTTGCAAACACCATAAATCGAACAAAATATCTCCAACACAGGTACAAAACATTTAAGCAAATTGCGTTTTACACAAAAAAAATTATGGCAAACATAAGTCTTTTAGTTTAAACATTTCTTATGAATAATCTTATAAGTTGTAGATATTGGAAATTATTAAAGATTAGCATAGTATATCTGTACATGATTTATGTGCACGAAGAGTCAAGGTCGGGCTATTTTTTAGATGCTATGACCTGGGATATTACTATAAAAACTAATAGCTTGAGTCAAAGAATCATTCTAGGTGTCCGCCAGATTCCAATCAACACTATGAAAGCCTTCATTGTTCTTGCTGTTGTTATTGTAGCAGGTACGTTATATTCAATTATTCAAAAATGCAAACTTATTACATTGTTGCAACATCTTATAAAATTTCGTTTTATTTTATGATTGACTTTAAAAATTCTTTTTAAAAAATCTTACTTTTGAAATGTTTCCAATCGAAATTTTGGTAGAAATTGAATACTGATTATTGCAAGCAATAAATCTTTAAGTCCAATATTTGTTTATATAGTTTCTGCTGAAATGTGTAGAGAAGCCAGAGACTGCCACACAACATCGTGCGCCTCAGGATCTGAGCTTCACTGTGTAAACCACCAGTGCACATGCACTACGGCCGCTTCCGGTTCCGGGGGTAGGAAGAGTTCACAACAATGTGACATTGTAAAAAATCTTCAAAAGCGATGATTTACTCAATGTTTATTTGTCTATTGCAGCCTGTACCACCGCTGATCAATGCACCGGAAGGTGTGACAATGGACGCCAACACCACTGCATCGACGGTCATTGCAGATGTACTCACTTTTAAATAATAAATTAAATATCTTTTTAACGAAACATCATACTTTGTGTTATTTGTAAATATTTTTAGAAGAAAACCCACCATACTTACAGCACCTTTAATTTATAAAAATGAGACGGGGACCAGATTTCAATCTGCTTTGATATAAACGAGGCATTTAATGTGTACCACACTTTTTAGTTAAAAATATATCAATCGATGAGAAAACCTTTATATATGACTTGAACTATAGACAATATAACAGAAAATTGTTTTTACTTCTGTTATATTATAGCAAAAATAATATTTGTAAATAGAGAGGTCGCGCTTCTATACAAAACGTCCTCTTTTAACGAATACCTCTAACACAATTGACTCACCCATAATAAAAAAAATAATGAATAGGAAAGTAATTCTACACACACACTTGTATTCTGCCTTCATATCCGGTTTCTTTACTGTTCAAAAGCATGTGATGACCTTATAGGTATATGGTTGATCTAGAATAAAGACAAAAACTTGTGAAACTAAAATCATATATCCCTAAAGATGTTGTATGTTGTCCTGTCGTCACATTTCAAATCCATTGTTAGTAGTGTTTCACATTTTTCACGGAAAACTGACCCGCAATAATGTCTTCTTTGGAGAATTTCATCTAAATGTGAAAATTTAATGTGAATGTTTTGTATACTATATTCCGCTAGGCATAATTTACTGTGCAACTGTCAAAACTAAATCATTGTTTTCCATAACCAAAATAATATTTGGTTAAAAAAAAATAGTTATATTTTCTGAATGATTAATGATAAACATGTTATTACATGTATATATAATAAAATATTCACATTCTGTAAGTAAGTTTTATGGGAAAGGTATAAACATATACGGTATATCATAAACCTTGGGACGATTTACAATTTCATTTCTTGTCATTAATGGTAGAATACGGGCATAAGGAACATAATGAAAAGGCATTTCTATTCACGACTTTTAGAAAAAAAAATGTGCACCAAATCAAGAAAATTTCCTTTTTATGTTCTCATTGTAATTCACATTATACAATCGCCATTTCATGTGGCAGAGATTCATAGATATATGTAATGATAATGAATGAATGAATCAATTATTTAAATTTTCAAATTTCAAGACTGAAATGTATCTAGTATAGGTGTTTTAATCTTTTAATCCGGAAAAAATGCTTCCGAGGCCAATGCGTTTAGATACATGTATATACATAGAAGGGGAAAGACATGGGAGGGATCGACATAGCATCTAACTCATATGATTATATTTTTGAAATATTATAAGCAAAAAAGCATACATTAGCGGATTCAGAAAAATTATTTTAGTAGGGTCCGAGGGATGCACGTGTATATTTAATTTTGGTTGAAGAAGGGGGCTTATTTTTGGTTACTGTGGTTTCATTAATATTAAAGGGTATCAATTTTCGTGGTTAAAGTGAAAATCACAGTTTCAAGGATACGTAAATTTGTGGCCAATGACCCTATCAATACAAATTGTTAGTAGAAATTGCACTTCAATGAACATTTATTTTTATGGATAAACTTAGCAACGAAATCCACGAAAATTGGTATTCAACGAATATTGATGAAACCACAGTATTATAATATAAAAGTCAATGTTAATTTAATAAATTCAATTTCTTAAAGGTCTGCTTATGACGTACATGCGTGTAAATTTAGTTTGACATCTCAAGCGTTCAATTCGGGTCGGGTGAACCTTCAAACCCTTTCGGTTCTTTTTTTTTAAACTGAAGTTTGATATTTAGATGACAGAATCATCTTTACCTGAACCTAAAATTGGTACTAAATAAACTATAATATGCATGAAGTTGATGTATTGATGGTTTTGAGAGTATGGGAGGAGATTTGTGGTTATTTTGGGGCTTCGATTGATAATATCATAAACAATCATTTTTGATGTAATTTCAAAGTTATTCTTTTAAACCTAAAGTATGACAGTCTCGTGCTCTTCAATTTAACCTAGAATATTACTTTTAAAATTCTTTATAATTTTTTGTTTTTGAACCAAACATACCTACCATATTTTTATTACATTGATAAATTGATAGATTATAAATTACACAAGTACATGTACATTCGTTTTTTAACATCATTGATAAGTGGTTACTTTGCTTTAAGAAAGTAAAAAAAAAATCAAAAGGTAATAACATTAATGAGACTATTCTAAAATATTTTCCCACGAAAACCATAATTTTTCTAAATCGTGAAACTTTCGGTTTTTGGATACCAGGATGTTTTTGTTTATGATATTTTATTCTTAAGTGACTCAGTTAACAAAAATTTTGTGATATTTATTCAACATGAAGTGTTGTTACATCTTACTAGCATTTATACATTGAAAATACCAGACGTGAAGGGTTACATGTTCCTGTAGTCATATCGTGAGGGCTTGGTGAGATTCGTGTGGAACTACTTCCAGGTCACTATTTTTTCAACTAATGACAATATTAGATGAGGAATCATCCGAAATATGATAGCAAGAATTAGAACTCTATTTATCTATTCAACCTTCCAACAATTTCTTTCTTTTTTGCAATGGTGTTTATGCAACACTTTAGATTATGTTTGACCTTGTTCATCAACATTAAACGCTATGAAAATGGAAAATGATAAGTGAAATAAGAGCTACATGTAGCTGCATATTTTATAAAATTCATATTTTGATATCAATAGGCATTCTATTGCAAACACCATAAATCGAACCAAATGTCTCCAACAGAGTACAGAACATATTCAGCATTATGCGTTTTGCACTTAAAAACGATTATGGCTTACAAAAGTCTTTTAGTTTTAACATTTAGTATGAGTTCTTGTAAACCTTATTTTTCTTAATTGGGAAAATTATAAAATAAATATAAATAAGCATACTTTATCTGTACATGATTTATGTGCACAAGCCATGACCTGGGATATTACTATAAAAACAGCTAGAGTAAAAAAATCAGTCTAGCTGTCCGCCAGACACTAATCAACACAATGAAAACATTCATTGTTCAAGCCATGACCTGGGATATTACTATAAAAACAGCTAGAGTAAAAAAATCAGTCTAGCTGTCCGCCAGACACTAATCAACACAATGAAAACATTCATTGTTCTTGCAGTTGTAATTGCAAAAGGTACGTTAAATTATTCAATTATTGCAATTATTGAATAATAAAAACTTATTACAGGTTGCAACATCTTTAAAAAATGAATTTCTAAAATCAATCCTAATCTATAATGAAAACAGTTAAGAAAGTGAAGAAAGCAATAAAAATATTCGTCCATAAATATACTTTATTGTAGATTCTGCTGAGGTGCGCATGTAGACCATAGACTGCAGCACAACAATGTGTGCCTCAGGATCTGAGCTTCACTGTGTAAACCACCAGTGCATATGCACTACGGCCGCTTCCGGTTCGGGAGGTACGAAATGTGCCCAACATTTCCGCTCTGATGATTTTGTTTTCAAAAGCGATACTCAACTCAATGATTACTTGTCTATTGCAGCCTGTACCACCGCTGATCAATGCACCGGGAGATTTCAGAGCGGACGTCAACACCACTGCATCGACGGTCATTGCAGATGTAGTCACCTTTTAAATAATAAACTGAATACGTTTTTCATAAAACATAATACTTTGAGTTGTTTCTCACTACTTTTTGTATAGGTGGTAGTTACTAAGTTGACTTGAAAAAAGACTTAACATGGAAGATACTAATGTAAAACTTGTTTATTTGAATGCGTAAAAAAACATTTTTCCTGTATATAATGAAACACGTTATAGAAAATTTTTCTTTTATCTAAAATAGGAAAACAGGATCAAATCAAAATTATTACTCAGATGACCATTATGGCCAATGGATCCCCCGTTACAAATCCGATTGCAGACTTCATGTGATTCTAAATTAATTAATCATCATCAATTTTTCTAATTTTGACCTATACAGTGCTGCATGTCATTCGGGTGGGTGACCATTTTGGACTATTTGGTTCTTATTTTAAGCAGGTGTATATAACAGAAGACATTGTTACAAAGATGAGCTATATGGCCAATGGGTCCCTAGTTCAAACCCGATTGTAGACTATCTGTCTCTCTAAAATGATGCCTGGGTGAATTATCACAATATTTCTTTACGTTTGACATCAAAAGTGTTGCATTTCACTTGAGTATCCGTAGGTCTATTTGGCCTTTTTTTCTTTGATTTAAAATCTGTTATTCTTTACTTTTTACTAACATTTGTACATTGAATATACTAGATATGAAGAGTGACATGTTCCTGGTGTCATATCGTGAGTGTATGGTGAAACTCGTGTTGAACTACTTTCAGGTCATTGATATTTTAATTTATGATAATCTTAAAATTAGGATTCATATGAAATATGATAACAATAAGAACTTTATAAATCATATAATGTACACCCTTATATATATTTTTACTGTTTGTTGCATTATCGGTTGTAAAACAGTTCAAAAATTGTTTGACCTTGTTCATTCTCACCATAACGTGAAGAAAATGTGAAGTAGGTGCAGATATGTAGCTCTACGGGAAAATCTGGTTGACAAACTAAAATAAGAACTACCACTAGTAAGCCCTAGCAATAATTAGATACATTGTAGGAAGATAGTAATGGCTTTACGGATAGTCAGTTTCTCATATCATTTTAAAGTCGGCGAGTTTGATTTCTTATAAACCTCATAAAGTTAATTTCCAATATTTAAAGGTATGATATTTATTTCAAATGCCATAAATCGAACGAATTGTTTCCAACACAAAGAATACAACATTGTTAGAATTATGTAGAATATCCTGTTTTTTATACTAACAATAACTTTTTATTTATAACAATCGAAAGAGAAGATTAGGCTTATAAAACAAAAATATATTATGGCCTTCAAAAGTCTTTTAAATTTATCATTAATCATGAATAATTATTTATCATTATCTTGAAAATTGTACACATATTGTAATGATTCTTAGTAAACATACAATATATGTGTAATAGAAAAGGAGCAATGAACATATACATACTTTGAAAACATATGAAACAGGTATATTTTCAATGTGTATGAACAGTCAAGGCCGAACTTATTAAATGTCATGAGCTGTGATATTTCCATACTGCATCATTTCAACGAATGACAATCTTAAATGAGGAATCATGCAAGATATGATAACAGGGAATTGGAACTCTAATAATCATTATGACCCCTCTAACAAGTTTTAAGGTATGTTGCAATGACAGTGGTAGAACAGTTCAAGAAAAGTTTGGCATTGTTTAATATATTAAAACGAGAAGAAAATATGCCTTGTTTTAATACATTAAAACGAGAAGAAAATATGCCTTGTTTTAATACATTAAAACGAGAAGAAAATATGCTATTTAGAAGAGGATAAAGTAATAAGTCATCTGTAGGGGGGAAAGTAATAAGCTACTATTTACAATATTGAATATTTATCATTTACCAGATATCATTTTATCAAAAACAGGTTTATAAAAAATGGAGTGTTAAATACCTTTATACTGTTGAATTTAATAAAAAAATGAAAATGTTTTCATTTATCAAAACTAATTTTAAATGATTTATATATGAATTGGCGGATAAATTTTTACTCGAATAACGTGGTTCACATGGAAATATATAAAGTTAGTAGGGTGCTCACACTCGAATTTTCTTTCAGATGCATTCCAATTCGTTTTGCAGCAAACTGAGTATTCCTTTGAGCACAATTATCTCTACCTGAAGTGGAAACTCGTACAAACTGAATTTTTCTAAAGCTTCAGGAAAGAAGTTTACTAGTAGTTTAAATGGTTAATTTGCGTTATCATATCTAATAGTTCAATAATAGGATCATTGAATAATACATATATTGAAAAAATAGTTAAGCAAGGCATTTTCCTATCCCTTTGTTAAAATCTTAGAATTTTTCTTACCATGAAAACATTTGTCATTTTCCCAAAAGAGATATAAAAAATGTATATTTGAACCTAAATTAAAATAGCGGATGCGAATCATTACATGTCTCCTTTCTAGTAACTAATATTTTAACCTATGAATGTTCGAGATCAGGATTTCAGGAATATCATGCCATCCAATGGACAACGTTATTGTTCTTCCTATTATTTTTTTAGTTTGTCAATTGTTAACCAAGACCCCACAGCACTATTGAATTTGAACTTAAATACTTCTTATTTTTTTAATCTATTATATTTACTGATCAGTGTCAATAAAGTTAGCAGATCCACATTTGATATAATTGCCAATATGACTGTTTACGAACATTTTAAAGAATTTTATTTTTAAAGAAATTTCTGTTCTCTTCATTGTCGGCTATTATATAAACATTAGAATTATTGTATTATTTTCAAAATGGAAATTCTTACAGCGTAGATACTTCATGAAAAAACGTGCACGTGTATTCAATGAGTTTTTGGAGGAATTGCATTTATAAAACAAGAAGTAGAATATTTTCCCTTTATCTTATTTTTCTCTAAACCAACGCTTTAATTAAACAAACAGTACACATTGATCCACGAAAGTTTAGAGGGTTGATCAAATGATGGAAAAGTTAGTGTGCGCGGATAGTAGAATTGTATGTCATTCTAGTGAAACAATACTCACTGTACACTGTGTTTTATCGGTCGGGAACTTGCATTCAAGTATAAACTAACGAAAGCATTTTTCCCCTTAAAATATATGATTTGTACGTTTTCTTTTTATTTTCATAGGTTATTTACTTTGTAAACATTATATATTTGAAAAACTAAAATGTATAAAACAAGAGAAATAATGCGAAAAATATACAAACTTTCAGAAAAAAACCATCCATCTCAAGAAGAAAACCCACTAAAATGCTGTTCCCTAAAACCCTGTATTTTTTCTACAACATTACTCAGATATACCAATGGACAAAGATATAGGAAATAAATGTTCTAATAATTTATATTTCTAGGACTATCCATTCATTAAGTGATAGTGAAAAAATGTTACAAAAAGATGTAATATGAGAATTTCTAAATAGAGAAAAAGTAAAAAGGAAGTAAGGAATTCTATATCATACCAGACTTAGTAGACACTTTAAGTAACTTTTAAATATATAAAAGAATAGCATCCCTGGCTAAATTCTAACTAAATATCAATGATGATATATATTGCAAAAACACAAAGTTTAAAAGTGCATCTATTACAAAGTCAGTAGCTTGGCCCAGAAAATATTGTACTTTTTTTCAGCTAGATGGTGATGCTTGTTGCTGATGGTGTTAAAAATCAACTCTTAGTACCATTGTAGGTATACAAATCAGTGAATAGCATGGATATGTCTTTCACATTCTTATAATTTACTTTCTTTTGCAGTTTGTTTCATTTATAATATGTTGAATCATCAAACGATCCTTTTACTGGTACAGCGTTGGGAAAATTAAAAAAAAAAGTTTGTATCATTTTTATATTCCAGAAATTTCCCCTTCAAATAAAAATTTGAAAGAAAATGATAGCTGACATTTTTGTCCCAGCAGAAGTAGATAACTGTTATCAACAAGAAAGTCGTATATTGACCAGGAATAAGGTTGAGGGGTCAATGGAGGAGATGTGTATGTGTAGTAGATGACCTAATTCATTGTTAAATTTGTCCAAGATTTCAAATATCCAATGACTATTATAACTGAGTTTTTGAGTCCTACACGATACTCACGACTTCGTAAATTTCAATGTTGAGTTGATACATGAAATTAAAACACTGCTTTGTTCCAGCAGTCTAAACATTAACCTATGACAGTCCGATATTGGTGAGCTTCTTAATATCAGACCATTACCAGTGGTTACAGTACTGAAATCCTTCAAAATAGGACTGTCTGAAGTAAATCAACAATGAAATTCAATGGCAGCGTTTTAATTACGATATATGCCTCAAATACTTCTGTATGAAAAAATATCAGACAGTACTCGGCCCTAACGGGCCTTGAAACTGTGTGATAGTTTTTCATACAGAACTGTTTCTGGTATATATCCATTACTTAAATGTTTATTGAAGTTAATATCTAATACATATTTTAATGTTAGGTTTACTGGCCACTAATTTTTTATATCCCCCGAACTGTGATTTTCGTAAAACCTACGAAAATTTATGCATACGAATATAAATGACTTCATCCTAGCTTCATCGTGAAAAATAAAAAAGACTCTTTACTTCACCTTAACAAGATATCTCGAATAGTTTAGAGAAAACAGCATATTAAAAATATTAAAATATAAAAAAAGAATATCATTATTTATTTTCTTAAGATGAAAATATTTCTTTTGTTTTGAATGGTTTCAAAATACATATTTATATATATATCTAACATTTCCTTATTTTCCGGATAAAACCATATAAGCTTTGTTATGATGTAATTTCTATTTATCAAAAATTACTTTTTGAGATTTCTAGGCATCCCATTACAAAAATATAATTCTGATTTTGTCATATCAAAATAGTACAGTACACTAAATAATATACAGAAAATACGATATACCAGTATTACTTTTTTTTCACTGGATTCTATCTTGTTTGACCATTTTAATTACATCAGCCATATATCTTAAAGCATAGGACACATTGGCATATAAACTAGTTCCACCACTGTTTTACCATATAAATTGTAGTGCTGATAATTGTACATGTCTTGGAGTTATGTTATCAGAACGTGCCTATTATAGACTTATCGTGTGCATGGGCAAACAATAGTGAACACGTGATATCCTTTGTATAAAAGCCAGTGGTTTCTCTAAAACACTTCAGTTGTCTGCCAGAAACCAATTTACACAATGAAAGCTTTCTTTCTTCTCGCTGTCCTTATTGTAGCAGGTATCTTGGGTTTACATATATATATTTAATTTTATTTGTGTGTTAAACTCTATCTATCTATCTTTCCATACTTTTTTAAATTAAACATTATAGTTACTGCTGAGACGTGCAGAGAAACCAGAGACTGCCATTCAAGCGTAACGACTTGTGCCTCCGGATCTGAGCTTCACTGTGTTAACCACCAGTGCACATGCACAACTGCCGGTTCCGGTGATGGGGGTAAGTTATAATTACTTAGTTCGGATTTGAAACAAATGTACTAAGTACTTTCATTTTAGAATATGTGCACTTAACATGCATTACTCATCCGTGAATTTCAGCCTGTACTACCGCTGATCAGTGCACCGGAAGATGTGACAATGGACGTCAACATCACTGTATTGACGGACGGTGCAGATGTACTCACTTTTAGAAAAATAAAGAGCATGTAGATATTAATGGCTTCTGTAAGTCGATTTTTCTGCATAGCGAGTATCATTCACTCGGTGAATTTAGTTTCCGTAGGGTTTAAAATAATTATTTTATGATAAGAAATAGCCTGCATGATATATTGTATATCTTCTAGAACAAAAATAGAATTAGTAATCATATTCATTTATTGAAGATCTATTCAACAAGGCAATTATCTCGCTCGTGAGGCGAAAAAACACCAAAATAAAAAAAATATGTGTAAACGTTTAATCCCATACAAAGATTATATAAGGACGGAAGCTATTATAATATAATGGACACGAGCTTAAATGCAATATCTGAAAAGCTTGCTGCAATTACCAAATAAGTAGTTGATAGAAAACTAACTCGTTATCCCTTCAGATAATCAACTTGCATAGTTGTTATATACCCATGTCACATGATATGTATGACAAGGTTTGATTTTTGTGATTTTATTGTTAAGGAAATAACATATAACACTGGTCAGGATAATTATGCCAGTGCCAATGTGGCATTTTTTGAGATGCAGTTTCGTAAAAATTCAATTATACCAAATTATAAACGATTGCCTAGATAGTATATAAAGACTTTTGTTTTTAGCGTTTCCCATCAGGCATTACCTTTTAAAATAATAATTTTCCTAAAGAAAATATTGAAAATCCTATAGGGTTTTTTAAAAAATCCTACAGGAATTATATGGGAGAAAAATATTTCCTTCTGGAAATTAAGACAGGTAGTTGTTTTCAAATAGGAAGTTCTTTTATTCCGGTAGGGAATTCCAAATACTAGTAGCCTATAGAAAAATTGTTTTACCCGTGGGAAAAAATATTTTCCTGTGGGAATTTATTTCTTAAAGGTAAACATCTTACCTGACAAATGAATTTTTCAACATTTTGTAACCAATATGTCTTCTCATCAATATCACAGATATATTTAAAAAAAAATACTGATTGAAATCAATTACCCGTGACGAAACCTGAAAACAATAAAGTTTGCGGGTTTTTTATCTCGTGCTTCATATTAATCGAAACTTTTTGCAATTGACATTAGTCGTTAGTAATGGTCTCAGATGAAAAACACTTAAAATGTACATAATTACAATTAATAGAAAAAGGAGCTGTTGGAATGCTTGTGCCTAAATTATTCCCTTACGACAGGTTTGTGATTCCTACATTCATGAGCTAATTTTTCTTGGTTTTCATTTTTGTACTTAAAAGTATAAAAGGCAAACATGCTATTGGCAGTGGTATGTGTCCTAAGATGTTATGGATATACGTGTTTATGTGTGAGGAGTGTTTCAGCATATTAAAGCTGACATGAATTCATAAATACGGAACTTTTCCCCTTTTTCTCCGACTACTGCCATACATTGTATTAGTTGTCGATTTCTATTGTTTCACTCATCGCTACACACCCCCTATATATATATAAGGCTGAGAGCATTATTCATGCTTCACCGCATTCAGATATTTCATTCACCCGAACACGTTACATTGGACGGACCGATTTTGGCACTGGTAAGGAATATCTATTGAAAGACGAAACAAAACAGACTGAAATCCAGTCACACATATTTCAAAAACCCTTGATCATTGTAGAACGTTATTCTGTGTCTTAATATCATAATATCGCACATGCACAAACCACACACTATATTACTACAATGTGTAGTTCAATTGTTAAAAAGTCCGTGCAACCTGAATGCTTCGACCGGAAAGCAATTGAACGTAACTATTTCGGGCGGTATATATACCCCAGTGGCAGTTGAGGGGCGATCGAAACTAATAAGGCAACCTAATGATTTTATGAATTTATGTCAGCTTTAACGTAATCACACATAAGAGGTTACTTTATCTCTTAACATGCGACATAAACAGCTGACACGATATATGATTGTGAAACTCGTTTAAAACAACTTTTTTACTGAGAATACTTGCTATTTTTGCCTTTGCGAATGACATGTAAGCTCATGACTCCAGAAATCAAATTAACTTTATTAATTAACTCCAGCATTTATTTATAGGGTTTGTTATTGTCTTCAATGTGTTTAAAAATAAAACTATATTTTACTATAGAGTATAAAAACAACTTCATTAAGGACTTAACGTGAACAAAAAAAGTAAAAAATAGAACGAGGATAGCTAGGATAACAATTTCGAGACAGTCAGAATAATATTTCAATTTTTAATTGTTTTGGACGTTGGCAAATTTCATTTAAATCATGAGAATTTGACCACTTTTCGCTTTTTGAATACATTGCTGAAGGTCAACTAAATTGAGCGACCAATTGCAAAGTACATAGCTGAGTTCATCGAACGAATACTTTTGTGTCATTTAATTTTGCATGAATCCCAGTTATATCTTTTTCTCAATGATTAAGGTCATAAGTTTTAAAATATTCAAGTCCGAATTTTCTCTACCAAAAAACTTACCCATATTTATTTTTTGAAAAGCTGAATAATGAGAACCCTTTACCGTTTAACCTCAAATATACTAATATTAATCTGTTCCTGATTTTGTAAAAGGATGCTGGAAAAAGTTTTCTATGTAAATAATTATTTTTTGGTAACGCATAATTTTAACCTAATTTCAGTATGTGAAATATTGAACTAACTGCTGGTCATCATTGAAATGACGTAAATTATGTTCAATAGGCGATTCAAAATGGCAGATGTATTTTAAAAATGTATATACAAATCCCTCTTTTGGCTAAATTCTGAGTTGTTTTTCGGGAGATGAAAGAAAAAAAGCATTGTTTAAGTAACATATGTATAGAATAAAATAAAGAGTGTTTATATAATCATACATAAACAATTTTGATGTTCATTTTGTTATAAAGAAATTCGTCTTTAACCACATGTTCCAATTCACAAATCAATTATTACATGAATAATTATGCAAAATAATTTATCAATTAGTCGCAAAATATCTTAAATAAATACGGATGATCGAAGCAATGAAAAACCCTTTCAATTTTTTTTTGTTTAAATAAGACCAGACTATATTGTCCTTATACTTAAACTAAAGAAAACTAATTACTTGTTTCTCAATCGTCAAGGAACTTTCTTCCGTGCGTAAGGTTGTTGACGTCTTGTAGTAAATGTGTTGTGTGCTCACAATTATAATGTTTACAGAAAAGATTGAGGTTTAACGAAATACGTGGAAAATATGTGATAAAAAGAATCTCTCATAATTTGCGATGGTATATGATTTTATCCAACTCGTTGTGTGTTTTCTATCCCCTCGTCAAGGCTCGGGGATAGAAAACACACAACGAGTTGGATAAAAAACATATTATACCATCTCAAATCATGAGAGATCCTATAAGAATGCAGCATGATAAAATAATATCATTGTATATAATTCTCTTAAATGTTATAGGATCATTTTATATGGAATTTTACTGAATTGGTTTTATTAAGATCAGCTATGAAAATTACTATATATATATATATATATATATATATATATATATATATATATATATATATATATATATATATATATATAAAGCAATGAATAGAATCTACAACACTAGGCACCTTATAGTGTCGGATCTAATATATAGATATATATTGATAGTAAGCCAGTAAACTGAATATATAAAGCATTACTAAAGATGGCTAACGACACAAATAATTGATATTGTCAAATTTTCGGGACAACAAGTCCCTTCTTCAGGACAAAAGAAATAAATTACATGTGTAAAAACAAAGAAAACAAATCTAGCACTACAACTAAAACTTCTAAAGAAACTATAAAAAAAGCAACTACAATATAAACAGTTTTAGTTCACAGTCTTAAAGAAGGTGTTGGCAATGCGGCCGATCGCTCTAAAGTAATCAATCAATCTGAAAAACGGCATTGGCTGCGTAGTAATACATAGCATATGCTACATGAAAAAATAGTGGTTTTAAAATGTTGTTTTAAGTGTAAAAATTGGAAATAATATAAATATAAGTAATAAAGAATCATTCTTTGAAATGCGGCCGATCGCTCTAAAGTAATCAATCAATCTGAAAAACGGCATTGGCTGCGTAGTAATACATAGCATATGCTACATGAAAAAATAGTGGTTTTAAAATGTTTTTTTAAGTGTAAAAATTGGAAATAATATAAACATAAGTAAAAAGGAATCGTTCTTTAAATATTATGAGGTGATAATTTCGGTCGGAGCGTGGTCAAATCTATCATAAAGCCCTTCCGTCTTTATTGGATTTGACCACGCCCCGACCAAAATTATCACGTCATAATACTCAAAGAATATATTATAAATTTCATAAAATATGAAACATAATGGGGTGTCTTATAGCATAACCGAAAAACGGGATTGGTTGCGCCGCGTAGTAATACATAGCATATGCTACATGAAAAAATAGTGGTTTTAAAATGTTTTTTTTAGTGTAAAAATTGGAAGTAATATAAATATAAGTAATAAGGAATCGTTCTTTGAATATTCTGAGGTGATAATTTCGGTCGGAGCGTGGTCAAATCTATCATAAAGCCCTTCCATCTTTATTGGATTTGACCACGCCCCGACCAAAATTATCACGTCATAATACTCAAAGAATATATTATAAGTAGAATAAAAGATGAAACAAAATGGGGTGTCTTATAGCATAACCGAAAAACGGGATTGGTTGCGCCGCGTAGTAATACATAGCATATGCTACATGAAAAAATAGTGGTTTTAAAATTTTTCATTAAGTTTAAAAATTGGAAGTAATATAAATATAAGTAATAAGGGATCATTCTTTGAATATTCTGAGGTGATAATTTCGGTCGGAGCGTGGTCAAATCTATCATAAAGCCCTTCGGGCTTTATTGGATTTGACCACGCCCTGACCATATATATATATATATATATATATATATATATATATATATATATATATATATATATATATATAAAGCACTGAAAATGGCTAACCACACGAACAATTGAAATTGTCAAATTTTCGGGACAACCAGTCCCTTCTTCAGGACATAAGAGAAACAAAAAGGATTACATAGGTAAAAACAAAGAAAACAAAATCTAGCACTACTCTAGTGCTAGATTTTGTTTTCTTTGTTTTTACCTATGTAATCCTTTTTGTTTCTCTTATATCCTGAAGAAGGGACTGGTTGTCCCGAAAATTTGACAATTTCAATTGTTCGTGTCGTTAGTCATTTTCAGTGCTTTATATATTCATTTTACTGGCTTAGTATCTATACATTAGATCCGACACTTTAAAGATCCCTAGTGTTGTTGATTTTTTTAGTGCTTTATATATATATATATATATATATATATATATATATATATATATATATATATATATATATATATATATATTTATTTATTGGTCATCATAATACATTTAAGTTTACCATTTTTTATCAAGATAATTCATTAGAATAAAAAAGGAAACACTTTTGCAACCCTCAAACTTTACCAATTTCAAACATTGTTGATGTTCTGTCAAAAGGACTATGTGCGGTATGGTCAAATATCTGCCTCCAATTTTAACCAATTTTTAAAAAATATCGTATAAAAATTAAATCTTCATTAATCAATGTACAGTTGACGCCTGTCACTTTAATCTTGATTTTTAGTCATTATTGCTTATTCGCTCTTTATCTATGACGTCACCTAAATGACCTTATTCCCGCAAATTCCAATCAAATGAAAACATTCTCATTTTTGCTTTATATTTTGCATTCGGAAGTATAGGGCGCAGGTCTGCTCAAGTACGATTTAAACATGTGTTTTTCTTCAGATAATTATGCACATTATACTAAAACATGGTACTTGAGCAAGCCTGCGGTCGATGTTTCCCAGTCAAAAAACCATCGTAAAAACACCCATATTTTGCTAAAAAACATCAATTTATCAAAATTAGGCAATCTGTATGACGTCATTTCTACATCATGACGTCACTGTAGTGATAACCTTTCACACCCTTATTTTGAATATTATTTTAACTATCTTCCACCTTATTTTTAAAGCTCTTTATAAAACTTTAATTTTGGGGGCGAAAAATGCATAATACCGCACATAGTCCTTTGACCTAATTTTTTTCATGAATATATTTTCCCCCATTTTAATTCAAGTAAGCAACAAAAAACCTCCTATAATTGATCACTCTAAAAAATTATTTCAAAAACGTCATTTGAGGGACATGATCGATTATTATCACTCTCTATAAAATCAGTGCTGCGACGTTTTTAGAAATCAAAACATATATTATCTAATCAATCTTAGTTATTTATTGCGACGAAACTTAAGAAAAGAAAGAGAAAGAATGCATGTCGTTACATAATGCAAAACCCCTGAAAATTATTAGTATTATAATATGTCTAGATATTTTCATATTCTTTTCTTAAAAATTAACTGTACGTGAAATTTTGAGAGATCAAATAAAAGATTTCCATTTGAAATTGATGGCGTAAGTTGAAATATGACCTGAGAAAAAAAAACCCAACTAAATCTGCATTACATAAACAACAGATAAAATTTGATGTCCTATTTATGGAGTCATATCGCGAAGATAATGGTGAAACTCGTGCTGAACTTATTCTTGGTTCATATACAGTTTATGTTCATGCTAATCTTTAAAAGGAGTTATTCTTGCTTATCAGTTTTTATCTTCAGCGATAATTGCTATAGTTTGACATACTTTTTTGCTTTCTCTTTGTGTTGAAATCTTCGACAATACGTATAATTATCAAAACGAAAATAAATGTAAAAAAATATACCCAAAAAGAGTCTAAAAGTATAGTTTAAATAAAAAGAGGCTATATGATATCCTTTTTGAGACATGCAGATTAGTATTCTTAGTTTTTTATTGAAAGAAATATTATTGGACAAACCTCTTAACAAGGAATGGAACCTTTAAAAAAGTTTCCTAGCTATAAAAATTCCATTCTTCTTCGTTATAATATCTTATTTCATGTGTATACTTATTGAAGGTTAACATTGATATTTGTTAACATCTTAGCATTAATAATTACATTGATTGATTACAAAAAACTAGATTGGTTATTAATGCTTTGCTATTATATTTTATGTTATTTTTGCAAAAGGTCAGAAAGATGTAGAAAACCCAAACATATGATATTGTTTAAGTGATGCCACAATAACACTTTTTGATTCTTAAGTGCATTACGCGTTTATATTCAAATATTTACATTTTCAACTGTCTTTGTCTGTGATAACTTTACGAATCAATTATGAAGCCTGTAGCCCAATAATTTCATAAAAGATGAGCGACACAAAATGGGGTGTCTTAAAGAGGTTCGTTCCTCTAATTTTGGGTAGCCATTTTGGGTCACCTCTAGTCTGGAAATTTTGTGTCATATATTAATTCTACTTGTAAATTCCTATTTTACAATGCCAAATAAACTATATTGAATAAAATAGTTAAGGGAAAATTACATATTTACAGAGTTAAGTAAGGGACTATATTTTGTGGCGGAAGGTTTTTAAGAAGAAAATGAACATTTTTTATAACTCAGTTGTTTTAGAGTACTGTAATTTTAGCTTTCTTATTTTCAGTGCAGACCAAATTTCCAGCTAGTTTATGCATTGGGTTATCTTCGTGCTGTTTTAAAAAACATATTTTAACAATATTTCAATATTTCTATCGACGTATATTGGCATATTTAACTAATATTTCATAAAAGTCAAGAAAAAATGAACTCCAATTTTTGCCTAAAATTAGCTTATTTCATGCTATATCTCAAAATTTACATCATATGCCCATACTTTTGCTTTTATTTTCTGAATTTGTAAGATATTTTTGACAAGTCTATTAAAATTTGAGAAAAAGTTTGAGACTTTTAAATAATATTATTGCATGTTGAATCGTTAATGGATACAAACAGCGTTTTATCAGTGCAAATAGGTCAAAATATCAATTAGGTGAAGAAATTGCAAACTTTTTCTTTATGATTATTTTAATTTTATTAATTTCAAATAATATAAATTTGTATTTGATGCAATGGTTTATTCCGATTAAAAATTATTGTGGAAAAAGCGATTTATGTTTAATTTACACTTTCAGTGCAGAAAGGTCATATTAAATACACTGTACAACCGAAAGGAGCATATAGACCCCAAAATTTTGTTTTGAATTTTGGTTTAGCTATGTATGTAGATCTTTAAAAAATACTTTAGAAAAAAACTTAAAGACATGATTGCAGGATCCAACCTCCTTAAAGCATAACCGAAAAACGGTATTGGCTGCGCCGCGTAGTAATACATAGCATATGCTACATGAAAAAAAAATAGTGGTTTAAAATGTTTTTAAAGTGTACAAATTGGAAATAATATAAATATAAGTAATTAGGAATCATTCTTTGAATATTATGAGGTGATAATACGGTCGGAGCGTAGTCAAATCTATCATAAAGCCTTTCGGGCTTTATTGGATTTGACCACGCCCCGACCAATATTATCCCCTCATAATACTCAAATAATGATTCCTTATTCCTTAAAACATACATTAAACGTATCACTTGTCTTCTTCGGAAATAATTATTTTTAAACTTTATACAAAATTGTCTGCAATTCGTTGCTTTTGTTTGTCTGGGAGCATACAAAGTGGCCTCAAAGCAATATTTAAGGAATGTTCATGGTTTTACAGTGCAATTTACACCGATCAAGCCTCTGAAAAATACCATCATGTATGCCATTGGTTTCCATAAAAAACGACATTGATACAAGATACTTAATGAAGCACCACATACATATCTATGTAAAACCTCTCACGATTTATACAAGAGAGGCTCAGGAATCACATTGCGCACCTTCGCAACGATGTCGATTTTAGTTCATTGCATCTGATAGCTGACTAATTTTACTATATCAAGTGTATACAAGAAAAAAAACCAATGATGCAAGCGTAAAAAAGAGCGGCTAAAACCATTTCTTTTTCTGATCTAATAGTTCGAATGTTTGCATTACACGAAAAATGCGTTTGAAGACATAAGGGCAATGTTGTGTACAAATAAACATGCATATTTAATATTTACGGATCCTAAATATAAATTTAAAATTAAAAACGATGAAAATTAATTGAAAATTAGAATAAATCATATTTTTAAAACACAACAAATGTTGCACTTTTGTTTCTTAATGACACACTTTGTGTTTAGTAAGATAACATTAATACGTACTCGATACGCAACGCAAAACAAACTTGAATTCTATTTGTTTTTGAAAATGATTAAAATGCAAAGAAACACAATGCCATTTATTTCACTGACCCTTTTTACTTTTTTAGATACTTTTTAAAACAACATGTTTATAATTGATCTTGTTCAACTGTAGACTATCTCTAAACAAAGCTGCGTTACATAGAAAAAAGTCTGGTTGAACTAGCACTATCATAATTACTCCACAGAAACGCACATCTTCTTTATACTTTTCACATCATATAATCGACTGCCTCCTGTCGGCCGGTAGCAAAGACACATAAATTATAGCTTGCTTCTAAGCAATAGAAATTGTATTCTGCTAAGAGAAGGTTTAACCACCGAACATGTATCTCTGCTGGTGGACAGTTTGTCTTCGAGGATACTTGTCGTTCGGTACTTCCTCTTTCAGTCATTGTTTCATTTACGCATTTATCAACATTCCTTTCATAGTGAATACAATTTAATTAAGATATTCATCTTTCCTTAACAATCTTGATTCCATTCATTTTTTCATATCTTTTGTGAGGAATGTTTTGGTATTACTGTTTTATAACACACACAGATGTAAAGGTCCAATATAATGAGATTTGTTGTCTAGACATCCACCTGGAATGACTTAACGGGGTATTAGATTGCTTTTTACTATGATTTCAGAGGTACATGTAATATACACAATTTTTAGATTAACTATTTTTAGGTAATATTTGAAATCGTCTTGAAAATGATAGCTTGAATGTTTAATACCTTGACGAATATATATCTTCTATTTGCTTCAAAAGAAAATGTTTTATATTCAAGTGAAAACTGAAACAATGCATCCCTAGCACACTGGAACTACGACATTACTGAATTGGAAATTTTCCTTAGCATTAATTTCACAAATCATTCCCTATCTATCTTGTATCTTTTCCATTTACATGAAGAATTCTACGTACTTTACTTTAGACTTCAGTCTCTTCACATTGCGGTGCCACTTTCGCACAGTTTTGCTAAAACGGTCTTTTAAGCAAACACTGGACAATCTGAATTGGTCAGCTGTACTGGAATCATGTCATCATAACCTGGACGTGATACATTATTCCTGGTCAAACACGATCGAGCACGTGGTTTCTTGATTAAGAAAATCTGTATAAAAGCTAGCAGTTTGAGTAATGGTATTACTGTCCTATTCCGTCAGGTTCCAATCTACATCATGAAAACTTTAATCATTCTGGCTGTTGTTCTTGTAGCAGGTTAGTCAATGTTTAAAGATTAAACACAAATTCATCTTTCTACCTAGAGGTACATTCTTGTAGAATGGATTTTATTAAGGTATGTGGACAATGAATAGAGTCTCACCATCCATATCCATCCATTTTATTCTCGTTGTCTATTTACAGTCTCTGCTGAGATGTGCAGAGAAACCAGAGACTGCCATTCAAGCATAACAATGTGTGCGTCAGGATCTGAGCTTCACTGTGTAAACCACCAATGCACATGCACTTCAGCCGCTTCCGGCTCCGGAGGTTAATCATTTGACGTAGTTTGTATATGAATTCTATACATTATTATAACTCAAAATGTTCTTTACTTATTTTTTATCTGTGAATTCCAGCCTGTACTACCGCTGATCAGTGCACCGGAAGATGTGACAATGGACGTCAACACCACTGCATCGATGGACAATGTAGATGTACTCATTTTTAAAACAATAAACCATATATTAGTTTTAAAAACCTTATTCCATTACTTTCAATCAATCTTCTGATGATTGTTTTAAAGAGCATTAAAGGAAAAGCTCTAGCAATTCAATCCATAGAGACGAAAAGGATTGCTACTTTGCATTGACAACACAGTTAAATCGCACAGAACGCTGAAATAAAAGTTACAGGAAATTTACATAGTTAATTGAAAGACAAAAATACAAAAAAAAGACGTAAGATTGTTTAGTTGTGTTTTACGTTTACATGTATTATTCAGTAAACAAATCATTGTCAACATCTTTCTGAGATTAAGATTAAAAGATATAAAAAAGATAGATTTGAAGTTATGTTCTAATTCACCCGTTCAAACGAACATTAAATAATTATAAACTAAAACTCAAAACACCAATATATAGGAGCAGCTCGCATGCGGGAGTGCAACAGACCTTTTTATTACATTATATACACCTACAATCAACTTTTCGTTTTCCTTCATTCAACATCCTACAATATAAAAAAACATTTTATAAACATCGATATCACCAATACAACAAAATGGGTGGGTGGGGGTCTGTTTTACGATAGGCAGCGAATTCTCGAATAACTTCTACTACTTTAAGCACGTATCCAGGTTATGTCCAAGACACGATGTAGTATCGATATCGATGATATCGACGATATTGTATCGATATCGATTCCCTAATTTCAATATTATAGAACATTAAATACATATCCGTACTAAGCATTTTATACATTGTGTCGATATCGCATCGAAATCTTTTCACCGTCCTTAAAGGGGCATGGTCACGATTTTGGTCAAATTCTATTTTTCTGTTTTTATTACTGACAATGCTTTGGGAATGCATTTCAAATGACCAAATGAAATTTGAGATTCAGTAGTGAAGTTATAAGCAAGATACAGAACTCACAATCCATTTTCATGTAAACAAGGCTCGTGCCCTGTTTTTGTTTACATTAGTTCAATATTCCGGTAAAAAAAATCTTTTTCAAGCTGATTTTTCCATCTTCTTATTCATTGTAACCATAAATAAACAGATCTTAAGGTTTACCACATTCATTTTCGGTCTAAAACTGGAATTTTTACTTCAACGTTCAAATTGTAAACAAAACCTTTGTTTACATAGCAAAGAATTGTAAGCTCTGTAACTCGCTTATAACTCAATAAATGACACTTAAATTTTGGTTGCCAATTAAAAATGCCTTACTGAAGCATTGTAAACATTAAAATCGGGAAAATAATTTTTGACCAAAATCGTGGCCATGCCCCTTTAAACACCATAGTTATGACGACTTCATTTTGCATATTTTCATGTTAAGACATTTCCCATTTGAGCATCCGTACTTTACGTCGAAATCGACGATATCGTATCGATATCGATTCGCATATGTACACAACTACAGCTGTCCATATTCAACGTCGATATCGACAATATCGTATCGATATCGATTTTCTTTTGTACACAACTGAAGCTGTCCATATTTTATGTCGATATCGTTGATATCGACGATATCGTATCGATATCGATTCGCATATGTACACAACTACAGCTGTCCATATTTAACGTCGATATCGTAACGATATCGAATCGCATATGTACATAACTAAAGCTGTCCATATTTAACGTCCATTGAGTTTCCATCGATACTGAGTTTCCTTTGTTCACAACTGAAGCTCTCCATATTTCATGTCGATATCGTCGATATCGATGATATCGTATCGATATCGATTTGCATATGTACTTAACTACAACTGACTGTATTTTAAGGTCGATATCGTCGATATCGACGATATCGTATCGATATCGATTCGCATATGTTCACAACGTAATCAAGTACTTTTTGAAAACTGTACCATGCTTATCTTAAGTTTGGTCGATATAGATCGCATTTATACCATTTTACAATGGTTAAATACCATCATTTAGACGTTCTTATTGCTATTATGTTAACTTGGTGTTGATATCGATGATGTTATATTGATATCTTGATAAGTTATGAACTTATGTTTCAAAATAACAATATTGATATTGATCAAATTGTATTACCGATGGACTCAAAGGAATTCATAAGAGTCCATAATGAGGTTGATATTGTCATTTTTATTGATATTGTTATATTAGTTCTATGCAGTTATAAAGATCGATATTGATCAGGATATCGTCATTTTGTGTAGGATATCGCCTGTACAGTTATTCTTCAAACTTAGTAGTATCAGTGTATGTCGATATCGAGTCGATATCGTCAAGTTGTGTACGATATCGTCGATATCGACATCATAATTGGTCTAGCATTTTTTAAAATTCGATATCGATGTCGATATCGTCATTTTGTGTACGATATCGTCGATATCGACAACAAGGTTGGTCTTGGACATGTATTACTTTCGATACGCCTGAGTAACTTAATTAAACGACCAATCAGATTGGATATAAATATAACAACATTCAAACACCCGTTACTTGTATCATTTGTAAATATATTTATCTTGATATTTTGACATCTTTCAAATCCAAATTCAAATTTCACAACATATACAGTATCATGATTTAAACAAAGTACAGTAAACGTATTACATTTGGCTGTCCATTTTGCTTTCATTCTTTCTTTTTCTTTTTATGTTTTTTTTTTGTGTTCCTTTTTTGTTTTCTTTTTGTTTTTTTTGGCGGAATGTCGTTTCCGCTGAATCAAATAGGCAATTGCCATTCTTAGTATATGCATAAGAATAGGCACAATTAGAAATACGCCAATTCAAATCCACGCTAACTTGTAAAAAAAAACCGATTTACCGCCAAATATCGTACATGCTAAAAATAATACGTTTAAAGTAAAAGAGTGAAAATTGACATGTATTTTTGTAGAGGATTACAATATAAAGAAGCTATTTATGTTGGGTATGGTTTGATTTTCGATTATGTTCTAAAATAACCGATAGGAAGTCAATGTTCACAAACATTATTGTATTGCAATTTCAACGATAACCTTAACAGATTCTCGAATATTCTAGAATAAATTGCAGTATTTATCCATTAATTACTGTTGACAATACGGAAAAAGTTCCTTCTTTACCTTTAATATTAAGAGGTTATATTCAAAATACGAACGAGAAACACTTTGAGCGAAGAATTAGTAACTATTAAAATTAAACTATATGTATTTGTAAATTTGTAATAAAATAAACATCTTGTGTACTGTTATTTATCTGCTATTTTGCAATGCTTTAACAATCTCGATTATAGTTATAACTGATAAGTATCAAGGCGGATAAATATATAGGACGGAATACCTTTACAGTTATAAATGCCCGACTTGATACACGCTGTATGAAAGTAACATATGATACACATGGAATCTCTCAGCTAGTCTCTGCTTTGTCCCCCCAAAAAATTGTCAAACACTGACTGTCAACATATCTATCTAATGATAATAACAAGTTGCTGTCCTTTAAAAAAAGGACTGCAATACGTGGACATTTGCATGTGTTTCTAACGGAAACGCGAAAGCCTTAAGATTATCAGAGATTCCACCGACTCTAGTCCCCTGCTTTATATAAAGACATCTACGGGGAGACCTGTGATTGCAAAAGTGTTATGATAAATTAATATTATAGTAGCAAGCCTGGATATAGTGCCTTTAACCACTGAATGTGTACGTTGTATCACGTAGAGCCCTGACCTTTTACCTCAGAATTTAAACATAATTATGAATTATATTAATGAAGATATTAATGAAGATACTATACATGTATAGTATTAGGCGTTCAGCGAATTTCACTATTTGCGTACTACTTTGTTCACTATGTAAATTGATTTCGTATTTTGATGCATTTCTCTTGAAATTTAAACTTTCATACAGTGACATAATTATTCAATGCTGTATTATATACAGTCACATAATTATTAAATCATGCTTAAATGCGCAATTGTTTTTTAATCGGGAAGTACTCTAGCCTCGTCGTATAGTTAAGCTATTTCGGAAAACAATAAAACATCGCGATTTATGCCATTAAATGCATGTTGTAGTTTCGGCATAATATTAACGTATTCCATGATGCTGATAATTCATATTACATGTCGATCATTTCTTTAAAAGAAATACTTCAGTTTGTTTCTGTACTGTTCACCGACAACTTTACAAATACAATGAACATGTGCATATATGGCATGAAATCCCGATCCCGATTCAGATACACGTGTGCTAGCCTGGTTCCCTTAGCTACCCACAAGCTTATCTTTTAAAAAGATTGGTGAGCTAGCGCTGTAGCCATCATAAAACACAGAAGCATCGGCAATGACATAGCTCATTGACTGTGCCTTAATCATTATGTATATACTGTAATTTCAACTTCAAGGTGAAAATTTTCAAGAACCATTGGTACCGTTTTGTAGCAATCGTATCTTCTCGGGCCTTTCCGTCAAGCTCGGAAAACATATCCGAGGTTGTTTTCCGAGCTTGAATGTAGTTAAAATAAAGCTAGCTATTTATTATAATATTTAAAATAACTTTGCATAATAAGACCTAAGCGAATGTTACTATTTTGACATTTACAATATAACACAAAACTTCGTGTGGAGATGATAAAACGAAATTCACATGGTACAGTTTATCTACAGTAGTACAGTATTCCCAGAATCCCCTACTATGGAGTCGAGCATGCGTATTCAAGTGAAAAAGACTAACGTAGTTGCTAGCGCTCGAGAGCGCTAGCAATAATGTCGCGCAGGAACCAGATTAGCTCATGCGGAAGCTAAATTTTCCCCAGTGCATCCGGTTTAACCTCGCTTATATATTTTCTGCGTGGACCTCAGGGTCCACGCAATAATTACGTCTTAACTTGTCTTTTATTGATTAAGTCGTTAAATATGCAAGATTATTGACACTTTTAATTTTTCGTGGTTGAAACCATATCATTTATGTTTAATAACATTTCACTTTCTAAAATTAGAACCAATTTCAATGAAATAATGGAAATATATAAAGATTTAAAGGAATAATAATTCCTCTGAAAAAAATTTAATAAAATTCAGTGCTTTTGATCTTTATCATTTTCTACACGAATTTATCAATTGTTTCTACAAAATTTTTACATTTATTGTTCTCAGGAATACTTTTTAAACCAATTATCGTTAACATCGTGAATTAGGAATAATTGTGGTTTCTTATTGTCAACTTAATATATGTACATTCTTTTATATTCGAGTTACGTTGTAAAATGTGTGAAAGGTACATATACATTTTTGTTATTATCTTAAAATAACCTTAATATTGGTATCTGAATTTCAATAAATAGGGCATCAACTCGTCAAACTTAATCAACAGGTGGTTTTTTACACAGGGGAAGACATTTGCAATAAGTGATCAGGGTCTCACTTGTCTGACTGATAAGAATATAGATTTGATATTATATTACTTCTATAAAAAATAATAACTTCAATCATATATCGGTAATCATGGTTAGCAGAAAAAAAATGATACCAGATCTTCTGTACATATTGGCATATTTACATTCTCCCTCTTTATGTTAATCTGAATTTGAGTTTGTAATATTTTATGTAAAACAAGCCTACGAAACATACAAGAATACTTACGGCTACCCATAGCGTGTATCATTACGTGTATCATTTAAACAATAAAATGCTTTCTTTGGTGATTCATTCGGGATATGAAGGTAGCGACATTGCAGAAAAAATGCATAACCCGCTAACGCGGGTTATGTAAATTTTTTCTGCAATGATCGCTACCTTCATAACCCGAATGAATCAACAAAGAAAGCATTTTATTGTTTATATTAACATCTTTCTTTTAACTAATTAATAAATTGAGCGTAAAAAGTAAGTAAAATTCACTAAATTACTGTTAATGTACATAAGTACGTTAGCTAAAAGAAACAGCCAAATTGTCTCCTGTGAGACTTTGAGTCTGACATCATCATGGTTATTTCGTGCAGTCCGTGATTTTTCTTAGGTAGTTGTAGGTCTCGACCAATCAATAAACTGGGCGTGTCAATTTCAGTCCTGTCAATTTCTTGTCAGTTTCAGCCGCTGTAGATTTCGACCAATCGATAAACGGGGCGTGTAGATTTCAGTCTGGCTGTTTCTATAGAGCTATGAATTAACTATGAGTCTCCGTAAGAAATAGAGGGAATAATACTTGGTAGATGTAAATATATATAAAATGACCGCATGTGTCCAGCATTGCTTTCAATTATTTGTTAATTAATAAATATATCAAACATTTAAAATGCTTCATTCAACAGCTTGAATTTACGTGATTTCATGTTGTAGCGAGAGTCGATAACGATTATGTATTGTCGATTGTATTAACAGTTACCTGGTCATGTAATCTATAATTGTCTATCATTTATAGACGTAAATAAACGAACTTTTCTTATGCAGTGGTACTTAAGAATAAGATATTTAAAGTTGTCTTTTTGTACCCACTTTTCAATTATATATCGCCTCTTTTAAGACAATTTCCATCTTTGAATGAAACTTTTTTTATGTTTGTTAGTGCTTTGAACGAAATTGCTTTAGTTTATATTTTATTATGTTCTTTATTTTTTTTTAATGAAAATATTCTCCAATAAAGTTTTTTTTCAACTAAAATCGAATGTATACATAACTCTTCTTGACAATTATTCTAAAATGATATGTAATACTTATAGTAAATTTAAAGTTTAAAATGTTAAATTGTAACTTAACGAGATTTCCTTTCCCTAAAAAGAAGAAATACAATCAGTCAAACTGATCACAATCCTAGAATAACGAAATCAGATTTTTTTTAATCCATTATTAGTATATAAAAACTTCACGTAGGCGTAATATTTTACCTAGTTTTGTACATTCGAATGAATCAACTTATTCGACCTTTGGTACATTGCTTTTCATTTCCTAGAAAAAAAATGAAATCTATAGAAATTTACAATAACAATTCCGTCATGATAATTGTTACTGTACTGATTTGTGGATGAATTTCTCTTTAATTAACACCAACGTTGTAGCAGACTGATAGCAAATAAATTTAAATAAATGATCTGACATGTATATAATCTATTTTTAAGAGCGATATAATAGTTTTATATCACTGTAGTGCAATATTTGAGATTTTTCAGATTTAATTATAATGTAATGCCTGCCACACATAGTTTGTTCTGGAAAATGAAATTGAAATGAATGCAACACTTATTCTTATTAACATATATTGTTTTAGACACATTTGCATTTTACCCAAACTTTATTGCCTTCTTAATCTAGACAATGGATTGAAAAATCAACAAGTGTAGCCCAACGTAGAAACTAAATTCAAAACAAAATGTTTCTATACATGAATACACATACAGTAAAAATTGATGTTCACATAATTATATGCATGCACTATTGATATTAATGATGATATTCTAAGATGTTTAATTATACTTTTTCTCGAACTATTTCGACATTAAATTAAATTAAATTACAATATATGACAAAAATAGGGTTCACAAAAATGAAATATAAAGGTGGCGTTTTTATTTCTTGTTACTCTTTGATGTAGGAAAAAATCAAAATAGAATTTTATGGATACTTTACACATGTCGTGACCATATTAATGCTTTCATAACCAATGTCCACTGTTATCAGGAACGTGATTAGAATTCGTTGTTTGTAAGGAGTCTTTATCAACATTATAATGAACTTACTCGCATTATATACGGCCCGAAAGATTTTCCTATCTATTCATTCATTTTCACCATGAGAGTCGTACTTATCTTAGCTTGTGTTCTTGTGGCAGGTAAATTTTCCAAACGTTAGCATATAACTTCTATTTGGTCAAATAAAAAAGTTTGAAATTTAATAAAGCATTGGACTATTTTTATTTCAAGTCATATTTTGAAATTTTAAAAATCACACTAAAGTCGTTTTTTTTTAAAGTTATATTTATTTACTATGTGGTTTGTTTGTTAACATGTTTATTATTTAAAATTATATATTATTTGTTAATTTAAATTTTAAACTGCAAAAAAGTTATTAATAATAAGTATTGCTTGTCAAGAAAGAACTTATTGATTGACCATTTGAAGAAAAAATATAATAACAATTCCTAAAAAAAAAACCCCAACACCTTGATTTAGAATATAGGACGTCACAGATTAATCTTATTTTAACAAAATATATTAAAACTAACATAATCCATCAATCAAATGCCACGGTCCCTTAATTATTTGAAAAATAATTGATATACTTTTTCGACATGTTCGACACCGCTAGCAACCATATTTTAAAGCCAATTATGTTAAAAAATGTTTAAAGGAAATCCATTTCAAAAAATGGCAAAATAATTAATATGTTTGACGTCAGGCTGATTAAAACCATCCCCCTTCTCCAACTGTCGTCAGGGTCAGACCCTGACGACGGTAGGAGAAGGAGATGGTTTTAAACAGATTGGCTTGACCTTGAATACAAATAATAGATAAATAAATGAATTAAGGTCTGGATGGGTTATCCAAATTAAAATTTACAAAACCATCTCCATTGCATACGTGTTATAAAAACTGATAAAGATTGAAAGCAATTTACATCTTGTGAACAAAATTCATTTAAAAAGCCTTTCAAGACGCACTATTTAGATACCAGTTCATAAAAAAAATAAAATGAATAAATCTCTTTCCTTGGAACTATCTATGACGCTCGAATAAAATCAAAATGCATTCGGATACTCATCTCGGTCGTTTGTTATAACCGTAAACTGTAAAAGCATTTCTTCCAAATATTTGTATAAGTGTTCATTCATGTAAATGTAGTATACGCCGAGTCCTGCTCCGCTCCAGCAGACTGTTCAACCACTTCTTGCGGAACAGGAGCCGAACTTCATTGCATCGATGGCCTCTGTACGTGTACCACCGCAGCTAGTGGAGATGGTAAATCCATTTCAATGTTTAGAATACTTGTATTAATTTAGAATAAGCACAACATACACTTCTTATTCCTAATTCGAATTGCAGGATCATGTGTGAACACTGATGACTGCCATGGAGGATGTCATCATGGTGGACGACATCATTGTATCGATGGACAATGCCGATGCACACACTTTTAAACTTTTGTATCATTTCTAGAGAAATAAACTTTTTCTACATACTAATATATTGTGAGAGGTATCTTTTTCTTTCTTCAATTTATCATTCGTTTATTTTTAAAACCATGTAGTGTTGGTAACAAATGGAACTCCTGGTTGATAAATGTTTTAACACATACAAAAGTTTCTCTGTTTTATCTATTAAGTGCTTGAAAAGAGATTTTAGGCTTTAAACTATATTTTTGCAAGTAAATTAAACACATCGATACATTGTCATATATATGTGGTATAGTTTAAATACTATATGCACAAGCCTTTCTACTGATAAAACACAAAAACAAAAATATTGGGTTCACAAGATTATGGGTTTGATCCCGAAGGCAAGATACATGGAAAACAAGCGGTTCATCGATTTCATATCACATTAAATGTGTATCTATACCGAATTAAATTACCTATATATTATGTTAATATGAAATACTTGGATTGTAGCCTGAATTATATGTGCTTGTTTTTTTGTACAGATAAGATATACGAGGGATGTTTGATATGTAATGTGTATTGAAGCACAGCACAATATACTTTGCACCATTTTGTGGATGATGATAATCTTAAATAGCTCTACTCAATACCTTTCGAACGGTATAAACAAGAGCCTTCAGCTCCACAAGGGTTAAGAATATTAAAAAAATTAGAGCTCATATAAAAGTTTGCACAAAACTCGGTCATTCGGTAATGCAGATTTTCACTGAATTAGGTGAAGTTTATGGGTCAGATAAAGTATCTTATGAGACAGTTCGTAGGTGGACAAAAACATTTCTGACTGGCACAGAGTACGTCAAAGTTGCAGTAAATATCTTTAAAGTAAGGGGAATATTAAAAATGATAGATTCAGCCAGATGGACACCGCATATATGACAGTTGACCAAAAATGGGTACGAATACAAATCGCTAAGCAATTGCAATTCCTACAAATATCTCCCAAATTCAATCAAAGACGATTTGCAAGTATTGTTATTTGACGCAAAACATGGGTTCACTATTTCGAACCAATAAGAAAAATATAAAAAAAATTATGGCAAACTTAACATAGAAGGCCTGTAGTTGCCAAAACAACCCTAAGCACAAAGAAGGATCTTTATTGCATATTCTTCTCATGTGGTGGTATAGCCGAACAAATTCCGGTGTCGAAGGGCAAAAGTGTAACAGCTCGGTTTTACCGAGATATTACACTAAAAATGCTCAAGAAATATTATCATAAACGACGCCCTGTGTCAGAATTTATGCATGTTGGTCTACTTCATGATAATGCACAATCAAATACCTCTGAGATTGCAATTTTGAAGCCGCAGAAGATTACCGTCCTGCCACACCCACCATACTTTCCAGTTCTAGCACGATGCGACTTTTTCTTTTCTCTAAAACTTTTTAAAAAAGTTATCTAATCGTTGTTACAAGACCTGGCAATCCCTTGGCTCAGGCATCAGCCAGTGCCTCAGTGGTCAACCTTAATCAGCGTACTATGACGTATTTCAGACTGAAATGATGCATTTCAACATTTATTGAAGGGATATAATGTTCATTTCACTATTTGAGTCGAATGCCTTTGAGATATCGTACAATATACATGTACATTACATATCAAACAATCCTTGTTAATTAGATAATATTTCATTTGCAAAATGTATTTGTGGACCACGAATTTTACATCCAATAATATGTTGCATTTTAGCGTTTAATTTAGTAATCAGCTTTTAATTTAATAAACGAAACAATATCTTGAGACATTGCTTATGAACATAGCATATACCGGGGTATCGGTAATATTACTTATCATAATTGACAACCCAAGCACATGTTCCCGTTGTCAATCTAAACAAAGGAAAATAGCCCAACAATAAAGATCTATATAAAACATACCATAGATGGGGTTCTTTTAAAGATCGGTGAATGTTTTTGCAATCTGCATAAATGTCCTTAAGACATAAAATGTGTTTCAATGAGGTCAATCTCTCGTAATTGAGCTGTTCTAGTATTATAACCATTTTATGTTCGATACATGCAAATTTAAAGTACATGTTTGAATTAAGATGAAAGTGTGACTCTGTCTTATACATGTATACTTAATCTGCCGCATCAAAAACGTTGGTAAGAGAAAGAACAGTAACTCTGTACATATTATGGCACATGTACCATTAAGTTACCAACACCATTTGTACATGTGAAAAAGATAAACACGTGCTATATGAAAAGCTCATCAAAACGCATAGAATGTTCCATATTTCTGAGCTTTGATAACGAACGTAATCGTTTCGTAATCTTATATCATTTTGTGTGGAAAGTTTGATTTTTTTTTCACTTACTACATTTATATGTACTAAAAAGATTGGTGCTGTATTTCATACACATAACAAAAGAACCGGGAATAAAAAGTTCCAAAAAGGGTGACGAGTTAAGTATGTTATGATTAAGTTGAGAATTTAGTTTAGAATGTCTTACAATTTGGTCAGATCTATAGCGTGACCCGAGACGGTGGGTGAGCCTGAGGTGTCCGCAGTCCGTGTGCGCTTAATGTGCTCCGTTATCAGGAACGTGTTCCATTCAGAAACACGAGCTTTCACCAAGATCATATAAATGACACCATGTCATAGGCAACATACACATTCAACAGTCTTATCTACAATGAAGGTCGTCCTTGTCTTAGCTTGTGTTCTTGTGACAGGTAAAGTTTCTTTTGTGTTTGATAATTTGTTATCAATTGTTCTACTTAACTCAATTGTGAAACAATTTATGTTCAATACTCAATATACATTTTTAAGATCCATTTTTTTTTCGAGAAAAATGCTTTGTTTTTGCCATCAAGATATATTTTTTTCTCTTGTAAATGTACATATAGAAGGATAAATGGGGAAAACCGTAAACTTATAGCCTCCAATCCGCAAATCATCGTTCTTTTACATAAAAAAATGTTCACATTATATATCAATAAATATTATATGTGATACAATTAACAAATACTAAGGAGACACAATTTCAAATTCTTAGGGAATTGAACGTCGTCTTTCTATGTTTATGACATACTGAAAATTTGCAGAGATTACATGTTTAAAATTGATACAAAGGAAATAGAATAAACAAAATTATTCTGAAAGTTTACATATAAATTTTGGAGAAATGCCCTATTTTTGTACGAAAACCAGAATGCCTTTATCACCTTTAGAAGTATGGAGTATTGCTACTACTCCATAAAAGTATGAACCGTTTGTTCATGTTGTTAATATGTTCCCTCCTGAAAAAAATCGGTAGAATTTTATTTCAAATAGTATACAATATATTTTACTTACCGACCCATTACCATTAAAGCAAGAAGTCTATTTGAAAAAAAATTGTATTTTTCTGTAAAATCAAATAACAGTACTGGATTGGTACATGATTTATATATGTAATATATGGCATGATAACTATTTCAGTGTACGCCGAAACCTGCAAAGCTCCAGGTGACTGCTCAGTCACTTCCTGTGGCACAAACGCCGAACTCCATTGTATTGATGGCCAGTGCACATGTACCACCGCTGCTGGTGGAGATGGTAGATACACTTATTTGATATATTTCAAAAACTTGTATTAAAAAAACAGCACAGTAAACTAAATGTATATATACCGATTTTATTCTGACTTGCAGGAGCATGTGTGAACGCTGATGACTGTCATGGAAGATGCGATCGTTTTGAACGTCACCATTGCATTGATGGACGATGTCGATGCACACACTTTTTCTAAACACATTGTATCCCAAATAAATTTACACTATGTTGAAACAATTTTTCTTCATTCATTTTTATTTATCCCATTAAAATAAGGTATTGGTAAAGAATAACAAGAAATGAATGCTTGCAAGTGAACCGGAATCTTCTGAAGATAAAATCTTATTGTTTTAGACCTTTTTATGCCGTATATAAACCGTATTACCAATTATTGGGGATAAAAAGACCTTTTAAAATTTGATCTAGCAAATTTCGTCTAAAGATACCGTGATGAGTGAAATTCTGGAAGCAAAGCTGCGGCAGTGCGCTAAATTTAAAGATGCATTATCAAATGTTGAAAAAACCGACATCCTAGTGGAATCCACGTGGGACAGCTACTGGGGTAGCGGTCTCAACCTCAAAGGAACGTCTCATACCGTGATGCAGCTGGCCGGGACAGAATAGGCTCGGAGGCTTGCTCGCTGGTATTGCATCTCAGTTGCAGCGCACGGAACCCATGTCAGACTCCAAGTTAGGATTCAGCAGCAACTCCAGGACATCGACGAGGAAAAATAAGCTATAGTAAGCTTTAACAGTATGCTTTACTAACGTAATGGACAAGCTTAACTGTTTATCTGTTAACTGCAGAGGGTTAAATACTGCAGAAAAACGTCTTAAATTTTATACCTGTATAGATGATAGTAATTTTGATATCATATTTATTCAAGAAACACACTATACTAAAAAAACATTGTAAATTATGATGCAAGATGGTCGGGTATATCTGTACACTCTTTTTCAGATTCCCCTTTTAGCAGGGGCGTCTCAATTTTATTTAGAAAAAACTTGTAAAATTATAAATTCTCATAAAACAAACGATGGTAGAAAGCTTATGGTAAATATAGAATCTGATCAAAACATTTTTACAATTGTAAATATATATGCACCAAACGATGTAAACAATAGAAATTTTTAAAGAATTTTTAAAGAAAACATTACACTGGATAAAAAAATATGCTCCAAGTTTTGAGAATATTTTGATGTGCGGAGACTTTAACTGTCTATCAGATTACTTACATCCGGATAAAAGTGTACATTGTTTTAAAACCATTGGTGAACAAACTCGATTAATGTGACTTATGGAAATATATGAAGGGAAACAAGCAATGTTTACGTGGTGTAATGGGGCAAATATCCCAGCAAGTAGAATTGACTATATTCTAGAATCTAATACTTTTTGTTATGCATGCGAAAATATTAGAATACAAAGCATTCCAGGGTCTTATTCAAATGGCACGAGGATGTCTGATCACAAATGTTTAATTTTTTCTTTCACTACAAATGAAAATTGAAGAGGGCTAGGATATTGGAAATTTAATACTTCATTGCTTGAGATCAAAAACTTCAAAAATGAAATGAATATATTCCTTAAACAATTTGCTTTTGATTAAAAGAAACATATCAATTCATGGGATTTTTGAAAAGAATGATAAAAACATTTTGTATAAAGGATGACTGCACTTAAGGACATGCAATATTTGCGAGAAAATACAATTTTAAAAGAAGAATTTTTCTTTCAATTGCAGAAATGGCCAACATCTAAACTGCAACTTTACGTAATTACGTTAAATAAAAGTATTTTGTTACCAAGTCCGAATGTGTTTTCATAGGCGGAGGTCATCACGAGTTCTTGAATCTCCATACGATAATGAGGACGCCCACTTTTATACTGACTTTATACATAGTCAGCGCATGTTTGTCTATTGTTCTCCGTTTAACAGTAGTTGTATATTAGGGTATATAGTATATATAGGGTTGAAGCATGTTAAATATTATAATTCACCACGTGATTTCTCACCTCAGGTAACTTTGTGAATACAAAATTTTTTTTCACATGATGTGTAAGGTAGCATGTTATGTGCTAACTAGGACAATGTTTTCGAACACGTTAAGTTGTCAAGTATTGATTTAAAGTCTTCTGTGCCTACATGGGCGTGGTTTAATTGTTGAAACCATAGTAAA
This sequence comes from Magallana ariakensis, assembly GCA_020458035.1. Classification (NCBI taxonomy): domain Eukaryota; kingdom Metazoa; phylum Mollusca; class Bivalvia; order Ostreida; family Ostreidae; genus Magallana; species Magallana ariakensis. Next base: position 25,259,471 of record CM035815.1, on the reverse strand, counting down.
TTGTATACTTGTATCATATAGAATAGATAGGGTTATGGTGAAAGAGTGATCACATAAATTTTTATACATGGCATTGTTATTCATGCTAGTTTAATTTTAGTACCATTCTGATAATGTCAGCTCCACCTCTCATGCATATTAATATCAATCTTATGTTCGATCAAGGGCAGATAAGCGAAAATTTTCTTTTTTCGAAAGTCATAAGGAGAAAAACATAAAATGAGTTTATTGTATCACAGTCTAAAATCTTAATTCATATTGGAAATTGACTAGATGAAAAAATGACAATAACAATCCGTCAACCATCTCAAAAATCCAGAAAACGAAATACAAATTCAAAGCAGAGCAACACGGACCTACAAAAAGATAGAGGTAAAAAATTAACAAAAGTGATATTAGGTTAAGGAATAAACGCAACAGAAGCGACCGAAAAGGGCCCAAAACCAGGCGCTAAGTGCAGTCATCCTTCCTCAAAAAACTATCTAAATCATATACAAGCAAAATAAACACCATCCAAAACAAACAAAAAATATTATTAAAAACTTGCCTAATGAAAATATTAATATGAACAGAAAAAAAGAATTAGAAACAGAATAACAGACTACAAAACATACTTGATAAATTAATACATATAAATCAATCAGTTTATATAAAAGGCCGAAATATAGCATTAAACGCAAGATTAATTGTTGACATTTTCGATTATTATGAGGAAAATGACTTGGAATCAATTTTGTTGTTCCTTGACTTTTAAAAAGCTTTTAATTCTGTAGAGTGGAATTTTATGCTAAAAGTTCTCAAAAATTCAATTTTGGAGAAAACTTGTTAAAATGGAAAAACATATTATATAACAAACATTTATTCAGGATATAAAACAATGGGTGGATATCTAGAACATGTAACATGTATAGATGCATAAGACAGGGGTGTCCGGTATCAGCAATATTATTTCTTTTTGTTGTTGAAATCCTAGCAATCGGCATAAGGTCTAATCCAAATATGATAGGCTTTCAAAAACCTGGAATGACTCAGGGTATTAAGATAGTACAACATGCAAATGACTGTACTCTTCCTTTAAAAGATGAAATAATATCTGTTGAAATACAACTTACAATTAATGTATTTGCATAAATGAAGGTTAATGGCATTTATATAATCTTGTCGAACACAATTACAAAAATGGATGTCACGTGACACGTGTGGTACAGACAAGTAATATAACATTATGAAAGGTTAATCTAGTTCAGACCAGGTAAACATAACAAAGGCCAACTGGACTTTTGCTTCTTTTAAAAATGTTACATATGAGCGCAGTGGGGTACATTTGTCTAACTTTATATATAGATAGATTTTTTTAAAATCCATTGACCTCATTGACTGAAGTAGAAAAATGTACTTTATTGCGCTCGTGTATCTTAAAGACTTTCAAATGTGAGGCGAAGCTGAATGTAAATAGTGTACCCCTACCATAAATAATGATGTATTTCTTTCATGTGATTATTTTATATTGGATAAAAAGGGAACCTTTGAGGTTACATATATAAAAGATTAAATACATACCAATGGAAAAAGAAATTACAAAAATAGTTTTGTCAATAAACTGCGGGCCGTTTTTCACATTATCCTTTAACACCGGTGCAAGAATACCCTCCAAAAATACCTTACTTTATCTGAAATAAACAATATCTCTATAACGTTTTCAAACCCAACACCTACAGCCATTGAGGTATTAATCTAAAGTTCTTATGGAATTTCTGTTTTTTCGCGTACTTTTCTACAAAATATGACTGACTAAATTGATATTTTGATTCTCATTTATCAGGGGGTTGTACCGATAGTGGCGATTGTCATAGCAGATGCCATAATGAAGGAAGACATCACTGCATCAATGGACAATGAAGATGCAGCAACTAAATGCTATTTTGTCAGATCTTTTTGACAATGATTAAAATGATTATTATAGCTCTTGTTGAAATACTTAATCATATTTGGAATAAGAACTAAAAAAGTGTCATTGTATATTTCAAACCATGATCATGTGGTTCAGTTTGACAAAGAAAACAGTTATCAAGGCAGTGTGTGTTATTTAAAGTTATACTTTACCATCATGCAAACATAGATCAATAATTTTGTAGATATTTTAGTTATGTTGTTTACATGAAACTTTACAGATATAGAGAGTAAAAATATACAACAATTATACATTTTGAGGTGGTAAGCATATTTACTGGAAAATATAGAAAATGATGGATGCTATCTCAGTAACCGTTCATGTCCTATCAATAACAACTGCTCAATTTTTTAAAATTGTTAATGCTAATATGAGAACACAAACCAATTTCTATTATTTAAATTCCATTTTATTTCAACTTAACTGTTAATGCATGAAGACATTTGCATCCTTATCATAACAAACATGACTGAAATCAAACCATAATCCACATGTCAAGCAGCCATTAAATGTTTTGAATTCTTGGTATCCCGAGCCCGATTTTTTCCGAATTTTTTTTCCACAAAAAAAAGATAAAATACATCAGGGAGGGCAATTTCCAGATGGGCAGGTGGGGATGATAATCTAACAATTAATTTTATATGACCAGACACATGCAAGCTTTGTGTCAAATTTTACCTTCTAATCATTTCCATTAATACAAGACAGGAATAAAGTATTTATTTAAACAATGACCTTGACCTTGAAGAATGACCTTGGGTCAAGGTCATGACACACCCTCAGGTCATAAGCCATCTTTTTGTGCAGTAAGAACTTCCAATGTTTCTATATTAGAGAGATATGGACCGGACACAAATTTTGTACTTTTCCTGCCAGTGACCTTGACCTTGATAAAATGACCTTGGGTCAAGGTCATGACACATTCTCAGGTCAAAAGCAATCTTTGTGTGAAGTAAGAACGTCCAATGTTTCTCCATAAGAATGATATGGATCGGACACGAATTTTGTACTTTTCCTGCCAGTGACCTTGACCTTTCCCAAATGACCTTGGGTCAAGGTCATGACACACCCTCAGATCATAAGCAATCTTTGTATGAAGTAGGAACTTCCAATGTTTCTTCATAAGAAAGATATGGACCGGACACAAATTTTGTACAGACAGACGGGCAGACGGACGGACGGACGGACGGACAGACGGACGGACAGACAGAGTGATTCCTATATACCCCCCAAACTTCGTTTGCGGGGGGTATAATAATTATTGATGGGGATGGAGGTAGTTGATGGCGTTTGTTTGTTTTTTTAAGAGAAGGTGGGTCTTGTCTTAAATAAGAACTAGTGTGCTAAAAAGCAATACTGGCATACATGTTAAAGTTTACTTATCAATTTTTGGTAATGTTTTTTCTGCATTTTTATACCTCATATTAATTCCAGTTGTCATTATACGACAGGATTTTATAGTTACATGTATATAATATATTGACATATCTAGTCATGAAATACACGTTATTTTCTTAATATATTTCTTATTGATTTGTTAAATTGTAACACACCAAATATAAATACTACTATCGTCCTTATCTTAAAAGTATATTGGTTATTTTTATTTCTTACGATAGTTTGTCATGATGTTATAGAACAACAAAAACAAACAAAAAAATCAATGACATTTTGTATTAACCTAATTTGAATCACAAAATATTGATTTACTCCAAATCACTCGTAATTCAATTTTCGTTTGTTACGTTATCATATCATCATATTAAATCAATTCTTTGATATACTTTTGTTGATTATTAAGGAAATATATGAAATCATGAACTGAATAGTAATCACCCAAATGAGTTTCACATTCCAGAGACTGATCAGCAAATTTGTAAGTTTGACGTTCTAACATGGTCGGTAATACACTTTCACATTTTGCACGAATTCCTGCTTTTCATACACGTGAAAGCATAGTTTCACGTACTGTACTTTTGATTTGGGAACAATTCATGATGAATGCAATACGCTTTATTATCTAGAGGTCTTCTGAAACTAGCACGCTTCTTTCGACCCTTGACATTCCCCTTGGATATAAATAAGTTGAAGTTTGGTTTAAGAAAAGACTACCAATCTATTCTACTATCATGAAGACCTTATTTATTTTAGCCGTCGTTATTGTGGCAGGTATTGTTCAACATTTGCACATAAATTTATTTATATCAGCGATTTTATCTTTTATCTAAAATGGTTCATATACTTACTTATTTCAATGATACCTCTTTTCATTACCTCATTACTTTGTGCGATACAGGATTGATATATTTTTTTCGAACACTTCATAATTATTCGAAATGATTTATTATAAGGATTTTGATCCGTATGATTCGTCCTACTCTGCATGTTACATTAACACTGCAGTGTGGGCAAAACATTGAAGAATATAAATGTTCATTGTATAGCTTGTTTGATGGATATGAAAAAAAAAATAACAACGTATCAATCTTAGAACACATTCAAGAATTACAAAAGGTACATGCACAGTCATGTTAGATGATAAAGTGTAGAACTCGACGGTTAAAATTTAGTTTAATTGCTTGTTTTCATTACCTGAATCAACTGCAAAACATTTCATACCATTATCTTATTTTATTTTTCAAAATAATTCTTGAGGGTTTCGTCCTACCCATGCCTTACACTAAACCTGTTTAAACAAAATGTATTTTATTTAGGCATTGGTACGTGACTAGTTCGCCTACATGGTCATTAGTGAATCTTGAATTCACTCTTCAAACTTAACACATTCTATTTTTCAGTGTATGCTGAAACATGCAGCAGAGTGGGGGATTGCACCACCACCACATGCTCCGGTGGCGCTGAACTCCATTGTGTAGATGGCCAATGCACCTGTACTACCGCTGCTGGGGGCACAGGTTAGTGTCTTATCGGTTCTTTCTGTATTTTCAGAGTACTTTTCTACAAAATGACTTATTAGAATTATACGTTGATTCTCATTTATCAGGGGGCTGTACCGATAATGGCGATTGCCATGGCAGATGTCATAATGGAGGAAGACATCACTGCATTAATGGACAATGTAGATGCACCCACTTTTGAACATGATTAAATGATTATTTATTTACGTTGTTTGTTGAAATATCTGTTCATACTCGGAAATAGTTGTATATGTATTTAGAAATAACGTTGTGTGTTTCGGTTCAATTTAAGTTTCTAGAATTTGCTTTATTTTTTCTTTTAAAATAACCTTCTAAATGAAAGTTCAGTTAATAAATTCCGTTGAATATTTTAAACAAAATCACTTCTTCATTACATGCACAAAAAATGACAGTGATAAACTGCATAAACAATATATAAATCAATATGTATACGTTAAAACAATGTACAGTGCTCATAATATTAGCAAAACAATTACTTGATAGTTATTTTCTCTCTTTTATTCCTTTAACACTGTTTCTTTTAAATAAAGAATCATTATTTTGTTATTTCTTCAAAACGATTCCTTATGATTCAAGAAAGTGTTATGATGGTCACGTGTAACAATACTTCAATATATTAATTTGATTCTAACATCGTTAATTTTATAATTGTAGGATTCGATACACGTTGAAAGAATATTATTTTTTATTATATGGAAAGTTAAAACACTATTTTTGAAATGACATTTTCAGTCAAACCAAGTTTAATTTCTAGTGAAAAAAATATGTGTATATTATCAGATAGTGCTTCAATTACAATAAATGAGTACCTAAAAGTAAATTTGCTTAATTTTGATTTTCTTTGTTAATTAGATAAATTTTCAAATGTCTTTATAATGTGCTCCAAAAATATAATGATATATAATTTATGCTCTATTTAAACCCCATAACAATAAAGGTCAGCTGTCGTGTGTTTCCTCCAACTAATCGGTTCCAAGTATATGAAGCTTGTAGTATGTAGTATGTCTAGATAAAGCTTTCCAAAAGACAAGAATGAGAGTGGTTTCGGAGAGCCTGTATATATACAGATCCTTTAATTTGGTGTTTGGATCCGCTTGTAGATGGCGTAAGATAATTCCTTTGCTTTCTTTACCCTAAACGTGGTTCAATTACGGTTCTGTACACAGCTTGTTCCTCCAAAGTAAAAAAAAGTAGATTTTTTTTCTTGTAAGCGATATTTACCATGTAGTTTTACGCATTTACTATTAACTACAAGATTAAGATTATTTGGAAATTGACATGTTTTAATTGAAAACGTATTTTATATAAGATGAAGAGCTTGTTGTTTTTCAAGCGTTATAATTCAAACATTGGTTTTATTGTGTTTAGATTAAAGGGTTATAATTCCCGTTATTTATACTTGTGAAATAATATACCGTGGTGCATTTTTGATTTGGGAACAATTTATGATGAAGGCAGTGTGTTTTATTATATAACGGTTACCTGAAACTAGCATGCTTCAACTTTAGACCCTTGTTAAGGTCTGGTGAGAGGAAAGTCAACCAATATATTTTACCACCATGAAGATATTATTCATCTTAGCCGTCGTTACTGTTGCAGGCATTGTTCAACAATATATCGTGTATTCTTTCAGTTCAATAATATTATTATTCATTAATATTGCATGGTTACTATGGTTACTTGTACAGGTATTACTGGTGTATAACTGATGTACAATTACGCTGAAAGTGGAAAAATTGTTTTCCATTGCTTATGAAGAAAGTAACACATTAACAAACTAGAGCAAAGCTCGTTGCAAAGCAACGAGTGGGTCTTCCGTTAATGTCGAAAGTAAAGTTCGAAGTTCCTTTAAAAAGCAGAGTTCTTAAACTAATAACAAAAGAAACTTAAACAAAAAGACCAAAAAAAATCGAATATTCTTGGTGCGACTTAACAAAATCCGAATGATATTAAGTACAAATTAACAAAACCCTTAACGATTTCAAGAACGACTTAACCAAAAAAAATCCGAATGTGTTCAAGTACGACTTAACAATTTTTCGAATTATTTTTGGTACGAATTAATTTAACTTTGAACTTAAGATTATTTTCTTAACCCAGAATGCGGATGCAAAATTTCCGGAAAAATCAATTTCTAAACCCCAATATCTCTGTAATGCATCGTCCGATTTTAAAACTTAATGAGCTCTACAAAATTCGTATCCGTTTTTGATTTGATCAAAAAATTCAAATTTTCGAAAAATTTGATTCACTTCCTGTTTCGACCGGAAGTTACGGATTTCCATTTCCAGCCTTACTGCACAGGTAAATTGACAAATTTACCACAGAAAATTTCAAGCCTCTATCTTAAAGGATTTTTGAGAAATGCCCCGGACAAAATGACTTTTTAATATTTTTAAAAACGACGTAACGTAAAAACGAAGTTGACGTTTTCATGGAAACTTTAAAATCTTTGAGGTATAGTAGTTGCACATAACCTCTGAAAGTTTCATTTAAATCGGTTAAAAACATTTTGAGTTATAAAGCCGAAAATGAGTCAGAAAAAAAAAGAAAAAGAAAAAAACTAGGGCAAAGCTTGTTGCAAAGCAACGAGTGGGTCTTCCGTTAATGTCGAAAGTAATGCTAGAAGTTCCTGTAAGAAGCAGAGATCTTAAACCAATAAAAAGAGTAACTAAATCAAAAAGATAAAATAATCGAATAATTCTTGGTACGACTTAACAAAATCCGAATAATTTTAAGAAGGACTTAACAAAAACTTTAACGATTTCATGAACGACTTAACAAAAAAAATCCGAATGTGTTCAGGTACGACTTACCAATGATTTTTAGGTACGAGTTAATTTTACTTAGAAATTAACACTACTTTCTTAACCAAGAAGGCGGAATCAAAATTTCCGGAAAAATCAATTTTTAAACCCAAATATGTCTGTAATGCATCGTCTGAGTTTAAAACGGATTTCAGTTTTAGATTTAGTTTGACAAATTCTACAAAACACGTATACGTTTTTGATTTGAACAAAAAATTCAATTTTTCGAAAAATTTGATTCACTTCCGGTTTCGACCGGAAGTGACGGATTTTCATATCCAGCCTTATAACAGAGGTAAATCGATAAATATATTATCACACAAAATTTCAAGCCTTAGTCTTAAAGCGTTTTCATAAAACGCCGCGGAAAAAATGACTTTTTTAAAATTAAAAAAATGACGTAACGTAAAAACAAAAGTGACGTTTTCATGGAAACTTTAACAACTTTGAGGTATAATTATTGCACATTATCTCTGAAAGTTTCATCAAAATCAATTAAAAAAAACTGTTTAAATTATAAAGCGGAAAAGGAGTCAGAAAAAAAGTGTAATAATAAAAACTAGAGCAAAGCTCGTTGCAAAGCAACGAGTGGGTCTTCCGTTAATGTCGAAAGTAATGCTAGAAGTTCCTGTAAGAAGCAGAGATCTTAAACCAATAAAAAAAGTAACTAAATCAAAAAGTTAAAAAAAATCGAATAATTCTTGGTACGACTTAACAAAATCCGAATAATTTTAAGTACGACTGAACAAAAACCTTAACGATTTCATGAACGACTTAACAAAAAAAATCCGAATGTGTTCAGGTACGACTTACCAATAATTTTTATTTACGAGTTAATTTAACTTAGAAATTAACACTACTTTCTTAACCAAGAACGCGGAATCAAAATTTCCGGAAAAATCAATTTTTAAACCCTAATATCTCTGTAATAAATCGTCCGATTTTAAAACGGATTTCAGTGTTATCTTCAGCTTGAAAATTTCTACAAAACACGTATACGTTTTTGATTTGATCAAAAAAATTAATTTTTCGAAAAATTTGATTCACTAACGGTTTCGACCGGAAGTGACGGATTTTCATATCCAGCCTTATTATGGAGGTAAATCGATAACTGTATTATTACGCAAAATTTCAAGCCTTTATCTCAAAGCGTTTTTTTTAAAACGCCGCGGACAAAATGACTTTTTTAAAATTAAAGAAATGACGTAACGTAAAAACGAAAGAGACGTTTTCATGGAAACTTTAACAACTTTGAGGTATGATAGTTGCACATAATCTCTGAAAGTTTCATCAAAATCAAAAGAAAACTTTTTGAGTTATGACGCCGAAAAGGAGTCAGAAAAAAAAGAAAAAGTATAATAACTAGAGCAAAGCTCGTTGCAAAGCAACGAGTGGGTCTTCCGTTAATGTCAAAAGCAATGCTAGAAGTTCCTGTAAGAAGCAGATATCATAAACCAATCAAAAGAGTAACTAAATCAAAAAGATAAAAAAAAATCGAATAATTCTTGGTATTTTTGGTACGACTTAACAAAATCCGATTAATTTTAAGTACGATTTAATCTGAATAATTTTAAGTACGATTTAACAAAAACCTTACCGATTTCATGAACGAATTAACAAAAAAAATCCGAATGTGTTCAGGTACGACTTACCAATAATTTTTAGGTACGAGTTAATTTAACTGCGAAATTAAAACTACTTTCTTAACCAAGATCGCGGAATCAAAATTTCCGGAAATTTTTTTAAACCACAATATCTTAGTAATGCATCGTCCGATTTTAAAGCGGATTTCAGTGTTAGATTGAGCTTGAAAAACTCTACAAGACACGTATACGTTTTTGATTTGATCAAAATATTCAATTTTTTGAAAAATTTGATTCACTTCCAGTTTCGACCGGAAGTGACGGATTTTCATATCCGGCCTTATTACAGATGTATTATCACGCAAAATTTCAAGCCTTTATCTCAAAGCGTTTTTTTAAAACGCCGCGGACAAAATGACTTTTTTTAAAATTTGAAAAATGACGTAACGTAAAAACGAAAGTGACGTTTTCATGGAAACTTTTTTAACTTTGAGGTATAATGATTGTACATAATCTCTGAAAGTTTCAGTAAAATCGGTTGAAAACTTTTCGAGTTATGAAGCTGAAAAGGAGTCAGAAAAAAAAAAGAAAAAGTATAATAATAATAAAAAGAAACCAAAGAATAAAAAGAGGGTCTTCCGTTGGAAAGGGAAGACCCTAAAAAGAAACCGAAGAATAACAAGAGGGTCTTCCGTTGGAAACGGAAGACCCTAATAATAATAGAAAGAAACTGGAACGGAAGACCCTAATTAATTGCTAAAAGCATAGTAGCATTTTAGATAGTGGTAAAAATGTAACGACGCACATAACCATTTACTTTAAAGGGACTTGGACACGGTTTGAGCTCAATTTTTTGAAAATTTATTTTTTCATTTTTAAGTCTAGAATGGTCAATATGGATGTTTTTAATGCTATGTCAAAATTTGAAAGTCAAATATCGAGTAACAAGCGAGTTACAGAGGTTAAAATTCTTTGTTTTGTAAACAAAGCTCGTCCTGTTATTGTTTACATATGTCTTGAATTGGTAAAAGTTTCAATCTAATGTTGCATTTTGTTGTTGATAAACTTATTTATGAACACATTTAATAAGTTTATCTTGTTTCACAAGTTATTTTGTCAAAGAAATGGTAATTTCTTTACTTTACATTATTTGTAAACAAAAATAAGACTCGAGCTTTGTTTACATAACAACGACTTCTTTCCTCTGTATCTCGCTTGTAACACGACTTCTAACATTAAAATTTTGGTAAATCATTCAAAATACAAAAGTAAACGATTTAATACATAGAAATCAAAAATAAAATTTTCATCTGAAATCGTGTCCAGGTCCCTTTAAAGTAACCATATTCATCAGATTCCAAAGTTTTAGAAATTGTACATGTATTTTCTATTTTATATATTTTCAATAAGTCACATTGTAATAAGTAGCATCCTATATATCCCCAAACGACAATTTCGCTTCCTAAAATAGATGGGGATTCGGCAAAAGATAATGAATGGTGATCTTTTGACTTCTGTTTGGGAAGAATTTCGGCTTTTGCAGGTGTTTTACATTGTGCTATCAGTGCGTCATGCACTTTTTTTACATAAAAAAATGTTCACATTATCTATTTAATGTGATACAATTAACAAATACTAAGGAGACACAATTTCAAATTCTTAGGAAATTGAACGTCGTCTTTCTATATTAATGACATACTGAACATTTGTAGAGATTACATGTATAACATTGATACAAAGGAAATAGAATAAACAAATTTATTCTGAAAGTTTACATATAAATTTTGGAGAAATGTCCTATTTTTGAACGAAAACCAGAGTGCCTTTATTACTTTGAGAAGTATCGCAGTTGTAGATATACTCCATAAAAGTATGAACCGTTTGTTCATGTTGTTAATATGTTTCCTTCTGAAAAAAATCGGTAGAATTTTATTTCAAATAGTATACAATATATTTTACTTACCGACCCATTACCATTACAGCAATAAATCTATTTGATATAATTTGTAATTTTTGTGAAATCAAATAACAGTCCTGGATTGGTACATGATTGCATAATATATCGCATGATAACGATTCCAGTGTACGCCGAAACCTGCAAAGCTCCAGGTGACTGCTCAGTCACTTCCTGTGGCACAAACGCCGAACTCCATTGTATTGATGGCCAGTGCACATGTACCACCGCTGCTGGTGGAGATGGTAGATACACTTATTTGTTAAGTTTCGAAAACTTGTATTAAAAAAAAACAGCATATATACCGACTTGCAGGAGCATGTGTGAACGCTGATGACTGTCATGGAAGATGCGATCGTTTTGAACGTCACCATCGCATTAATGGACGATGTCGATGCACACACTTTTTCTAAACACATTGTTTCCCCAATAAATTTACACTATGTTGAAACAATTTTTCTTCATTCATTTTTATTTATCCCATTTAAATAAGGTATTTGTAAAAAATAAAAGTAAATAAATGCTTGCAAATGAACCGGAATCTTCTGATGATAAAATCTTATTGTTTCAGACCTTTTTATGCCGTACATAAACTGTATTACCAATTATTTCGGATAAAAGGACCTTTTAAATTTTGAGCTAGCAAGTTGCATTCAGCTACACTTAGTCTAAATGATACATAGGGGTTTTTTTCTGCCCAGTTGATATTGGCCAGATTATTGACTACCACGATTGCAACTTTTACCAAGGCCAACTGAAATCTTGTCGTGACAAGTCCGAGTAAAGAAAATAAGTGGTTTTTTTTTAAATAAACTTCTACTAAATTAGTGATTTCTATAAACGGTTTCTTATATCAGATTGAGGGTTTTCATCATCAACATTCATCATCTGGTCAATACAAAGGTTGTCTAATGAATAAAGACAAACGTACAATCTATTATTTTATGACAACAATAAGCCATCAAAAAATAATGATCAGATTGTGTAAATTTAATCAATTGGCTACAATTACTGATGAATGTACCATACCCTTAATTTTATGTATATTAATATAATTCTTTCTGATCAAAAAACCTATGGACGTACAAACTGTTCAGCAGATACATGTATATTGTTTGTCGGACTCCAAATTCAAAACTTTTCGGTATTTACTTTAATGTTGACTAACGAAAAATAAATACACTGAACTATGATTAAAAAAAACTTAATAGAATTTAAAACATCATCAAGGAATAAGAAAAGCAAATGGATGATATCTCATAACATATATCAGCCGCTCCTTTTTCTACGATAAATCCTGGAAATACATCTTAATTATGATAATTTTCAAACTGTAAAGTGAAAATGTGACACATTTTGATCAGTGTTAATAGCTTGGATCGTCTTATATTGAAATGATTGAAGCACTGTGAATGATTTTGTAGACCCATTGATAGTCCTTATTTGTGTCCCTGTCTTTGCAATGAGTGAAAATAAATGGAATTGGCAGATCCTAGTACAATAGAGGATATATATATATATATATATATATATATATATATATATATATATATATATATATATGAAGAAATTACGCAGATAGTATAAGAGTTGTTTACGTATCATATGACATTGTTTATTGCCAAATTCTTATTAGTTTTAGTCGTAAACTTAGCAACCAGATATACCATCCGTTGAAAATACAACTTACAATTAATGTATTTGTATAAATGAAGGTTAATGGCATTTATATAATCTCGTCGAACACAATTACAAAAATGGATGTCACGTGACACGTGTGGTACAGGCAAGTAATATAACATTATGAATGGTTAATCGAGGTCACACCAGGTACACATCATAAATTTATAATAAGAAAGGCCAACTGGACTTTTGCTTCTTTTAAAAAAGTTACATATGAGCGCAGTGAGGTACATTTGTCTCATTTTACATATAGATAGATTTTTCTAATTCCTTTGACCAACTGAAGTAGAAAATTGTACTTTATTGCGCTCGTGTATCTGAAAGACTTTCAAATGTGAGGCGAAGCTGAATGTAAATAGTGTACCCCTACCATAAATAATGATGTATTTCTTTCATGTGATTATTTATATTGGATAAAAAAGGGAACCTTTGAGGTTACATATATAAAAGATTAAATACATACCAATGGAAAAAAAATTACAAAAATATTTTTGTCAATAAACTGCGGGCCGTATTTCACATTATCCTTTAACACCGGTGCAAGAATACCCTCCAAAAATACCTTACTATATCTGAAATAAACAATATCTCTATAACGTTTTCAAACCCAACACCTACAGCCATTGAGGTATTAATCGAAAGTTCTTAAGGAATTTCTGTTTTTTTTCGCGTACTTTTCTACAAAAATATGACTGACTAAAATGATATTTTGATTCTCATTTATCAAGGGGTTGTACCGATAATGGCGATTGTCATAGCAGATGCCATAATGGAGGGAGGCATCACTGCATCAATGGACAATGAAGATGCAGCAACTAAATGCTATTTTGTCAGATATTTTTGACAATGATTAAAATGATTATTATAGCTCTTGTTGAAATACTTACTCATATTTGGAATAAGAACTAAAAAAGTGTCATTGTATATTTCAAACCATGATCATGTGGTTCAGTTTGACAAAGAAAACAGTTATCAAGGGAGTGTGTGTTATTTAAAGTTATACTTTACCATCATGCAAACATAGATCAATGATTTTGTAGATATTTTAGTTATGTTGTTTACATGAAACTTTACAGATGTAGAGAGTAAAAATATACAACAATTATACATTTTGAGGTGGTAAGCATATTTACTGGAAAACACGTGTGTAGATATATATCACTTATATTAACATTGGTACCACTTACCGTAATTTAATCTTAAGTCAGGTAATGGATGCTAAAGATTACAACATTAAGTAATGTAATGCAATGTAATTTTATCACATGTTTTTATGTAAAGCCTTGATTTCAGTCTTATAATGTTCAGCTTAATAAATATCCAGAAAAAATTATAGTATAACTAGAGGTACTGTGAGCAAGCTCACGATTGATACCCCCCGCTAAAGAAAAAAAATCATAACTCAAGTATTTTTCTATTATAGAAAATTATGGATGCTATCTCATTAACCGTTCATGTCCTATCAATAACAACTGCTCAATTTTTTAAAATTGTTAATGCTAATATGAGTACACAAACCAATTTCTATTATTTAAATTCCATTTTATTTCAACTTAACTGTTAATGCATGAAGAAATTTGCATCCTTATGATAACAAACATGACTGAAATCAAACCATAATCCACATGTCAAGCAGCCATTAAATGTTTTGAATTTTTGGTATCCCGAGCCCGATTTTTTCCGAAATTTTTTTCCACAAAAAAAAGATAAAATACATCAGGTAGGGCAATTTCCAGATGGGCAGGTGGGGATGATAATCTAACAATTAATTTTATATGACCAGACACATGCAAGCTTTGTGTCAAATTTTACCTTCTAATCATTTCCATTAATACAAGACAGGAATAAAGCAATTATTTAAAAACAATGACCTTGACCTTGCATGAATGACCTTGGGTCAAGGTCATGACACACCCTCAGGTCATAAGCAATCTTTGTGTGAAGTAAGAACTTCCAATGTTTCTCCATAAGAAAGATATGGACCGGACACGAATTTTGTACTTTTCCTGCCAGTGACCTTGACCTTGTCCAAATGTCCTTGGGTCAAGGACATGACACACCCTCAGGTCATAAGCAATCTTTGTGTGAAGTAAGAACTTCCAATGTTTCTCCATAAGAAAGGCATGGACCGGATACGAATTTTGTACTTTTCCTGCAAGTGAGCTTGACCTTGCCCAAATGACCTTGGGTCAAGGACATGACACACCCTCAGGTCATAAACAATCTTTGTATGAAGTAGGAACTTCCAATGTTTCTTCATAAGAAAGATGTGGACCGGACACGAATTTTGTACAGACAGACGGACAGACGGACGGACAGACAGACAGACAGACGCACGGACAGACAGGGTGATTCCTATATACCCCCCCCCCCAAAACTTCGTTTGCGGGGGGTATAATAATTATTGATGGGGATGGATGTAGTTGATGGCGTTTGGTTTTTTTTAAGAGAAGGTGGGTCTTGTCTTAAATAAGAACTAGTGTGCTAAAAAGCAATACTGGCATACATGTTAAAGTTTACTTATCAATTTTTGGTAATGTTTTTTCTGCATTTTTATACCTCATATTAATTCCAGTTGTCATTATACGACAGGGTTTTATAGTTACATGTATATAATATATTGACATATCTAGTCATGAAATACACGTTATTTTCTTAATATATATTTTTATTGATTTGTAAAATTGTAACACACCAAATATAAATACTAGTATCGTCCTTATCTTAACAGTGTGTTGGTTATTATTATTTCTTACGATAGTTTGTCATGATGTTATAGAACAACAAAAACAAAGAAAAAAAAATTAATGAAATTTTGCAATGACCTAATTTGAATCTCAAAATATTGATTTGCTCTAAATTACTCGTTATCTAATTTTCGTTTGTTACGTTATCATATCATCATATTAAATCAATTCTTTGATATACTTTTGTTGATTATTAAGGAAATATATGAAATCATGAACTGAATAGTAATCACCCAAATGAGTTTCACATTCCAGAGACTGATCAGCAAATTTGTAAGTTTGACGTTCTAACATGGTCGGTAATACACTTTCACATTTTGCACGAATTCCTGCTTTTCATACACGTGAAAGCATAGTTTCACGTACTGTACTTTTGATTTGGGAACAATTCATGATGAATGCAACACGCTTTATTATCTAGAGGTCTTCTGAAACTAGCACGCTTCTTTCGACCCTTGACATTCCCCTTGGATATAAATAAGTTGAAGTTTGGTTTGAGAAAAGACTACCAATCTATTCTACTATCATGAAGACCTTATTTATTTTAGCCGTCGTTATTGTGGCAGGTATTGTTCAACATTTGCACATAAATTCATTTATATCAGCGATTTTATCTTTTATCTAAAATGGTTCATATACTTCCTTATTTCAATGTTACCTTTTTTCATTACCTCATTACTTTGTGCGATACAGGATTGATATATTTTTTTCGAACACTTCATAATTATTCGAAATGATTTATTATAAGGATTTTGATCCGTATGATTCTTCCTACTCTGTGTGTTACATTAACACTGCAGTGTGGGCAAAACATTGAAGAATATAAATGTTCATTGTATAGCTTGTTACATGGATATAAAAAAAAATAACAACGTATCAATCTTAGAACACATTCAAGAATTACAAAAGGTACATGCACAGTCATGTTAGATGACAAAGTGTAGAACTCGACGGTTAGAATTTAGTTTAATTGCTTGTTTTCATTACCTGAATCAACTGCAAAACATTTCATACCATTATCTTATTATATTTTTCAAAATAATTCTTGAGGGTTTCGTCCTACCCATGCCTTACGCTAATCCTTTTGACAAACTTAAACAAAATGTATTTTATTTAGGCATTGATACGTGACTAGTTCGCCTACATGGTCATTAGTGAATCTTGAATTCACTCTTCAAATCTAACACGTTCTATTTTTCAGTGTATGCTGAAACATGCAGCAGAGTGGGGGATTGCACCACCACCACATGCTCCGGTGGCGCTGAACTCCATTGTGTAGATGGCCAATGCACTTGTACTACCGCTGCTGGGGGCACAGGTTAGTGTCTTATCGGTTCTTTCTGTATTTTTCGAGTACTTTTCTACAAAATGACTTATTAAAATTATACGTTGATTGTCATTTATCAGGGGGCTGTACCGATAATGGCGATTGCCATGGCAGATGTCATAATGGAGGAAGACATCACTGCATTAATGGACAATGTAGATGCACCCACATTTGAACATGATTAAATGATTATTTATTCACGTCGTTTGTTGAAATATCTGTTCATACTCAGAAATAGTTGTACATGTATTTAGAAATAACGTTGTGTGTTTCGATTCAATTTAAGTTTCTAGAATTTGCTTTATTTATTCTTTTAAAATAACCTTCTTAAAGGTATATGTGGCGTTTTTGGAGTAAAATTTTTGACATGGGTTTGAGTAAAAATATACATCATGCTTCTTATAATTAGACGTTTCACAAACTCTAGGCCCATAAAACATGTTCTGTCTTCAGTTATTTGTCTCTAAACTTTGCTACACGTCTGATGAATATTAATGTGATCCGCCATTTATAACGCCACTGCGCATGAGTGCGGGAAAACCTAGCATTGAAAACACGATGGAAGAACAGTTTGTTTACAAATTAGAATCATGTTTTCCATGTCTTAAATTAGATGATTCTTATATTAGATGATACTCGAAGCAGTATTATTCCGATATTCATTAATGTAGAACGATATAAATGGTTAATTATGTCAGGGACGTATATACCACGTATATATACTAACGGGATTGTTAGTATATACGTCCCTGATTATGTGTAATAAAAAAAACACGATTTTAGCATCATCGTCACGGTAAACGGATTAAACACCCCTCTTCCTGAGGGATGCATGTACGGAGAGTGTTTATTCTTTATTTAAAAAATCCTCTAAACAAAAATCCACTGTTAGTTTAAAACTTATAAAGTAAACACACGGAACACATGGAACACGAACCTGACTCGACTATAGCAAAACCCCTACAACTTCATGATGGAAACTAAAGTTTTATTCGGCTTTAATTCCTATTCCATCAATCTACATGGTCTCCGATGACAATCCTCCCTTTAATCCTATCCTTGTCAGTCTGTCTCTTTTTTCTTTCATTGCCAAATCTGTCAAACTTAACGGTACACCTATCTTCTTGTCGTCGCCATTGTTGTTGATAGACCGAGATGGATGTCACGTGACCCATTTTAGGCGGGGTTATTCAAATCTTTTGTATTTTTTACCGTGCCGGTAAAAAATAAAAAATATTTTTTTGATTTCTTGTATCTTTGTTATGCGATTGACTTATAAAGCGTAATTTGTGTGAAAGTCCTATCTTTAAGTAAAGAAATGAAGCAAATAATCAGATCTTATTCTTGTTATTCACTAAAAATACGCCACATATACCTTTAATGAAAGTTCAGTTAATAAATTCCGTTGAATATTTTAAACAAAATCACTTCTTCATTACATGCACAAAAGATGACAGTGATAAACTGCATAAACAATATATAAATCAATATGTATACGTTGAAACAATGTACAGTGCTCATAATATTAGCAAAACAATTACATGATAGTTATTTTCTCTCTTTTATTCCTTTAATATTGTTTTAAATAAAGATTCATTATTTTTTTATTTCTTCAAAACGATTCCTTAAGATTCAAGAAAGTGTTATGATGGTCACGTGTAACAATACTTCAATATATTAATTTGATTCTAACATCGTTAATTTTATAATTGTACGATTCGATACACGTTGAAAAAATATCATTTTTCATTATACTCATGTATAAAAAGTTTAAACACTATTTTTGAAATGACATACTCAGTCAAACCAAGTTTAATTTCTAGTGAAAAAAAAATTTACTATAAACTACAAGATTAAGATTATTTTGGAAATTGACATGTTTAAATTGAAAACGTATTTTATATAAGATGAAGAGCTTGTTGTTTTTCAAGCGTAATAATTCAAACATTGGTTTTATTGTGCTTAGATTAATGGGTTATAATTCCCGTTATTTATACTTGTGAAATAATATTATAACGTGGTGAATTTTTGATTTGGGAACAATTTATGATGAAGGCAGTATGTTTTATTATCTAACGGTTACCTGAAACTAGCATGCTTCAACTTTAGACCCTTGTTAAGGTCTGGTGAGAGGAAAGTCAACCAATATATTTTACCACCATGAAGATCTTATTCATCTTAGCCGTCGTTACTGTTGCAGGCATTGTTCAACAATATATCGTGTATTTATTCAGTTCAATAATATTATTATTTGATATTGCATGGTTACTATGGTTACTAGTACAGGTATTACTGGTGTATAACTAACTGATGTAAAATTACGCTGAAAGTGGAAAAATTGTTTTCCATTGCTTATGAAGAAAGTAACACATTAACAAATTAATTGCTTAAAGCATAGTATCATATTTTAGACAATGATAAAAATGTAACGATGCACATAACTATTTACTTTAAAGTAACCATATTCATCTGATTCCAAAGTTTCAGAAATTTTACATGTATTTTCTATTTTATAAATTTTCATTGTCTTTTTCAATAAGTCTTATTGTAATACGTAGAATTCTATATATCCCCATACGACAATTTAGCTTCCTAAAATAGATGGGGATTCGGCAAAAGATAATGAATGGTGATCTTTTGACTCCTGTTTGGGAAGAATTTCGGCCTTTGCAGGTGTTTTACATTGTGCTATCAGTGTGTCCTGCAATAAGCACGATTAAAACGACCTTTTATATAATGTTCAAATAGGGAATTGCATAAGGATGATAGATGGATTTTATGTTTCATTGTCTTTGATCAATCAAAAATGCTCAAACACTCGCATTCATTGAGGCAACACTATTAACTAGATTTATCAAGCTATTTAAATGTACAAAAACCCAATTATCCTATGATGTAGCAAACGCATACCGGCTATTATTCATGTTTCTTTCATAATTTACTGCATACACTTCAGAACTCCAAGTAGCGGAAAATCAAATATGTAATTACTTCAAAAATATAAAAATGATGACCTTGAGCTACATTGTCCTCTGAGCATTAAAGTACAACTACCTTTCGTGTAAAGTTGACCCTCACCCCCCTAACATCTTGGCATTACTATAACCCCAAGAAATAAAACTGTAGATTAATTCTAATATAAATGGCTACGAGCCAAGCTAGCTTTTTTCATTTTAAAAATGTCATAAACAGTCGCTTAATCCTCCATGTAGAATGTTCTTTCTTGCAATGGTAATCACCATATCCCAAACTGTGTTCTCGATAACCCTCATCCCTCTTGGACAAAGATGTAACTGATTTCAAATTATTTTAGCTTGTTCTCATATATAATATTCGACATCCCAAAAGGGGAATCATATAATTGGATATAATTTGTAAAGTACAAAGTCTTAAAAATACAAAGACATATATATATATATATATATATATATATATATATATATATATATATATATATATATATATATATATATAGAACTGTTACGAAAGTAAGACGCTGTTTGTTGAATAAATTTTCAGACATATAATATATAATTATATACAAAATACATTGTTTACATTAATTTCTGTATCAAAAAAGTTAATATATTACATAGTTTTGCTTCGTCCTAATTAATAAGTCAAATCATTGGGTTTTTTAATTCAGACAAAACACTTGAAGAACGCTATGACATGTCAAATTGTTTGAAGAATTTTCCCCTTCTGTCACTTACAAAGGTTGCTCATTCTTTTAACGTGAATATTCATTTTGGCGATTCTTTTGTGTTGTTTGTTTGAAGTTTCCTTGTCTAATAGGAAGATCAGAGTTTTCAAATTTAAAGAAGCCGAAAATAATTACCAATGACCACATATTTATTCATTTTAAAATTCCTCAACTCGTCGTTCAAAATTTGCCGCTTGCATGTCTGTTTGCTTTCCACGTTTCACTATATACACTTAGCACTCGCAAACGCAAATTCCTTGGAAGATGAAATAATCACTTTTCGAAATATCGAAAGTTACATTAAGGTTCATGTTTCACTGATGTGGTGTCACATTAGGTGAAAGGTCATAACTTCGAAACGGCTGGTGTGAAATTTTTTACTGTGCTGATAAATGCAGCTGTCGGAAAGACGAAATATACCAATTCTATTAGGAATTATACACAAGTACAATGCAAAAAACTATATGAAGCGTTCAAAATTCATTTGAAGTTATACTAAATTGGTATTGTTTGTTTATCCCCAATGTCAGTGTAAAAAGTGTTCCCATATTTTCCTACTAGTAAGTCACGTACGTAACGTAACGTGTCACTTGGTTTGAATGGTATGGAAATAAATGCTATAATTACCTCTCACATTTATTACTGGTGTCACATAAGTTAAAAATTGACTTCCACACGCCCGAAAGTTATCTAACCAACAAATCAAAATTCGTAAATAACAACGAAAGTGAAATGAAGCGGGGGTTCTTTGTTTCTTTACAAATGAATGAAGGCTAACGCCAAAACTGTATTAAATGACAATGCTGTTTTGTTGTGTAAACTTAACAAAATGGGTTGTTTAGATGGAAAGCGATAGGTTCTACATACGAAGGATGAATATTTACCAGAATTTCTTTAGCTCTATGGAGTCATGCTGAGAATCTATCTCTTCCTTCTGCTGTTCATGTCAACGGAGGAAACTGGTCAAGAATTTGGTAGGTTTTTAAGAAATATGTCTCCATTTTCTAAGACAGAGCTTTTTTGAACACGTTAGTGAAGACAACAATCTAATGTACTTTTAACGTAACAATTAATGTCCTTTCTTCTTCTGACTGTAAATGGATTCATTATTCAAAATTTTAGACCTCGCTTTCGCTTTGAATACGCCATCCGTGATGACAACTACTGATTTGTCCAATGCCGTTGACTTTATATATCACATCACTGAACGCCTTACCATCGGACCCAGTAATGCATTGGTGACTGCTGTTACATACTCCAGATCCGTAACTCAACACTTCAACCTAACTGCATATTCATCAAAAGAAGCAGTACTATCTGCTTTGTCTACGATGAAATCTGCAAACAGATCGTTTGAAGAGTCAAATTCAAACGAGGTTCTTGATTTTATTAGAACAAGAGGATTTAGTGATTCCCGAACAACATCAACAAAACTAGTTGTGCTAATCATGGTGAAAGGACCGACTGGTACAACACAGACCAAATGGGCAGCAGAAGATTTGTTCAATATATATAATAATGCAATAATAACAGTGGGTCTGGATTCTTTAACCGACAATGATAAGTCTCTGCTTCAGTACATTGCAAAGGATGATTCAAGGACGTTTTATGTCAGTGACTTCAAGTACAGTTGTCATATTGTTCCAAATATCACAATTTTAATAGGTATGTAAAAGAACACCGTACCAGCATCATTCCATGTCTCGGCATGCTATATGATAAAATAAGCAATTATCAAGATATGCATGTATCTATCAAAACATTTTATAGTTCACGAAGCTTGCTTAATTCAAAGGGTCATTGCTAAATTTATTTAGTTTGACTCCATCTTCAATCACGACTCGTAGCGGCTTAGCAAAGACCCTGCTTATTTGTTGTTATAGGTACCATGCATTCTTGTTCGATCTGATTAGGTAGAAAATTTCATCTTTTGATAGTCTTTACTTTACCTTTTTATTATTTTGTCTTATAAGAAATAAGAAGGTTTAGTTCCCCCCCCCCCAATGTTCTAGAGTGTGGTATAGTTCACAATCTACACAGAATATTAATTAAAACAACAAAAAAACACAAAACCAATGATTGTCAAAATAGCACAGCGTGCAGATCCGTACAATATTCTATTATTTATCAATTGCTGCAGTACAATACGGTTAAGTAGTTTTATTCTTACTCGTTTTATGTGTCCAGACAATGACCGTATTCAAAAATGAAGTTATTTACCGTTTACTATACATCAAAGTCAATTCATCAAATCATTCATCAATGATAGGACCTTTATTGAGTTCAACTGGTTATATGTATCGTTACTCAACAATGACATTGGTATTGCTGAATTTTAATGTCTATAGTGTTTTACGATTCTTGTTTAACAATTTGTAATGTTAAGAGTATAAAGTATAAAGGTCTTGACACTCATCAATCAACATGCAGAGTTTCCAATAAATTGATTTTGAGTGGTTTGAAGACACGTCTTGATATTTTTTACCCTTTTAGAAGTTTTGAAAGATTAAAAGAAAGTTTTGTGACTATGTCTGCATGTCTCAGCGGGCAGTTTCTATTTGATCTAATAGTAATAAAGTTTTTTAATGTTTTTTTCAGATTCAACTGCAGACACAAGCATAATTGAAGACTGTCCCGACCCTTATGCTATAGACACCACGACTTCTGTCTATCCAACAAAAGGTAACCACTCCATATTAGTTAAAGAAATACACCACCAGAGATAATCAAATCTTCTGGCATGGTGCAATGATTCCAGGATGTGTTATTGTATAATACATGTATATCGTTGTAGTAAATTTTAACATTTAACCACAGGCACCTGACGTTATATATTTTTCTTATAATAAAAATAAATACCCTATATCTAATAATACACAAGGTACCCATCCCCGCCATCTTGGATTTATTTCAAACTGTCACATCAGCTGGAAGTTTTGCTTGAAACTCATCGGTAAAATAATTTTGCGATCCTCTCCGTCTCCCGATCGGTCATTCAACATCTAAGCTTACAACCAATTCAACCAAAACGGTGCATTACAACTGTCATTAATAAAAATCACCCCTCGATCTGCATCTACTGCCTAAAATATGCGACAAAAGGCTATGTTCCTATACGGAAGTTGTCACCTATATGTAAATGAGATTTCCCTGCACTGTGTGTTTGTTTCAATCTTTCAAAAGATATGCATTTATAAACATGTTTATATAAACTTTGTGTAACAAAAGTTATAATTGACTGTTTATAGTATCCCTTTTCTTAGTTTTAACTTGTATGTTGATCGAATTCAAAATAGATGCCTCTTGAATATTCGTATCAGTGCTATATTTGGAAGGGATTACCCAAAGTATGATGCAATTTATGTCAACTTCCGTCCACCCTTTAGCCTTTTGTCGCATATTTTAGGCAGTAGATGCAGATCGAGGGGTGATTTTTATTAATGACAGTTGTAATGCACCGTTTTGGTTGAATTGGTTGTAAGCTTAGATGTTGAATGACCGATCGGGAGACTGAGAGGATCGCAAAATTATTTTACCGATGAGTTTCAAGCAAAACTTCAAGCTGATGTGACAGTTTGAAATAAATCCAAGATGGCGGGGATGGGTACCTTGTGTATTATTAGATATAGGGTTTTTATTTTTATTATGAGAAAAATTTATAACGTCAGGTGCCTGTGCATTTAACATGTCTTTAACTCGACTCAACGTAACACCGGAATAAGAAAGCATGTATTGTTATTGTCTTTCTCTGTGTATTTGAAACTATTTAAATAACTAAGTGCATTTCTATTGTTTTTTCAGTCATTCTTATCTTGTTTTAATTAATATTTTGCAGTGGAAAGATTTTTTCCTCCATTTGACAACTATAAAAAAAAGTCTTTGTAATAGTATTTAATTGCTTTCGATTTTGCAATATCTACATTACAAAAAAACTTCAGACTTAAAACGTTTACAATATTAATTTTGAAACTGTAAGCTTGCATTTCTTTCAACAGTAAAATGATTAATACATGTTATGCATTATTTTTTCTAAATAAAATCTGGTTTTAACTTGACTATACGATACTCATTCTTTTAAAAATATCTTTGTTATGACAATTGAACAAGAGCCACTTTGGTTAATAAAATAATAACTCACTTGTGCATACAAACTGCAATCGAAATATTAATATAATAATATTATTAGCATTTCTTAAGTTCAATGACGTCATTTATAAGAATTTACACTTTTAATAAACAAAATCAAAAGAAAAAAATTAATTACGTAAAACATGATATTAATTAATGAAAAAGTAAGTTATGTTCTAAGTAACTATACGTACCGGTATACTTTGTGGGATTATGAAGGAGCTTGGCGCTTTGCTCCCTTTGCACCTTCTGAAACCTTTTTACTTTACATATCTATAATCGCAAAACGTATTGGTTTTTTTTTGGGGGGGGGGGTGTATAAAACGTACAAGTACCATAATTAGATATTGATTCAGATTTCATTGATGAGTTGATCACTAGATTATAATTTAAATAATATGAACTTTCTTTTCACATTGATGTCTAAAGGTATTCCATTCCACCTTACCACCACTTAAATCGAGTGTTGTGTTAAAAATTTATGTATAAAAAGTTTTTTCAATCCTTTCAATATAATATTTTCCCATTCTTTCGTTCATATATTGTCAAGTAAAGTATACACCTAGCTCAGCTTTCCTTATCGTCCTATCATGTGAAATGAAATTGGGTCGCTTGTATCAGACAATAGATTACTAAATGAATAGTCGGGATCGGCGTTCTATGACTGGATCACCAGCATGGGATCAGTAAATTGTATTTTTCATATGTATGAACTACATGTTAAATGTCAGCATTTAAGTTTTCAGTATTAAGGTATGAACAATTGAGAATGAATTCGTTTGCGTTACATTAATATACAAACAACCGAACTTGATTCCGGTTATTTGTCATAAAACTTTTTTAAACTGTCAAAGATGACGGCCGAACAAGTTGTGTTATAATTTGAAAGAAACTAGATATATACAAGTTTGACTGGTTTTCAGTAAGATTTTCTTTTTTAAAATGTACTTTACTTACTAGATAACATCGAAAACCCTTTCACGTGGAGGCCGTTTGTCTGAATATCAGATTTAAATCTCTTCATTTGTCGGGTTTTTAAAAAATGTTTATAGCAGTAACAGATAAAAGAACTAATGAAGCAAAAATGCAAAAAATTTACATTCCATTTTAAGTTTTATTTGGATTACAAAGAAACCAAAACAATCGTGTCAAATCTAACGATTTCTTTAACAGTAATAAGCATACATAAGTTGTGCCTCTAATTTGAGATGAGTCAGAAGAAATGGACAAGAAACATCAAACACGTTCTTTGAACTATTATAAGGTGTATAACAAGCACCGTTGAAAGAATGAACAATATGTTTTTGATAAAAACCATCAAAACTTCAAAAAATCACGAATACAGGCTTCGTGATTGGTTAACTAATTTTCGATCTTAAGTTGAAAATTATTGAATGATTTTTTTTTTATTGACTTGAAATCATTTTGTTTTTATTACACAAAAACTAAAGAGAAATGCGAGAAATGTGTCAAGTATACAAAAAAAGTATAAAATTTATTAAAAGTTGTATTTGAAGAGGTTCTGATAATGCAAACCTACCTTGATCTTTTCATTTAAGATGATTCTTTTCCGCTGGTCACTATCGGTGCCCTGATTGGATTTCTTCTTCTGCTGGCCTGTATCATCATTGTCTATAAGGTCGTGAAAGGAAATGCCAATGACGTCGCGGTGCTGAGGGCCATAGAAGTGTATGGAGAGGCCCGGCTAGGAACCTCCAAGGGATCCTTTTGCCTTGATGAACTGGGAAGGCCTAGTAGAGCTGAAGAAAATAAATCCTCTTACACCCAGAGATTGACCCTGGCCAGAAATTTTACAAACTTATACAAATGGCATAACTCTCGCTAAGATGATAGTAATGATGTTTATATGGATAAACTATACGTCTTTATCATATGTTTATTTTAGGCATTTCATACTGCAGTGTATGCGAATTTGGGAAGCAGATTCATACTTGTATAAGTCTATAGTTGAAAGAGCAAATATATATTATATATAGTGAAATTCTTACCTTTTCCTTCAATATAACAATGCTAAACATATCGTGGTGTTTTAAACACTGTTTATATATATTTTTTTATTTTACCAAATGATTTAAGATTTGAGTTAAAGACATAAGTTGAAGTAGAAGAAAATTAATTTGTCTCATAATACTGTTTTGCCATTTTATTGTGTTCAAATTTTTGATAAAAATATCAAAACTAATAGATTGCTTTTTTGGAGGATTACGATTAGATTATCAAGTTACATGCGAATAGATATACATATATACATATACATCTAGACTTTGGTTAAGTAACATTGTATAACTTGTTGTGTTTGTTGTTCAATGCTAAATGTATTCGTGTTCAGCAAATTAAAATTTTAATCAGCTCCCAATTTTGCTCATTATCTAATGGTTTTTATTTACTACAAAGAATAGATTTTATTTCAAAGCACGTAAAGAATTATTTTACCAATATTTAATATAAATTTTGTGTGTCTTTTCTTTACATGCAGGCGATTTTGCCAATTGAGATTCTTTTAAAAATGGCAAATCATACAGGAAGAGACTTTGATGGTTTATTAAGAAACCCAAAGCATCCTCTCAATTAAGAAACTTTAAAACATATAAGCAGAAAATTACTTAAATACCCAACTTGTTAACATTTCTTTAAGACAAAACAATTAGTTTTCCATTTTTTTATCTATACATTGCTTTACTATTTGTCATGTAAACAAAGGCTCGTAAAATGTTTTTTGTTTACATTGGTTATATTTACTGGTAGAAGTTCTGTTTCAAGGCAGATATTTACTATAGGCTAATTCTCTATGAATAAAAAAAAACCCACTATCTAGTGTTTGTCACATTAAAAGTTTGTATTAACCCTGTATATTTACATTTTCCAGTGTCTTTGCCTGTGATAACACTACGTATCGATTTTGTACTATATACATGTAACCCATCACTTCAAATGACGCCAAATTGAGGCGCCAGCGGGGTTTTGCTTATTTAAATTTAAATATTTATTCTAAATTATATAAATATAAGTAATAAGGAATAATTCTTTGAATATTATGAGGTGATAATTTCGGTCGGGGTGTGATCAAATCTATCATAAAGCCCTTCGGGCTTTATTGGATTTGATCACGCCCCGACCAAAATTATCACCTCATAATACTCAAAGAATGATTCCTTATTCCTTAAATATCTTCTATGGCTGTTTATTAGGCGCTCAGTGTGTAAAGAAAAAAAATGGCCGAGCTTGTTTACATAACAAAGAATTGTAAGTTCTGTATCGCACTCATTAATCGACAACTGACACTCAAATTTTAAAAGGTGCATTTGAAATACCTAATTAAAAAAATTGTAAACACCTAAAAAAAAAAATAGTGAGATTTTTAATTGTTTGGCTCAAATCGTGGTCACAGCCCTTTAAAAATTCTAGGTTTTTCTTTTAAGACAGAAAAAAACATTGCATGTGGTCAATATTATTATAATATTTGTTGTTCTGGTAAATGTTTTTGTTATGTCAATAATATACCGTGGTCTTATTTTGCTTTTTAAATTCTGATTTTTGTTTTGTTTTGCTGACGGCTCTCTGATATTTTTCGAGTGGTCTTCAGAATTGACAAATCGACTTCACAATAATTTATTTCCCGCATTGGCCTGCACTTTAACAATAACCATGTTTATTTCACAACTAAATTTATTCGAATCAAGAATCTTGCTGATTATATAAAGAGTAGAAGCAACATTGTATCTAAGTTCAAACAAATGTAATTACAAAAGGAAAATAAAAAGTCTACAGCAAATTAGCTAAACAATTCGGTAAAATATCCATACAACGGTCGGCTATTGTTCAAAATTCTTTAAGAGAATTTCTATCAAACTTCTAAATATCGATCGATTTTAAAGATCCTTTTACTCTTATGAAGGTGTGAAATAAAACTAGAGCTGCATGTAAAACGGTTAATGACACAATCTTTTGGAATAATGAAATTCTGAACCAAAATAAGGATTTTTGTTCTGCCGGGCACACGACATAGAGGTAATAAATCATATTTAATTTTTGTCATGTTTGATAAACAATATTTAAACGTCACATGTCTCAGTATCGTGTATTGTCATTTATTAAGTCAGTCATGAACAAAGAAAATCTTCGACCTGCAATCAATACTTCATGAGTTGTAAAAATTAATGGATAGCACGTGATCCTTCTGCATTTAAAATTTTCTAATGTTTTAATTCTTTTTCAATTTATATTGTATAACTTTTGCGGAAAACTATACTTGCTTCATTAAAAGTTTATTGATTTCTTACCTTACCTAATTATAAAATATTGCTGATGGATTATTTTACTCGTATACATTAATTAACCTATTTCGATACATTCATGTATGTATACGCTACTACTTCCCTACTACTTTTTCTACTTTTAATGAATTCGTTAACTTTGACACAATCTAAGTCATCAGAAGATCGTTTTTATTAATGCCATTACTTTTAAAAATCTTTAATGAATTCTCCCTTTTTTTTATTTACTAGAATGCCAATTTGACAAATTCTTACAGAGTATCTATGAATAACTTTTCTGTTAATCACACTAATATAAAGAGACAGAAAGAATGCATTTTTAAAACCTTTTTATTCTAAATTTTTAAAGACTTTTTAAAGATTTTTTAGACTTTAAAAACAAATTATTTTTAAGTCTTTCAGTTATGTGGAATGCTTTTTTTTTTTTTTACTAAAAAGCTTCATATTTTCAGTGAAAATGATATACATGTATTTTGTTTAAAACTTTTGACGTGTAATATTTTATTGTCATATTTCATCATTTTATGTTTGTAAAAAAAAAGCGTTGTCAATATCAGTGGATGATATTAGATAGATGTTACCTAATCATAAATAGAAGTGTACAGATTTCTTTCACGGTATACTTTTCAAAACTTCTTGATAAGTGTAGCCTTCAAATAAAGTAGCCAACCAAGTGGTTTGAATAATTCATTCTTGATTGTTAATACGATGTACATATGCATATAAAGTGTTCATTAAATCTAGATATTTTTCATTTACTTTCTTTTCTGTCCTTACAAAAGTCAAGACTCTTTAAGTGCCTTAACATTTCTTGTATTTTAGATTTTTTTGACACATCTGATAAACTCGACATCAAGGCCAAATGGAATTAAAGAAACCGTAGTTCGATTTTACAAAAGAATTCTTATCATTTTAATCGATTTGTACCATTTTCCATGTTCTGACGTTGAACTGTGTATACCCCTCTGGCTTCTGCAATGAGCTACAAAGCATATGTGTTAATATTTGAAGTCCAAGTATCTCCTTCATATGGAAAAATAAACACTTCTTGGGTCAGAATAGGGGAACAAAGCTCTTACATCGTTTTGATGAAATAGAGCGATTGGGGATGATTTAACACCTTCTCTTCCAAGCAGAGAAAAGTGTTTAATTTTCAATCTTGATGTTTTTGTAGGAAGAAGGAGGGCGTTCTAATGGGTGTTTAAATTAAGGGGTACAAGTTGTGGGTATTAGCCTCGATTATTACTAAACTTGTAACGCTGTCACGGATATTCAACATACCAATGTTTATCTTACTGCCCAATACATATATATTAGTTTGTGCGATTTACTTCTGTGTTGAATGACTTGTTAAAGTATTGTTTACCTGATAGGAAATATTTCTTCTGTAGAAAATGTGTTATTATCTTGACAAGTAAACAGGCCGCAATCAAGAACTCAATTACCATAACAGTATATCGGAGCCATTGTTCCGAAGCCATTGCCGGTCAAAAATCGAGGTAACCTAACACTTTCGTACTGAAGGCTTATTCTTTAAATTCAAAAATTGGAAACTTTTCTGACAGGAAAACAAAAGCACCCCAAGAGTTGTTGATTCTTCGGGCTTGATCGAGGTTCCTGGAGAAATTGGTTCAGCAAGAACGGTAAATTCAAATCAAAGCTGGGTCGGAAAATACAACCATAAGCTGGGTTGGACCCTTCCTAGCCATGACCAGGATCCTACGGGTGATAGCGGCTCTCTCCCTGGTGTCACTTACCCTCAGTATAACGAACGGTCAGTCATGAGACCTATCTCAATATGATATATCTAAATGATTTAAATAATTTTGTTTTAAATATATTGTAATAATAGTTTGTTTTAATTTTATATTAAATATAAAATAATTCTTAAAAATTCCGGTTATTGAGGGTTTTTTTACAAATCGAAATATTTTTTATTGTAATATTTATGTATATTTTAACAGTTTCATTTCTACATGTGGCTGTTATATTCTTTGTTCTTCTCATAGAGAATTGAATTATAAATAAAAATCGATTTAGGATACTTTTAAAAGAAACGATGATTGCATGAAAATATAATTGTACTTTATGGTTTCCCATTAAAAACGTATCTGATTATATGCATCCTCAATTTTATGAGAGGCAATTCGTTTAATCACTCAAACTCTTTATATACAATGGTACACGAGGTACTAAATGATATGTTTCTTAATTAAATATATTAAATAGTTATGACGTCAAGGGTCTAGTTATACATAACATACGAGGGTTGTCCAAAAAGTTCGTAGACAATGGCGTGTTTGTCATTTTAAATGGGTTTATATATACATATTGTATATCTAAATCTTTGTCATAAAATTTCAAATCAAACTAAAGTGGTGTTGAATGTTTTCCATAGAAATAAACTAAAATTTTAATGTATCAAATGGTCGCGGAAAGTACTCACGGCCCAGCGTAAAAATTGTCCAAACTTTGTACATGTAATTGAGTTTTTAGGTATGAATATTTACAGTTTTTATAAAACATTTCAAAACTTCATAATCTTCTGTTATGATATAGTCTGTATGGTGTACGTCATTTTCATTCGTCATTTGAAGCTATTTTCAAACTAGCAGAGGACATTTAAAAGATATTACGGCAAGAACATGTCTTTAAAAACGCCCGAAAAAGCGACGTCAGCTGACCGCACGGAACAGCGCGCCATCATAAAATTGTGTCGACTGAGGTAAAACACCGATAGAAACAAAACGAAACAGGAAAAACATCGAAAATGTTCGAGTTTACTTATCCACAAGTGACACAAGCGATAATTTGATGGAGTATGCGATTGTACCCTCATACCAAACGGTGAATGCGGCATATTACTCTCAAGTAAACCCAGGACTACGACGTTATAGAAACGTCGTTATACTTCAACGTAAGACTGGGCCGTGCGGCCTGTATAGGCAATGTATATATAATCATTATGATAACTCCAATACAAAAATGTACATTGCTTTGATTTTTATACATATACATTATTATACTCTATATTAAAATATTATAATACTTTCCTGATAATTGCGCCGTTATTTTGAATAATATTACATGTGTCCACGAACTTTTTGGACAACCCTCGTAATGATACAAGTAATCAAAACAAGATGTTATGAGAATAAAAAATATAATGATTTTATTTACACACAAAAAATGAACTTACATTTTGAAAACAAAAAGAAGTAGAATAAACTCTTAGATTCATTAAAGGGGCATGGTCACGATTTTGGTCAAATTTTATTTTATCTATTTCTAATGTTTATAATGCTGTGTATCTCGCTTATAACACGACAACTCACATTCAGATTTTGGTTGACTATTTCTTAGATATGCCTTACTGAAGCATTGTAAACATTTAAACCTGGGGGGAGTGAAAAATCGTGATCATGCCCCTTTAAAAATCATACAATGTTCTTTTTGCTTTCCCTCCAAAGTTATTTTTCAAAAATATTGTAGAAAATTGAATGCATCAATATTTCTGGATCTACAACATAGACCATAAACTCATTTAAAAATCATTTTAAAAAGAACGATTTACGTCATTATTGGTCGACCTTTAAACAGTTTAAGGTCGTTATTATCTGTCTTCTACAATTACCCAACTTAAAATTGTTGCAATTTTCATATTTAAAAATCAGAAATTCAAATTTCTATTACTTATTTATGATAATATGTGAGAAAGATTCAAAGATTTTTTAATTGTTTCCCAACAGTCTACATAAAACGCTATTTTCGGTTGTTGTTTTTTTTTCATTTTTGTTGGTTCTTAAAGAGACATAGCAACGATTTTAAAAAATTGGCTTAAGCATTTTCAATTTTAATTTTTCTATGTTGAATGATCAACATGTTTTACTAACGTAGTCATGATGGTCATCTTAAATTAGATATCGGTTGTTGATTTTCAAGCGAGGTACGGAGCTCACAACTTTTTGTAATGTTTGTAAAGCTCGTGCCATGTTTTTGTTTATATATGGTTTCTAAAAAAACATATTGATTAGTACAATATGTTTTGTGACAAACACTAGAAACTTTACAATTGTGTACAAGAATTATAGCTTGCAAAAAGTAAAAAAAAAAACACCAAAACATGGCACAAGCTTCATTAACATAAATAAATATAGAATTGTGAGCGTTTTCCCCCTTTTTTCCTTAACAGCTGACATTAGAATTTAGGTTACATTTTATACAGTATTACAATCCTGACTTGTTATGTCCCCCTTCATATCTATAATTCGTTCCAAAATTCCTCAGCTATATAGTCACCATGACCATGCGTCAAAGACTGCATTCCGAATGTCAGTCTCGCAAATGAATTTGTGATTTAAAAATGTTTAAATGATGTAAACAAAATCCACTGAAGTTAAGTTAAACATATGTGTTTTTAAAGAATCATTCCTTTTGGATTTCCTAAATATATTGTAAATAAAATATGTCGAGGCTTCGTGTATTTCTTTCATGTTGGAACGTCCTTGGGAATTTAAGTCCTTCTCTGAAGCAAAAATAAATTGCGTAAATCTTCATTGGGATATGTTTGTTTAAATGTGTTATATAAAATCTACCGACACAGGTCATGCAAACAAACAACCTTATCCCAGAAAATATTTTTTGATATTTACAAAATTTCTCAATTTGATGATTCATTTTAAAATTTATCACAAATGCAAACATACATATAAAGTAAAAGAGAGTAGAAAAATAACATCGAAACTATTAAACAGTATTCTGTTTGTGGCTTATGTTACAGATTAGGTTTTTATTTACACGAGATTTGTTTCTTGCAGACGTGGTTTACATTATTGACACCTCTGGAAGTCTTAATCAGACCGACCTCGAGTACTCAGTAGACTTTCTATATGACGTCACAAATTTCCTGACGATCGGATCAAGCGACATTAAAATATCTATAGTGACATTTTCCAATGTATCTATAGTACAACACGATTTTAACAGCTTATCCGATAAGGCTGCGGTGTTGGCAGCACTCGAAAATCTGAAATCCATAACGACGGCAGGCGGCACAAAAACGTATGAAGCACTTAATGACGCGAACAACCTTTTCACGTCAGCATCAAGCGGCAGACGTACTGGAGTTAACCAGACGGTGGTGGTTCTAACTGACGGGAAGTCAGACCACCTGCTCAGTACAAGGGCAGCAGCGGAAACTTTGCACTTTCAAGGAATAGAGGTCTTTGCTGTGGGAGTGGGTAGCGAAGTTGTTGACGACAAAACGGAGCTGTACGCCATTGCCACTGATCCTGACTCCTACTACCAGCATGACATTGAGAACTTCATCCATCTCTGTAACGTTGTTCCGACACTGGCCCTAAAGTTAGGTAAGCTGATGGCAACGCGGTTATAGATTTACATAATATCATTGATGGTTTTCTACTTCATAGCATAGTCTTGCAAAATTAGAGATACATGGACGTGTCTTTATCAATTCTTCCAAGATGAAAATAACTAGAATTATTACTGTGAAATTTGATATTTTTGTGTTAACCTTTTGTACTTAGATCCAAGTATCGGTACTATAACACTACCACCTGACTGTGTGACCACCACCACAACGACTGCTGCTCCAAAAAAGAAAGCCCCGGCCCCCACTACCACTAGTGTCGACACTACCACTATTCTAACTACTACCACTAGTGCTCCTACTACCACTGTTCCAACCACTACCACTAGTGCTGCTACTACCACTGTTCCAACCACTACCACTAGTGCTGCTACTACTACTGTTCCAACCACTACTACTAGTGCTGACACTACCACTATTCCAACCACTACCCCTAGTGCTGACACTACAACCACTGTTCCAACTACAACCACTAGTGCTGACACTACAACCACTGCATCTGCAGACACCACTACAACTGCTGCAAATCCACAAAGTCAGCAATCTGCAGCAACAGACGACTCCTGTATGTTTTCAAATTGTTCATATTACACCTTCAGAAGG
This sequence comes from Magallana ariakensis, assembly GCA_020458035.1. Classification (NCBI taxonomy): domain Eukaryota; kingdom Metazoa; phylum Mollusca; class Bivalvia; order Ostreida; family Ostreidae; genus Magallana; species Magallana ariakensis. Next base: position 25,224,359 of record CM035815.1, on the reverse strand, counting down.
CAACTGTGATTGAAATTGTTATTATTATTTTTCTTTATTTCAGCGTCTTCTACTCCAATAATCGCTGTGGGGGCTGCAGCTTCTCTTCTCCTGTTGTCTTCAATTCCCGGGGGATACTTCATGTACAAAGCCGCGCTTAGGAGAAAAATTCGACAAGAAGAGAAGGAAGAAGAAGTCCAAGACGCCATTCAACCATATGAGAATTCGGCACCAAAGCATTTAGGCCCGGGAAAACCCGCTTGGCAAGCGTAGAAATTCCTATTTACATGTACATTTGTGATTAAAAGAACTTGGTGCTATCTAAAGAGCAAATTCTCTATTCTAGAAAATGTAAATATCATTTAAATTGGTTTATATAAACCTAGTAGTGCTGTCTGAATATTAACAAGCTAAAGCTGTTTACACACATACATTGTACATTCAATAACAAACAATATGTAAGAAATGCACTTTCATGATATTGCATTGAAACGTAAAGGAAATTTTACTTTGTTTTACGGTGAATTGCACTATTATAAAAAACCATATTTTGTGTTGATGGTAAAATACGTGCGTACATGGTACAAACATGTACATACTGTGGATAGTTCTAAGCGGACCACATCACTCGCTATTTTTCCAAAAGCGGAATAAAACACGTAATTTTTTGAATTCTGCATACAGTGATAAACAGTATTACTTCTAAGACTTGTTGGATTTTTTTCTTTGTTAGCTTTTTCTGTTTGTAAATAAACTTTTAAAATATTACCTTATTGTTTTGTTTTACTTGTATTGTGGTTTTCTTTGAGGATAAGACGTTTTCCATGGGCAATTACCAGTTACTTGGAGGTGTTTTGAAGTAGACTCTATCGTCTATCAGAGTATTTTTTAAAGCTTTTAACAGGTTTACTACATTACCGTTTCTTTTCTTCACATGTAAGAAGAAATAATGGTTTATGGTAATCCCTTCCTTTATCTTCTGACCTAATTATATAATGCTACATGATTTTCATTTCGCGATTTAAATTTTGTTTTTCGGTATGTTACTTTCTTTTAACTAGGGATGAGGGTATCTCCATAGTTCGGGACAATCTTCGCCGTCTCTTATTGTACCTACCCAAAACAAACGCTTTGACATAGCCAGCATTACGTAAACCTTTTTTTTTAAATAGTTTCTAATTCTATATCATAACAATAATATTAAGACACATAGCGAAGGCTCAAATCGGTTTTGCACTTGTGATTAATTCATTGTGCATATCCTACATTAATCGCTGCAAGATTTACGTTGCCCCCTTCCTGCTACTAAGGTTTATAGATAATCCCCCAAGACAAAGGGGTCATTGTTTCATGGCTAAACTTGTTAATTTTTAATCCGGCATGATTAGGCATAATACAAGGTACACTAAACCTGCCAAACCTCTATTGCTAGCAACAATTACATGGTTTACCTGTTTATACTTTTAATTTCTTGACATGGTGTGAAAATCTGATCATGAGAAAAAAATTCCATCTCTCCGTTTTATTATTGATGTCATGTGTTCTTGTTGGAGTTGTAGCCATATACAAAGGTAAGATTTGTCTCTTTCCTTAGTCTGTATCTTCACTTATCAGTCCGTATTAAATTGTGTGTGAGTCTCTCTCTCTCTCTCTCTCTCTATCTCTCTCTCTCTCTCTCTCTCTCTCTCACACACACACACACACACACACACACACACACACACACACACACACACACATAAAAATAACTGACATTGTACATTAAAAAGACCAATCTCACGGAAACCTTTCCAATATTAATTCGCAAATAAAATTATCTTTCAAAGAGGGAGATCAATTTCAACCAATGTCTATAGTTCATCAGTATTTTTTTTTTATTTGTTTATTTGAATACCACCTGGTTTCAACAAATTGATGATTCAATTTTTTTTGTTTAGACATTGTTCTTGCCATTGATACATCGGACAGTGTCGATGCCTCAGATCTCAAGGATGCCATAGACTTTATTTACAACGTCACAAAATGGATAAAAATAGGCCCGCAAGATATCCAAGTGGCGGTGGTGACGTACGCTAGTGACGTCACGGAGCACTTTGACCTTGATGATTACCTTACTAACAATACTTTGTTAAGTGCAATGGAAGCTCTGAAGTCAAAACTTAAACCAGGTGGCGGCACGTATACTTTTGACGCTCTGACATACGTGAAAACTACGTCATTTTTACCCATGCGCGGCTCCCGAAATAACTCGATGAAGGCGGTACTAGTGATGACGGATGGCCAATCTACGAACTACCCGCTGACAGTCAAAACGGCAAATGAGCTAAGAACAGAACTGGGGGCCGAGGTCTTTGCCATCGGGGTTGGAGAGGACTCAAAGAAGAATGTGGAGATTCAAGGAATAGCGAGCGACCCCGACTCTTACTATGTGTACTTCGTGGATTCCTTTGATTACCTTTGTAGTGTGGTTCCGTCCCTCGTTCCGAAACTAGGTAAGTCCTCATAAAATTAAAATTGTCTTATGATTCAACTCTTCCTTCATGAATTGTTGTTGTACATTTAGTATATGTTAGTCTACAACTGATTCCAGATCCAGACGCCTTCGCTCAGGGTGTGTCGTCTTGTCCCACAGTAGCGCCAGTTGAACAAGGTAGTCACTTGATCTTGACGTCGATTTCTTTTTGCCTTTTTTATAAGCAGTGGGTGTGTATTCAGTTAAGCTTTTAAATAAATATCAATTATACCTTCTCTCTTTTCAGATGAGGTTGCTACCTCTAGTTCCAACTCCAGCGTCATTATTGCCACTGTGGTCCTGGTTGCTGTTGTCCTGCTTTCCGCCACCATAACGACGGCTATCATTATTGAGAGATCCACGTACGTACAAAGGTGTTAAACGTATGACGCCGCATCCACCATAATACTCAAATAGGCGGTAATACATTGTCCAAAAGGTTGGCATTCATTCCTTACAAAAAACAGAGCAGAAAAGAGTTGACAAATCATGGATAAAATGTACTTATTTGTAGCGTGATCATCTACGTTATCATGTACAGCAATATCAAGCTCAAAAGGGTTATTTAGCCCCAGTTCCAATTGTAAATTATCGCTAGAGATCTGGATATATCAAACAAATCAGAAAGAAAATGCTTACAAACTTGAATGTCAAACTTTAAGATTTTAATAAGTTCATGTACTTCTGTATTACATACCTTACAAAACTTAAATTAAATACATGTACATGTAAATGAATGACAATCACATTGGTGGTGATACAACGGTACATATGCGCAAGCCTAAATTGGTCTTTAGTGATCGATTTCCATTTCTAACCAAAAAAAACACCGATAACAATTATAGTTAGAAAAAACGAAATATACATAAAATTATAACTGCATTAAAAATAGGTTCAGGGTTTTTTTATCCAATAGGCGCGCTCCCTCCTTCACATCCATAGAAAGCCAGATATCCAGCATCGTGAACCAGTACGGAAACGCCCCTCTAGGGGAATCCCCAGTCAACTTCGATGCTTCCCAGTTAGATAACGTCCCTGAACTAGGACCCCGCGAGATTAACCTGGATATCGTATCGCCCTCACAGTTCCAGCCTCGTCTTGATCCAATCCCAATCCGGAACCTGGAATTGCTCTGAAAATGGTTATTCCTCGGCTGCTCGATTGATGGAGGAAGAAGAATTAACTTCTGCAGAAGTTCTAGCTTCAGTTGTTATGGACATGTATGTTACCATCTGTTTGGTGCAACAAGTTTATGTAGATTGTTATTATTAAACTTATATGAGCGGTTACGTTTGACAAAAATAAATAAATGTGTCACAAATTGTTTCCAAACCGTCCATTGTTTTCCTGTTGATATTCTTTATAAAATTCATATTATAATATCATATGTAGAAACCATATATAATGCATACATGTATTTGTTATTTGAGGAGACCTATTTGTATTTGGTTTGAAAAATACTGCACGTAAAGCATAAATTTCTCAATTCTCAGGAAATATCTGATCTTTATTTTTGCCTTGATAACGCATTCTCATTTTGAAATATGCATAGATTAGTCGGAATATATACGCCAAATATTAAAAAAAAAATGAACAATAAATAAAGTTTCACAGTTGTTAATGAGGCGTAATAATGACATATTTTAGCGTTAAAAGTCTTTTGGAAATGCATATTTTAATTCTTTTCTTGGCGTTGTTACATTGTATGAAAAGGTGTTATTGGATTTGCGCCTTTTTACATTATTATGACTTACTTTATTTTTCAGTAGCATACTGATACTAATAAGCCTTCGTATATTTACGCTTCGTAAAGTAAAATTTACAGTCCCTACTGTAAGGGAGTAAGAGTAAATGTCTCGATAATTTCCGAACAACCCTCGTAAATCTAGTTTAAAAATCAGCTGTGAAACAACATGTATGTACATCTCATTTTTATAAATTTGGCGGGCTATGAATGACGAAATTGCTTTCTTAACGTGGGAATATAAACACGTGGTGGTAAGCTTAATGTTGTAAAGCTCACATTGATTTATAAATTTTTCGTGAATAAAAACTCTTTAAAATATAATTATATTACATATATACCGGGTATTTAGATATGTTAGTATATACATGTACAAAACATTTGTTAAATTAACGAGAAAAAGCTAAATGAGTCACGCATGTATTAAAAAAGGGAGGGGGGTGTTATCCTGTTATTAGCACCGCCGCAGTGCTAATAATTTTTTACGTTGTTGACAAGCCCCGATTTTTATCATGTATATATAGCCCCCCCTCCCCCCCCCCAAGAATCCCTCTATCTCGCGAATACTTTCCTTCGTGGAGATTTTATAATGATTTCTGAACATAGTCTCTCTATATATACTCATGTTATTAGCGCCGCGATGCCAATAACAGGAGTATATATATATAGACAGACGTTGTCGCTGAAGTTTGATATATATTCCATATAGTGTGTTTCCGATGAAGCAATGGGAGAGTGATTTCAACGCTTCTGACGTTACATAAAATAACGTCAAAAATTATTAGCACCACGATGCTAATAACAGGATTATGCCAAAGAAAGTTATGTGGAAAAGAAAATATTTATCAAGTCTCCCGTCTTTGGATTTTTTAAATTCGACATATTTCAGAATATGTGAAAATCGATCTTTTATTTCCATCGGGTTCGGGACTCTGATGGTCGAAGGCGTGTCAGTTTCACTTTGAAGTTTGTTGTTTATTTTTGTCACATGATGAGACTTCGCATTCTGCAAAAAATGTGATCGTCAAAGGTATGTACGGATCGATTTTCAGGTTTCCCATCTATCAGTAAATTGAATCATTAGTGCAAAAGATTTTGTGATGTTTTATCAGTCTTTGCTTTAAAATCAAGTTTGTAGGTACATATACTGATGTTGTTTTTTGGTTTTTTTTTCTCAAATAATATTTAGTCACCCCTTCCCCTCAGGCCCTCACCACCTTAGTTCTTTACTAAGGTCCCCTTTGACAAGAATATATATAATATAGCCCCCCCCCAAGTTGGTGCATCTGACATTAGTCATAAATTTGATATTTTAGGTATACATGCACCTCTATTTCTTAAGGTATCCCACTCCTCAATGTTCTTGTATCAAGAATTTCTTGAGAAGTATATCATTAAAATCTGTAGACAAAACATACTCGAAAAATACAAAGATAATGGGAGGTCAGTGTTCGTCCTTCTGAGTTATAGCCAATTTAATTTGACCTTTTTGCACCTAAATTGCGATTTCAGTCTGATTAGGATTTGTTGTCAGTATTTTTGATCAAGCAAACTTTTTTCTTGAAATATCGTTTTTAATTATGCACAATGATCACAATGAATAGAGGGATTACGAAAAAAAATTTGTACGAAGCTGCATAAATTTTTTGTGTGACCTTTTTGCACTTAAAATAGACAATTTCTAAGATAGTTACAATTTGATTTGAAATAAGAACATTTTGAATATCAAGAATTTTATAACATTAATCCATTTTGTCTAGATATGTATTCAGTATCATTTTGACATGACAAAACATGGGGGTCAGTGATGTCAAATTTTAGATATATGCATGCTTCAAAGGTAAAATTCTTGCAAAATTTATAATTGGCTTTAAAAAATTCAGACATTTTCTATGTATTTGCCTGATTTTATGCTAAACATCTATCATTTAGTTTTGTACAAGTCACACAGGACCTATAGAACATATAATATGTCACAAACCTATCAAATGTTAAAAATGTAAATAATCAATAAATTATAATAAAAAGAAAAGTATATTGAAAATTCATAAAATTGCTTGTTTCTGTCATTTTCATTAAAATTGTTTTTCATTATAAATTCTTTTTTTTAAATGAAGTTTTGATCATAAAATTAAAAATGGTATTTTTAAGATTTCCTTCCTATGTAAAATTTATATCACATCAGAATTACAGGTCCAAGTGGCCATAAAAACCTATGGGCCTATGAATATAATTTTATAAATTTTCGTTTTATTTTTTTTTAATAGGCGCATGCATATCTAAATGTTAACTTAAAGTCAGTTGTGAGCCTCTTAATTATGTAATGAAATTAAGTACAGTTAAACTTCGGTAAATCGAACACCGATATCTCGAATACCACGAATATCTCGAGGTACATCTATGGTCCTGGCCATTTTTACTATATGAGTGATTATAAAAAAAAACCGGTATGTCGAACACGGAAATCTCGAATACCCCTCTTATCTCGAAGTAAATTTACTGCCCCAGTCACTAAAAGACATGCGTTAACCGCCTCAGTAATTTCACACCTTCAGTGCACTGTCGCTCTGTTACGCTGATTTTCTGGTCTATTGAACAGATCCGTTAGTATAGCACGTGCTTTTACTGAGGTCACTTGTGATTTTCACGCCTTAATAGCCCCAAGCTGTTGAAACCCTTTCTCTATAATTACGCAAGTCAGGTTATTGACGATGCTTATATAGTGACATCGGATGACACGATGATTAAACATAGCTTGTGATATTATTTCGTAAACACACTAAACACATCAAAGTGAAAAAGAATTTTCAAAATTAATGAATTAAATACTTTTTGAGGTACATGTATATAAATCTGTACCAGTGAGTCAATCTTCAGTGCAGAACTTATCTGATAAACAATCTACCAAAGTTCCCGGTCTCAATCCGAGGGGATAGGGTAGATTATTTGGCAATGGTGCTTTACTTAAAGTTTGGTTCAGATCATTAAAACAAAACTCCAGGCTGTATCAGAAGTCGAGAAAGAGAAATTAAACTTGAAATGATGAGTTTCTGTTTTTTTTTACCGTAATCGGTTTATCAATTTACATAGTGTATTGTATATCCCGTTATCAGAATTGCTGACAAACAAAGACAATCGCAAGTCTTCTTTTAAAAAGTATTGCTTTACAATATAATTTAAGAACATTTAATGTTTTATTTATTTATTTTAAATATAAAATAACAAAAAATATTCAAATCTTTTAGTGTTTTATTATACACTATGAATTACGATATCAGAATTAAAGGACTGTATACATGCGTGTAATATTACACATGTATTAACATAATATGCATACACATATCTTGAAACATTATAGACCATGCAATTTAACTTTCATCAACTTCGATATCTCGAACCCTCAGATATCTCAAAGTTATTCCTCAGTCCCACCAAGTTCGAGATACGGAAGTTTAACTGTATGTTAACTTCAGTGAATTAAATTCATACTGATCTTGCATCATAACCTTGTGTGATAATTGATAAATATAAAAATACTGGCGGTAAAAATGGGAAACAATTAATATAGTTTATATATTCATTCACAAAAGTTTTGTGTTTAGAATAAATCTCATTTTTTGGCATTTATTTTCACTGCATTTTAACTTTAACTATATTAATTAAAGTATAAATATTAAATGAAAAAATTTTAGAATGAAAAAATAAGCTCAATGGGTGTCATTCTACAAGTCTTCACCTTTTTTTATTGAGGTCACTCAGTTTTGCCAGCCCCTCATCAAACATCCTTCTATAACACATCATACATTAAAACAATGTTTTACATCCTTATTTTTTTAAACTTCAATCAGCCTCACATTTTAGCTTATCACTGAATTTTCGTGACAATTGAATATTACTAGCATTAAGTTAATCCAGTATGGCAAGATGGTGATTGATAGGTTGTTGTGTATTTGGACACTAACTTTCTTGATTAAAAAAAAAAACCAGAGACTGAATAATGCAGGTTATTAATGACATTTTTTCTTAAAAACTGAAGACAATTATTATTTGAATTTGAATTTTAGCATGGCAGCTAGGTAAAACGTGCACGTATATGTATGATAAAAATATAATATGTAAAGTTGTGAATATTTAAAAAGTACTTTTCAAGATAAATTTATTACAGATAAGCAACAATTACAATAAATAATCAAATTAAATCCATTAAGTACATGTAAAATATTTGAAATGGATTCAATGAAGTCACTAGGTTAGAAAAATGAAAAGAAATCTTTTTTATTTATTTTTTTTGGATAAAGGATGACTGCACTTAATGACATTTGAAAATTGTGACCAAATAAATTTTAAAAATTGGCATATTTCTTATCATTGTAGGAATTGTCAATGTCTTGACTGCAACTTTATGTAATAACATTCATTTTAAATTAAAAAGCTCATATTTGCAAAGTACGAAGTCGTTTTCATAGATAGGAGTCATTATATACAAATTTTTTTGAATCTCCATAGGATGATGAGGACACCCACTTTTTTTACAGACTTAATACATAGTCAATGCATGTTTATCTATTGTTCTCCTTTAATGGCGAGGAGATCAATAGACAAACATGCATGTGCTCATGGTTAAACAGAGAAAAAACTTTCTTCTTGCATTCCCGTTCTTTGTGTAAACAGTATACCTTGACCTGTTGAATATTATAATTCACCACTTGATTTCAACACCAGGTAACTGTGAATACTTGAATTCTGTCACGTGACGAGTAAGGTAGCACACATTTTGCTAGGTGATACATGTATTATTTGTCAGTATACCTATTTCAATTCATTCAAATCAAGTGTTGGTTTTGTTATTTCTCTGAGATATCTGTAAGAGAAATATATCATATTTATCTCAAAGGCGTATTATTTTCATTATAATTGTATAACTATAATTTTGGGTGTATTTGGGTGGTTCAATAAGGATCAGGTAGTTTTATAAAAGCAGTATTCTCAGTGTGGTATGTCATAGTCTGGATTAAGATAACATAATTAATAAATGATTTAAATTAGGAAATCAGTCGTATGATTGTATAGTCTACAACAACCGAGCTACTCCTCCACATCGCTGACTTTTCAAGAGGGTGAAATATGCTACATATAGGAAATATTTTGTCAATGTTGTTGGAAGGGACAGTCACGGAAATTTTTGCAATTGTGGAGAGTGTCATAAACATTATTATAGGGGGGATTTATTGAATAAAAATGATACAACTGAAATAAAAATTTGACCCTTTTCCAAAAAAGAAAAAAAACCCTCATATATAATGTGATGGTATTCAATTTTTTTAAAGCAAAATAAAAGACTTATTATTTACAAAAAAATTTTGTTAATATACAGTACGTAAAACATGGTTATAGCGAACACGGTTATAATGAATTGACGCTTACAGCGTAGTGATTTTCAATCCCCGTGACTTTAATACATGTTGTAAACTTGAGATATATACGAATTACGCTTATAATGAAGTAAAATTGCCCGTCCCTGGGACTTTGTTATAAGCGTGTTTTACTGTATCATGGTTTACAGGACTCGATCCAAGGTCTCAATATTATCGGATTATCGGTTCAGTGCGTTACTGATTAATCTACTTGTTAATTCTTTTCAAACACATAAATTGTTGACATCAGCCACTGGTTTACGATCATCAATGGCTATTTATACCAGCTAGCTGATATTGTATGCTATATATAGTTTTGAAACCTTTAAAAATGGCAACATGCAGAGAGAGAGCGAAAGAGAAAGAGAGAGAGAGGAAAGAGTTGTGTTCAGTTATAGTACCGCTATTCTATAGTTTTAGACCACTTATTACAATATTAGTTCCACCCTCCATGCATATTTATGAATCTTATTTTCAATCAAGGGCAGACAAGTCTTAATTCCAGATATTTGCAGAGCAAAACAACGCAGTTTAAAACCATTATGACAATAAATTTCTATTGGAAATTGAGCAAACTATATAACAAATGACTTGATTAGAAGTAAAATTGAGTGAGGAATAAATGTACTAACAATAGTGACCAAAAAGGACCCAAAATACGATGTTAAGTGCGCACAGTCGTCCTTTGTGATTTGTGCCATTACATTCAAATATAAGTATGTATATACTTAGTAACTACAGGTAGTTTGTTTTCTAATATTTCCAAGCATTGTAATGTGACAAATGGAGAGATAGATAGCACATGCATTCACTTTTACATAATTAGAATTTTAAGTTTACATGTACAAAACAATTTTTATGATTAATCCGGAAATTATAGTAATATCATAATAAATTCTATGTGCATATGAGGATTTTGAAAACATGTACCAGCTAGGTAGTTGTTATATATATACATTTGATTTAGGATCAATTTCCGTCATTCCGTTATTTGCTAATCAAAATAGTTTTTAAAACACTTCAGTGGATAAAATAAAGTAAAGGATGTTAGCACTTCAATTCTAACTGTTCAGCCTGCCAGAAAGGTATTATATGCGGATATTGAGTAAAACATGTAAATTTCAAGTAGGTTTTATGATAACAGCTGACAAGGATCATCACTGATAAAGATAATATTAGAGTTGTTTACACTTCTGTATGAATACACAGAGTTGTACAATCTTCATTATGACATTTAAGCAGGTCAAACTGATATCGGAAATTCCAAAGTGGACCCACTACTGGGAGTAGTTATTTTCCTCAATGAAATTCAACTGTTCATATTTTCAGATGAGACTTCCTCTAGAGGACCTGGATTTATTTGTATAGGAGGAAAGGGTTGCAACTCTCACCATGGCTGGGGGACCTGCAGGGTCAGACATCTTATGTCTACAAAACAGCTTCGCAGACCTCATGCTGGTGGTGGGTCTAGATGAGAATACTGGACTTATCCCAGAACAATCAGGGGTAAGTTATTGACTGAACAGGCAGGGGTAAGTTATAAACATAACAATCAGGGGTAAGTTATAAACATAACAATCACTCAGGGGTAAGTTAGAAACAGAACAATCAGGGGTAAGTTATAGAGTAAACAGTCAAGGGTAAGTTAGAATTATGTGTAAGGTAAGTATTATAAAACAGATTAATCAAGGGTAAGGTTTGAACAGAACAATCAGCGGTAAGTTGTAGACTGATTAGAGTACTGTAATTAGGAATAAGATATCAGGGGTAAGTTATAACCATAACATAGATATAAACAGAGCAATCAGGGGAAGGTAAAAAAGAACAATTAGGGATAAAGTATAGACTGAAAAATCTTGGAAAAGGAACTTAAACAGAACAATCAGGGGTGAGGTATAAACAGAACAATCAGGGGTGAGGTATAAACAGAACAATCAGGGGTGAGGTATAAACAGAACAGTCAGGGGTTACATGTAGGTATGTACACAGAACTACCAGAGGTTACATTGTTGGTATATTAACAGGACAATCAATGTATAAACAGAATGAATATTGGTAAGTTTTCAAAAGAAAGATAATGGGTAAGGTATATACAGGTAAAGAGAACAATTAGGGGTAAGAAAAAAACAACACTAACATTAGGACAATCGGGGCTAATGTGTGTAAACACAACAATCAGGGATAATGTGTGTACACAGAACAATCAGGGTTTAAATAAATCATAATATACTAGAAAAAAACATACGTGTATCTTTTAAATGGTAAATTATATTAAAAATTATCCTTATTTCTTTCAGCACAAATTTATTGATTAGAGGAAACCTTTTTTGGTTTTGATAGTTTTTTCTACTTGTTATAAGACTGAAATTTAAGGAAGGAAAAGTCTACATCCTGGAAGTAAAATACATCATTATTGTCATATATTTACATTTTCAACTGTCTTTGTCTGTGATAACATTACGAATCAATTTTGAACCCTAAAACCCAACAACTTCATAAAACATGAGTGACACATGAGTGTCTTATAGCATAACCGAAAAAAGGTATTGGCTGCGCCACGTAGTAATACATAGCATGTACTACATGAAAAATAGTGGTTTAAAATAATGTTGTTTTAAAGTGTACAAATTGGAAATAATATAAATATAAGTAATAAGGAATCATTCTAGTTTGAATATTATGAGGTGATAATTTCGGTCGGAGCGTGGTCAAATCTATCATAAAGCCCTTTGGGCTTTATTGGATTTGACCACGCCCCAACCAAAATTATCACCTCATAATACTTAAAGAATGATTCCTTATTCCTTAAATATGTATCAAAATGTCATCTACGGTGACTTTATTCATTTAATGATGTGTTCATCAAATATGCCTTATATTAATAGATAGAAGGTGAGGGAATGATGAAGAATCTATTCTATGGAAAGTTTGAACCCCAAGTGCTGTGTGCTGTGTCCTCCAATAATATGATGCATTTCTTCCCTCATCCTCGACAAGACTTTGAATATCCTTTGCAACAGGTGAGAACCATAACCTTTACCAATGGAATTAAACTTTGGCCTGAATAGATAGTAAGATTATAACATATTAAGCACCACTTTGACATCTATTCATTGTAACAGATTGGTACCAGGAACTTGATTTTATTTTTGGTAGTATTTGTAACTATTTTGTTTATCTGTAAACAGTGAATTGAGAAATAAAGCAAAAAAAGTAAAAAAATTAGATTAAGGCAAGTAACTATATTTCATTCTGTAATTTCAGCTGGACACCAAGCAACATATCTTTCTGAAGTCGGCCAGTGTCTACAATACACTGGACTCCATTCCAAAGAGCAAGTTTAATCGAGCCACCCACCAGTCTCGCCTGTCCATCAGGAGTACCTCCGTCACTCCAGGCGCCATCAGCAGACACATGTCAATGCGGCGCCCCTATGCCAGTCTGAAGAAGACCACATATGTCCAAAATCTGGCAAGCAGCCAACAGTTCCCTGTTCCTGATGAGGTCATCAAGTCCATTCAGTACTTCTGTTTCCCAGGTTAGCTGCTGAGGCAACAGCACTTAAAATGTCAAGTGCCTGTGGCTAGGACAGTCATTCTTTACATATACAGCTTCCTTATTTATGTCAAGTCTTAAGGGAAGGATTGCTATTAACTTAAAGAAATGATGTAAAACACTTAGATTTTCTGAAATGTTTAGGTCAACATACTGTTTTCAGAAAGCAGTTTCCTGAAAACAATTCTGAATAAATTTAGATCAATAGGATGTTCTATAAATTTTCTGAAATTTTAACTTTGCTAAAAAACTTTTAAAGAAGAAGAAAATTCTAGAAGATTTAACCTGTTTATTGACAGATGACCTGCAAATTACAGAACAGAAGGCTGATACCTCGGTGCACTTTCTGGTACTGACTGATATCCATGGCAACAAGACATATGCTACATGTATTACTTTCTACCGTCCTTATATCATAGAAAAGGTGGGGTTTTCATCAACTGAAAATTGAGTTGAAGTTATTGATGTAAAGCTTACACTTCGAAATCGAACATAGAGTAAAAATTGACAAACTTATATGGGTATTTGATTTATATCTACAATTTTTGTGTCATCTGATTTGATTGGTTGTAGGGTATTGATTTACTGTATGTGTCATATGATTTGATTGGTTTTAGGAGTATGATGGATCCCTGATTCCTCACCTTGATCTGTCAGGGGACAACTCCACCATTTCTCCCGATAGAATCCGCTGCTACATTCCCGTGTGTTGTACCCTTATCTCCAAATATGCCTACTTCGAGACCATGAAAGAGTCGTTATCTTAGTAAGGCTTACTTTAAATCAGCTTTTTTTGGCTTCTTCTTTATTCCAGGAATAACTGATGTCACAATGGTTCACAACAATACAAGATATTTAATAACATTGCCATATTCATTCGATAACAGTGCATTTATTTTTTCAATGATTGATAGCTGCTAGTTTTGATTTAAGCCGAGTTAAGGAGTACAATGTACTAAGTATGTGAAATCTTTGATTTTACAGGAATCAAACTATATATATTTTGTACAGATATCTGTAAAACATAATCATTCATTGTATTCATAACCTGCTCTTGTTTCGACAGTATGGTTCATCTAATAGAGACTGAGTCTGAGGACATGTACACCTACATCAAATTGTTTGCCCACAGACTGACCATGACCCCCACACCACCCCCAGGGAGAGTGGCAATTGTAAGTACCATAGCAACCACACCACCCCCAGGGAGAGGGGTAATTGTAAGTACCCACAACAACCCCCTCCCCAACACACCCAGAGAGAGTGGCAATTGCAAGTACTAATAGCAAAGTACAAGTAATGAATACTCAATGTCCAACATTGAAGCTTTAGTGACAATTTTCAGAGAACAATGATGCTATGAACTGAAATTGCTCTGCTGGCATACTTGCGTTCACTATGATGTGGTTGAATGCTTCATGGTACAGTGTAGATATGCAAGAGGGCAATTGAAGTTTATTATGCCATTTATAATGAAGAAAGGTACATGGGTTTTTTTGTACTTTTAAACTTTTGATGGGAGCAGTGCATACATATAATGCACATGGTGGTTCAGTATGCAGTTATTTCACTTTTGGTAAAAAATTCAAAATTCAAATACATGTATCAATTAATCATGTTAATTATATATATTTGTTTTTAATTAAGAAATTATTGATAGGTTTTCTTTTCTTTGTAGGAATTCTGCATTCATGATATGTCATTTACCATTAGCCCCTCCCAGGAGGCAGAGAAACAAGTGATTGACATTCCATTGTACCTACCCTTTTTAATTTTTCCACCAGATGAGATACTCAGAATCATGTCTGCCATCATGGTGGAGCATCGGATTGTGTTCATTGCCTCAAACTATGCCTTGCTGACTGTGATCATGGAGGTAATTAACATAATTACATGTACTTGTATTTGTTCATGCTTTGATTTACTACTCAGTTATTCAATATTCATTTTGCACTCACCATCTAATTCAGTGTTCTGTAGATGTGTTCATCAATCATTAATCATTTGCTCATTTATTGTTTATCAATCATATGGAGTGTTCAAGTGGGAATTAAAGTACAAGGTTGTCAGGACTGTATTGAGAATGTGTTGTTTTAGCTTTCCATCAGTCATGTGATATCTTTTAAACATTACAGAGTTTCCTGAACTTTATCCTGCCCTTTGAGTGGAAGTACACCTATGTCCCCATACTGTCCAGTAAATCTCTGGAGCTGCTTGAGGCCCCAGGGACCTTCATGATGGGCTGTCACTCCAAGTATAAGGAGGAGGTCAATCAGGTCAGAGGGCATAGGTCAGAGGGCATAGGTCAGCAGGGCCAAGTACAGTAAAACATGGTTAAATTTGCTTTTAGCAAATTCGCACTTATAGTAAAGTCAGTTGCCTTCCCCTGAACTTAAAATATTATTAAGTCATCAATTATAACAAATTTCATACAGATAAAATTAATAAAAATCCTTCATCATTAGTGCTTTGTTATAACTTTGTGTCCTGTTAAAATTTCATTGTGAATTTCAATGAAAGCATATGCAGGATAATATGTTGACTGTGCTTAGTATGCTGCAACTCCATCATATAATTCATGGTGTCGAAATAACTAAAAAATAGTCTAATATCCCAAACGTTTCAGATATTAAAAAAATACTATTCACAAGAATAAGCTGTCCAGAATAATGAGATTTAAATGTTTGAGACACTTCATGTAATACAGTAGTAATTTATGATTTTGTAATTAAGGTATTTCTTCTGATCAGGTTGGGGGCTTGGTGGTGGTAGATATAGATGAGGGGTCACTGAGCATCAATCCAGAGATTGCCGACGATTCACGCTCAATACGGTCAGGGGACAGCGATAGTATTGAAGACCTTCTTGATATCCCAGAAATCCCTGAGGAAGCAGCCAAGCTATTTCTTAATGTCTGTCGTAAAGCCAGATTCCAGTTTGATCTTGTTGATACAAAGAGGTAACTAGAAATTCATATTGTAAATTTAAACTTGTCTACGTTTCATACTTTAACAGTAATAAGACTTGTCTCTTTGAATAAATCCAAGTAAAACTGATTAAGCCCATGGAAAGAGATCAATGCAAGACATGAAACATATACTGCTGTTTCCAAAATACATACTAATTGATAATATAATATTTTACAGTTTTTCAATTCATATGAATAATTGATCATACTTATCATATGAACAATGGACTGCATGCTTTTGTCATTGTTTCATACATACCATATAATAAATTGCATTAAAGGTGTACACTTATTTGTTCCCAATGGTTTTCAGACCCAGTCATTTCAACCTAAATGCAGAACGTTCGTACCGAAGAAGGAGGATCCAGGCTCTGAATGACTTAATTGTGTCGGGTAGTCTGGAGTTGATGGTTAACCTGTTCAGGTGAGTCTGACTGAGTCACTCCAGGTACATGCATATATATCTCTAGGTGTGCATCTTTCTATGACCTTGTTATTACATGTACGTGTAATTGCAGCATGTAACATTCATTTCCATTATAGTATCAGTACTTAGCGTTCCAAGTAATTAGTCCCCTACCGGTTTCACCGGAGGGGACTATAGCTTTCCTCTGTGTCCGTCAGTCTGTCTGTCCTTCTGTTTCTGTCTGTCTCTCCGTCTGTCTGTCCCACTTCAGTTTTCCACACTTTTTTAGGTCACCTGAGTAAACTCAAGTGACCTATTGCTATCTGTTTTCGTCCGTCGTCGTGCGTCGTGCGACGTGCGTCGTGCGTCGTGCGTTAACAATTTACATTTTTAACTTCTTCTTAAAAACTACAAGGCCAATTGTTCCCATTTTTGGTGTGAAGCATCTTTATGGTAAGAGGAATGTAAATTGTGAAATTGGTGGCTCTACCACCACCAGGGTGCCACAGGTGGGGCCAAATATGCAAAAAACAGCCAAATTTTCAAAAATCTTCTTCTCTACTCCCACACATGTGAGGAAAAAACTGATTGCATGGTTATGATGTCCATGAAGCCCTCTACCAAAATTGTGAAATTCATGGCCCCTGGGTCAGGGGTTCAGGCTCTAGGGTGGGGCCAATATGGCCATATAGTAAAAATGTATTAAATCTTAGAAAATCTTCTTCTCTACTCCCATAGATATTTGCTAAAAACTAAATACATGGTTATGATGTCCATGAAGCTCTCTACCAAAATTGTGAAATTCATGGTCCCTGGGTCAGGGGTTCAGGCTCTAGGGTGGGGCCAATATAGCCATATAGTAAAAATGTATTAAATCTTAGAAAATCTTCTTCTCTACTCCCATAGATATTTGTTAAAAACTAAATGCATGGTTATGATGTCCATGAAGCCCTCTACCAAAATTGTGAAATTTATGGTCTCTGGGTCAGGGGTTCAGGCTCTAGGGTGGGGCCAATATGGCCATATAGTAAAAATGTATTAAATCTTAGAAAATCTTCTTCTCTACTCCCATAGATATTTGTTTAAAACTAAATGCATGGTTATGATGTCCATGAAGCCCTCTACCAAAATTGTGAAATTCATGGCCCCTGGGTCAGGGGTTCAGGCTCTAGGGTGGGGCCAATATGGTCATATAGTAAAAATGTATTAAATCTTAGAAAATCTTCTTCTCTACTCCCATATATATTTGTTAAAAACTAAATGCATGGTTATGATGTCCATGAAGCCCTCTACCAAAATTGTGAAATTTATGGTCTCTGGGTCAGGGGTTCAGGCTCTAGGGTGGGGCCAATATGGCCATATAGGAAAAATGTATTAAATCTTAGAAAATCTTCTTCTCTACTCCCATAGATATTTGTTTAAAACTAAATGCATGGATATGATGTCCATGAAGCCCTCTACCAAAATTGTGAAATTTATGGTCCCTGGGTCAGGGGTTCAGGCTCTAGGGTGGGGCCAAAATGGCCATAAAGTAAAAATGTATTAAATTTTAGAAAATCTTCTTCTCTACTCCCATATATATTTGTGAAAAACTAAAGGCCTGGATATGATGAACATGAAGTCTTCTACCTAAATTGTAACATTTATGATCGCTTGGACAGGTGTTTAGGCACTAGGGTGGGGCCAATATGGCACAGGAAGGGCCCAAATATCTTGAAAACGGTTAAAATCCCCACCCCTAAACCATATATATTCTTGTTCCTTGTGTTAAGGGCCATCAAATGGTATGTAGGTCATGGGCCTCAGGGGTGGTTCCTGACCCCCCCTCAAACAGGAAGAGCCCAAATATCTTGAAAACGGTTAAGAACCCCACCCCTAAACCATATATATTCTTGTTCCTTGTGTCAAGGGGCATCATATGGTATGTAGGTCATGGGCCCTGGGGATGGTCCTGACCCCCCTCAAACAGGAAGTGCACAAATAACTTGAAAACGGTTGAGATCCCCACCCCTAAACCATATATATTCTTGTTCCTTGTGTCAAGGGGCATCATATGGTATGTAGGTCATGGAACTTGGGGTGGTCCTGACCCCCTCAAACAGGTAGTGCCCGAATATCTTGAAAACGGTTGAGATCCCCACCCCTAAACCATATATATTCTTGTTCCTTGTGTCAAGGGGCTTCAAATGGTATGTAGGTCATGGGCCCCAGGGATGGTCCTGACCCCCCTCAAACAGGTAGTGCCCGAATATCTTGAAAACGGTTAATATCCCCACCCCTAAACCATATATATTCTTGTTCCTTGTGTCAAGGGGCATCATATGGTATTTAGGTCATGGGCCCCGGGGATTGTCCTGACCCCCCTAAAACAGGAAGTGCACAAATAACTTGAAAACGGTTGAGATCCCCACCCCTAAACTATATATATTCTTGTTCCTTGTGTCAAGGGGCATCATATGGTATGTAGGTCATGGGCCCTTGGGGTGGTCCTGACCCCTCTCAAACAGGTAGTGCCTGAATATCTTGAAAACGGTTAATATCCCCACCCCTAAACCATATATATTCTTGTTCCTTGTTTATGTTAGTTCACCTGATATATAGTTAAGGACCCCTGGGAACCACATGAAACTTTGTGGGTCATCCCTACTCTATATGATAGCCTCGTTCGTTTGGGAGACTTTATAAT
Organism: Magallana ariakensis; assembly: GCA_020458035.1. Classification (NCBI taxonomy): domain Eukaryota; kingdom Metazoa; phylum Mollusca; class Bivalvia; order Ostreida; family Ostreidae; genus Magallana; species Magallana ariakensis. Next base: position 25,205,095 of record CM035815.1, on the reverse strand, counting down.
CGCCCCGATTATAATTACATCTTGTTTTCCCTTGCTTCTTCCTAATGGAGTTATCTTCCTTTGCTTGTTCATATGTAGTAATTAATCGTTGAATATAATGTAATTATAAAGAAGTTGTATGATCAAAAGAGTTATGCAAGGCTTTTTATCATTTGAAACAAAAACAGTTTTTGAACTTTCAAAATAAACAAATAGACTTGTTAATAGTAAAGTAATAATTGGCTAACTAAAATCACTGATATATAAAGGTAAAATGATTTTGGTATATATGCCAGATGGTGATTCTCAATGAATGTTGAATATTCAAAAACTGGAACAGGAGAAGTGAGTAACTCATGATGGCTTTTATCGATAAAGCTGGGTTTTTTTTCGTTTGTTTAAATGCCCATAGGGAGAGTTTCTGTCTGCCCCGGGGGGATGGGAGGTTGTTTTAGATAAAATATGAATAATAGCCACCTTGTTATTATTATTAAATTATTTTCTATCAGAGTCTTGCACCTTTTCAATATCAGGTCATGCATTCTTTTATGATCTTTTAAGTTTTTCGCTAAAATTATAGGTTTAATAGTCGTTTTTGAAAGATTTCAGGCAGGGAGGTGGTCGTCATTACAAATTAAAAATTTTTCTATTCCAGAATAAAACTTAACTAAATGCATATATGAGACTCCTTGACAAGTTTGTGTATGGGTTATGCTACTCAGGTGACCGTTAAGGCCATTTGGCCTCTTGTTTCTTTATGCGTTTGAGGAATAATATGAAACTTGCTGAACAGATTCAAATTGTCAAACTACAGATCAAGTCTACACTTTTGTAGTGTCTGGTTGACATATTTTCGAGAAAATTAATTTTTTATATTCCAATTTTTTTATGTTCGGGTTCGTTATCGGGTTCGGTTTGTATTGAATAAACGAGGCTAGTATGTAGTCAGTAATAATATTGTGTGTTACTTGTACCATTCCTTTTATCATTACTAACAAACAAATAAGTTTTGTTAAATAGTGTTAAGCATTGTGTTGTAAATTTAATCGGCAGGTTTTTTTTGTATTATTACTATCGGGTTCGTTATCATAGAATAATACAAACCGTTAGGGGACGTGTATTGCTTATGCAATACTCTCAGAATGCTTGTTTAGAATGATAAGAATACTGGTATATAGATCGATATATTCAACTGCATAAGCTCTCTTATAAGGAAGTCTAAACCACTCTGACATAGGCTGCTCACTCACTTAGAATATAACCATTCAAGTACATGTAACATTTCCTCAATAAAATTTATTTTTTTAAACCATGCATTTATTAAACAGTGAATGTGGTGCATGTATAATGTTCAATTAACTTCATTCACATTTTTATTACATGTACATTGTACTAGTAAGTAGGGTCCTTGAATTAATCATCTGTAATATTTTTAAACGGTTGCTTGTTTGAATCATGTTTGATATAAGCAAGCTGTTATGGTACATGTATATGATATATAAATAAATATAATGAATATAAGCATATTATTTATATCATAATACAGGTACCAATGCATATGGAGTATTGTGAAATTTATTTCTTCTAAACTCGTTTTTTTAGGAGCGTGGTGACAGAAACTCGAGTTGAATACAAAAGATTTAACAAACAGGCCTTCCTGGACTCAAAATCGGGCTCAGAGAAGAGCTTCTATGAGAAAGTGATGAAGACTAGCATGTTCAAAAAGTTTTTGAAAGATCGCATTAATGATAAAACAGACTATTGGGTCAAACTTGAGGTCAAAACCAGGCCACAGGCCAAATCAACGGAGAGTGGGCCATCAGTTCCTAACAGGTAATGAAGTAATCACCACACTGAGAAATGTGGATCTTTCTAATTCGTGCATACATCTTTAGTTTCAGATTTTCAGAAAATACAAAATGATATCCATGTTTGAGTGGACAGTTTTAGTTGAAATTGGAGTCAGATGTACTCATTATACATTTATTTCTATCAATAATTTCATTTCATTTGTAACAAGCATTTCGATTGGCTAAACACACAGAAAAAAATTAATTTATTTGGTATAACCTGGTTATCTATGTAGCCACACCCCCTTGACAACCCCATATTCATGCGCGTGTTACAGTTTTTATGTAAATTCAAATTTTATGCAAAAATAAATAATTTCTAATCTTTAATACCGGTAATTGATTTTTTTTATCTTTAAATTAATTTATTAGGAATGTTTTTAATTTAATCATGAACTGCCTCAAACCAGGTTATATCGGATAATCTGGGCAAAAATTAAAAACATTCCTTAAATGTACAAATAAGCCAGATGTAATATGATTATTATTACTGTAAACCAACTTTTATTTACCGAGTAAAAGTATTGTAACAATATTCTTTACATTTGAGCATACCTCTCTTCCTTTAATACTATTGAAATAAACACATAGATATACAGTGTATAATAAATACTCAATTAAAAAATAAATTAATGTTTTTACATCAGGTATTGATGAAAATAAGAAGATGCTTATAAAAGTTGGACATTCTTTCCTTGAATTTCTGTTTGAATAGACGACCACAGTTAAAGAAGCAGTCCTCCATTGCTATTATTCCTGTAAGTACTGGTCAGTTCCAGAACTCCCCCGTGTTCAGGATGCCCGACCTTGGAGACAAGGTCATTGTTTACCTGAAGGAGACCATCAGATTGCTGTCTGTTGCTGTACAGGTATGTATGACTGCATGTTAATAAGCTGTTGATTCAGATCGAGTATAGCATGTGCATGTTATAGTGACAGATTTTTTAGGTCAAAGTTTCTGATTTTATCAGCCTGTGTACCTGTCATACATGTATGTATTGCAGGCTAGGTATATTATTTTTTTAATGGTAATAATTAATAAGCCAAGTTAATAATGCCCTTGTTATTTTTAAGCTTTGTATGTTATTTATATATAGAGTTTGATTGACCAATGTTATTATGTGTGTTGTCCCTACCCCAATGATTGTTCCACTTCGTTTGGAAAACTTAATTGCCCTGATTATGAATATACCCTGGTTTCTTGTTATCTTGTAAGATATACCTGCAGCTTGCTATAACAGTATATCAATGAACAATTGTCATAAATTACTGGGTGAGCATGTACAATACATATGCATACTTGAACCTGCAGAAGAGCCAGCATTTCCAGGAGAGGGCCTCCTACATTTACCTGCTGGGTATGTTTTACCTGGCCTGTAACAAGCTGACCCTGGCCCTTGAGAACTTTATCTCCCTGGCCTCAATTGATGTCCAGATCCTACCCAAGCTGTGAGTTACTGCGCACAGATGTAATATGTATATGTTCATAATCAGCACTCCGTACTCCTTTTAATTGGATAAAAAATAGCTTTATCTGCTGTTTTGATTTATAAAAGTGGCATGTCTTTAACCCTTAGTATGTATGGGCATTAGTTGATGTTAATTTTTATCAATTAATGCTGGCTAACAACCTTCTTAATTTACATAAGGTTTTCATTTAATTAAATGTAGAGTAGTTACGAAGATCTGTCAACAGATGAAAGAGTCAGAGTTACAGGATCTGATTTCCCGGCCCGGTTTCCAGGCCCTATCCGACTTAATGGGAGCTCCAGGGTCCGACTCCATCCACAGGAAGTTAGAGGAGTCCGTCAATATCCCAGAGAAAGATCTCTGTAAGAGTTTGATGCTTTGAATGTATACCTAAATCATAATGAATCATTGTTTTAAGGAGGCTTTTTAATCTTGAGCATTATAAAGTATTTATCTACCTCTGGACAAAGAAGAGTCAGGTTAATTTAAAATTATCTACATGTATATTATAATTATTAAAATAAACCTTATTTTTACCGTTACAAAGTGTCAAATGAATGGTAATTAGTTAAGTAAAGTTAGTATTAAACTTGGAAGATTGTGTTCATTTATCAGTATATGGATCTATTATTTACCACTTATCCTCCTTACAAAAGAATTAGGATCTAGTTTTATACCATAAAAACCTGACTTTTGCCTTGATTTCAGACTATGATGAGTTTGTGGAATGTGTTTCTGTGATGGAGATGACCAGTGACACAGATACTATAGGTCGCCTGTTTCGAGCCCTGATACCCTCACAGATCCACCAAAACTGTAAGCTTGGATCATTAGTAATAAAGCAGATATATTGAATGGATACAAAAGATTCAGAAAATGTTCGCATGGCTATGAACTGATAAGATTTCCTCATTTACAAAGACAGACATTCGTTCAATTGTTGAAAATCTAAGGTCATTAACACTTAAAATGTAGTTGACATGATTTTTGTTTTCATTGATATTTTTGCATTGGTTTTTTATTTCAGTCATTGACCAGGAAACATTCGCTGCATTTACGCATTGCTGGAAAGAAAACAACAAACAATGTCTGAATCTGGGCATCAGTGACAAAGATCTCCTCGAGTCAGAATGTGTCCTCAGAGTGTCCTCACTTTGTAAAACAGACTTCGGCACTGGCAGAGTGGCCCTCACAGACAGGCGGTAGGTGTTTATTAGGTGTCCTCAATGTTCTAAACAGATATGACTTTGTACGTAGCCTTCAAGGATAGGGATTTTTTATTTTAACTGTGTAAAATTTTATTCAAATCTTAGATTTAAATTGCAAGTTGTGGCCTGAAGGTTATTTGTCCTCAGAACATAGAGTAACCTTCACAGACAGAAGTTTGATCTCACTGTTATGTCCTCAATGTTCTTGAACATACTATGACAATGAATAACAGTTCTTAAATCTGTGTTCTACAGTGTTTTAATTTCCATGTATGAAAACAAACAATATCATTCTAAGGGTAAACCTAACCAGGTTTATGTTCTTGTAAATACAAGGGTTAATCAAAAAGTAATGTCACACTATGCACCGCGCCTCTCACTGTCACTGTATTATATAAAATGATACATCAAAATTTTCCTTATCAAAATTCAAATTTGAATTAAATTTCTTATTAAAATTCGTTGAACACTTAACAAGATATTGATGTTTATAGCATGATATATATGTGACATCGCCGCGTCATGAATTTACGTCTTTTTTAAGGTTTGTATTTATGAATAAATTACATGCTTCAAAATTTGAAAAAGCCCCAAACAGCACAATATTTTGAAACAGATATATTATAAACTTTTTCTAACTGTTTTAAAAAATTGGGGACCATTACCGTCCATTTCGGATATCTACGTAATGCCTTTTGTCTCTAGATCAAGGAATAAAAAAGCTGGACATGCAAAAAGTAATACGATGCATTTTTTGCTTTGATGGGTGGAAATCACTAAAAAATGTACTGGAATTGATATATCAACATAAAATTTAGAGTGAGTGAACGGGGTACCCTTAACGTGGTTCCAACGTGGTTCCAATATCTAATAAAAGCATGTGTCATATTAATAAATAGATTAGATAGACAGCTGACATACGCTCTGGAGGAACGTTAAAGCTAGGTTCTAACGTCAATGGCTATATTATAAAGCTACGTTCATGAATTCTTGAAGAGACCTCGCCAAACTGATCATTAAATAATCCAATATACTACTCCATCGATTACAAAAAGATTAATTAGTTACTTTATGAAAAAAAAATGATTTAAAAATGTAAAATAGAGCATCGTCGCCAATTTATATACAGTACTAAATTACGAAATTCTACCAGAACGCCAAAAATCTAGAAATGACGTCTCCAGCGAGCGGCGACTATCCTTACCTCACGCTCTACAAAATATATTATCTTCAGAAATATTCATAATAATGCATTAAAATTTTCAGATCAGAATCAAATAAGGAAGATATCTCAAAGCATGATTTTTTGTCACTTTACGCGGATTTTTCACGATTTTATCGCATCTGTGACATTACTTTTGGATCAACCCTCGTACATGTACTAGTATTAGACCAGTGAGATAGCCTAAGAGAATTAGAAAGATAGAGAGAGCAGATCTACTCTAGAAATACATGATAGGGATGAGCTTTGCATTCTATGATTACGTAATGTACATATATATGTACTGGTAATATTTTCTGTTATAATATGTGTCTTTTTCATGATTGTATTTTCAGCCTATGTTTTGTGAAAGATATATCCAGTGAGATGAGAGAAATCACAAGGTTGAGTAAAATAGCAGAACTGGAAAAGAAAACAATGTTCTCTTTCCTGAAACAGGTCAAGGTTCTACGGATCAGAAACACAGGTGAATGTTATACATATTATCTATGAACTATTATTGAATTTAGTGTCTGATTCAAGTTGATAATTATTATTACATTGTTTATTTTCTTACATAGAGATTTGATTTATAATACACCTGTATTCTAAATGTCGAGAAGAATAGTCGCATTTAATCAAATTACATGTATTAAATTTGACATCAAAATATTTATTTTTGTTAATTAGGCATTTATAGTGACCTCTAGAAAATTTTTCCTAGCATTATTTCTTTTTTCACTGACATGCATGTTTCTGATACAGAGCCAGTTAGTCTTAAAATCATACTCAAACAGGAATCCCATGTTGTTTGATTTGAATCGACAGTAATACTATTTTAGTTCTAGACTGACAATACCTGTATGTATAGGAATACCTGTTTAATTGTATTTTGTTACAGGTGGCTTAAGATTCACAGCCTGGCTCAAAGAAGAGAGGGATGACTTTTGTTTGCTGATTGAGGAAATGTGGGCAGGTAAAATAGTGTCCGACTCTACTAAAGACATCCATGCCATCCAAAAGGCAGCACAGAATGTACTGCTGGTGGACGCTCTCTTACAGAGGTATGCTCACAGTTCAAGTTAAACATTAACCTTAAACAATTTCCTGTTTATGATAGTCTTTGATCTTAATTGTTACAATTATAACACTGGAACTATTCAAAAAACTAAAAATTTTAATTAATTTGACATACTTTAAAAAAAATGTTCGGTATAATTAATTGCATGCTAATAAAAACCTTTTTTCAAATGTTATTTTGAGTTGACAGAAAATACATGCATAGATATAAAACTCACACTGTTATGAAAATTGATTCCATTATTATCATGCATTGAAATACTAGTATATTATAGAAGTTTGTAAAGGCCACAATAAGTTCTACCTTTGTATAATGCTGGCCACATTATAATTGAAATGTTCACCAATTAGATTCTTCCATGTATTCCTTTAGTGGGCTAGATGAAGAGACAGCTCACCATGGCAACAGAGAGGAAGCGGCCAGACAGCTGTGTTATTACAGGAAGTATCGGGAGGAAGGTCACCATAACGTCCCTGCGGAGACCAAGGAAGTTCTACAGAACCGCATTGACCCCAACTATGGAGAGCGGGAGCGCAAGACTGTGCATGCTCTTCTGTATACCCCAGGGGGTGAGAAGGGGAAGAAATTGACTGACAGTATCAGTATAAATGAATAAAAAATATTATATCATTAGTTTAGGATGTTGGTTTAGACATTTTCATTTATTTACAAAGTACATGTATAATGTACCGTACATGAAGAATAATTTTTTACCAGATAGGAATATCATAGTAAAAAGTGAAGGCCATAACATGATAGAAAATAAATATTAACATTTTAACATCAAAGATTTCACATCTATTTTCATTATGGATGTATTTTTTGTGATTTGTACAGAATTAAGTTAAAGATAATTATTGGTCTAAACAGAAAAAAAGTGACTCAATGTTAACTGTTCGTTGAATTTGATTTCAGTCCCTGAGCATTCAGTCTCCCCTCGCCTGTGGGTGGGGCTAGGGGATGGGAAGATCAAGGTGTACAACGCCTCCCACTGGCTTCTGGAGTCGGAGTTTGTCCAGACCAAGCAGAGTGTGGTGAGTTCTCTCCCTTTGTACGAGTCGCACCTCAGACACATTTAACTATTAGCTCTAAATAGCTCAGATCGCAGTTCACATAATTATGTAAGCATGCAAAGAGGAATCACTGTTGTAGGTAAATAGTATTTACTAAATACTGTAAAGACGCTGAAAACAGTTGGATCATTTGGAATCAGTTTTAAACAGATTTAAATTGTGTGTAACAGTATTCAATTTGAATTCTAGCTTATGTATATTTTTTGACATCAAACAATATTTATCATAAAGACAAGTGTTAAAACAATACTCAGTATTGTTACATGTTCCAGATATTGACCGGTAGCAGGAGATACATTGTAGGTGAAGATACTTCAGTGGAACATTAATTGTTCTCATTTTTTAATTTTTTAACAAATAGCAAATATATTCAAAAGCTAGCAAAACTTGCATTTCTAATCTGCAAAGAAATTTACAATCTTTGAATGTAAATCTATGAAAAACATATAATTAGCCATGCAGTGCTCAACAACTGCATTTTTAGCTCACCTGAGCTGAAAGCTCAAGTGAGCTATTCTGATCACATTTTGTCTGTCGTCCGTCTGTCCGTCCGTCCGTCTGTCCATCTGTCTGTCTGTCCGTCTGTAAACTTTTCACATTTTCAACATCTTCTCAAGAACCACTGGGCCAATTTCAACCAAACTTGGCACATAGCATCCTTAGCCTAAGGGGATTCAAAGTTGTGAAAATTAAGGACCAAGCCCTCTTACAAGGGGAGATAATTAGGAATTAATGAAAATTTTCGAGAAATTTTCAAAAATCTTCTTCTCAAGAACCATTTGGCCAGGAAAGCTGAAACTTGTGTGGAAGCATTCTCAGGTAGTGTAGATTCAAAGTTGTGAAAATCATGACCCCTGGGGGAAGGATGGGGCCACAATGGGGGGTCGAATTTTTACATACGAATATATAGAGTAAATCTTTAAAAATCTTCTTCTCAAAAACCGTTAGGCCAGGAAAGCTGAAATTTATGTGGAAGCATCCTCAGGTAGTGTAGATTCAAAGTTGTGAAAATCAAGACCCCCGGGGGTAGGGTGGGGCCACAATGGGGGGTCGACTTTTTACATACGAATATATAGAGTAAATCTTTAAAAATCTTCTTCTCAAAAACCATTAGGCCAGGAAAGCTGACACTTATGTGGAAGCATCCTCAGGTAGTTTAGATTCAAAGTTGTGAAAATCATGACCCCCAGGGGTAGGGAAGGGGCCAAAATGGGCGATCGACTTTTTACATAGGAATATATAGAGTGAATCTTTAAAAATCTTCTTCTCAAGAACCATTTGGCCAGGAAAGCTGAAACTTATGTGGAAGCATCCTCAGATAGTGTAGATTCAAAGTTGTGAAAATCATGAACCCCGGGGATAGGTTGGGGCCAAAATGGGGGGGTCGACTTTTTACATAGGAATATATAGAGTGAATCTTTAAAAATCTTCTTCTCAAGAACCATTTGGCCAGAAAAGCTGAAACTTATGTGGAAGCATCCTCAGGTAGTGTAGATTCACAGTTGTGAAAATCATGATTCCCGGGGGTAGGATGGGGTACAACAGAGGGTCGATTTCTAAAATAGGAATATATAGAGTAAATCTTTAAAAATCTTCTTCTCAAGAACCATTTGGCCAGGAAAGCTGAAACTTGTGTGTAAGCATCCTAAGGTAGTGTAGATTCAGAGTTGTGAAAATCATGACTCCCGAGGGTAGGGTGGGGCCACAATCGGGGGGGGGGGGGGGTCAATTTTTTACATACTTCTTCTCAGAAACTAATTAGCCAGGAAAGCTGAAACTTGTGTGGAAGCATTCTCAGGTAGTGTATATTTAAAGTTGTGAAAATCATTTCCTCCAGGGGTAGAGTGGGGCCACAATTGGGGATCGAATTTCTACATAGGAATATTAAGAGTAAATCTTTTAAAATCGTCTTCTCAGAAACTAATAAGCTAGGAAAGCTGAAACTTGTTTGGAAGCATCCTCAGGTAGTGTAGATTCAAAGTTGTAAAATTCATGATTCTTGGGGGTAGAGTGGGGCCACAATGGGGGTGGAACTTTTACATAGGAATATTAAGAGTAAATCTTTAAAAATCTTCTTCTAAGAAACTAATCAGCCAGGTGATTATTTAATATTGTTTAGATTTTGGCTTCTGGATGATTCCTGGATGATTGGGTCTCACAAGGGGTTCAGAGTTTGATGTAGGTTTATATCCCATTTATAAACAATTGTTTAGGATCTTTTTGAGAGCTGCAATGCTCAACATGTAATATTACTATAAAATCATTATGAATCCATTTATAAGCTTGTTTTATCATACCTATTGTTCCTCAGGTGAGCGATGTGGCCCATGGGCCTCTTGTTGTTACTTTACAATAGGCGCTGATTATGTGCAAGTACATGAAATTGAAATTAAAGCCATTTATCTAAAGCAACACTTTAATGCTTGTACAAAACAGCTCCATGGATATATATACATGTATCACTTCCATGCACTGGAGATGCTTTTATCCAAGTACTGTTTCCTTGATGGTCAAATTTTCAATGATGAAGCCTATTTTATCTGACATATTTAACATTTCAATGTGATTTCTCTGTTAATTCACACTGTCAAACTGTTACAGTATATGTACATATGTAATATGTAAGTAAGCTATTCATTTTGTTCTATGTATTCTACAGCTTGATTTGGTATGGCTTTTTATGTTATAAAGTTTATAGCTTCTGTATTTCCTTCCAATGTTTTTATGAAATGAAATTAAGGAGAGAATCCAACAATTCAACCCAAGTCCATTGGTCAGCTTGTCTGCACACAGTTAGCAAGACAGAAACTTAGCATTTGGTCATTTAAGGTAGTATCGGAAACCTCCAATTTTAAAATAAACTATAAACTGAAGCGTAATGATATCAGTAGTTTCTTTCCCGATATTGTCATCTTACATCGTAGCGCAGTGGGTTAGAGGGTTTACTACGAATTTAAGTCATGAGTTCGAATCTCGCTTGGGGTTTTACATTTTTTACCTCCCAAATATTTTCAAACACTATTTTTGGGTTAAATATTGCAAAATTTGAAAATTTTAAACCGATGAAAGTATTCTAATTATAATGTACTTTAATCCACTTTAATATCAACAGATGTCCCATACCACCTTAAAAGTCTGGGGACATAAACAAGGCTATAAGTGGTCAATGTCATAATTGTAAGTTGATCAAAATATGACTGAGGATTCCCTTGCTTAGAAACAAATGATTAACTAAGGTCTTGGTGCAAAGATTGCATCTGCCAAAATGAACCACCAAGCAAACATTTTTTGTGCCTGGTATACATATATAAACATTTGCTGATACCTTTCCTTATATAGTCCTAATCAAAAGCAAAAATGTTTACTTCTTTATAAACTTTACCAATGGGTCAAGAGGTCATATTCATGATAGGCATATAATATATAGTTTATCTCTGCACTTCAAGAATTATGTTAGAGTGAATTGTTGTAGTTCATACCCTCATAAATCTGCCAAAAAAATTCATTCCTAAATTCAAAATTTCATACATGTATATGCATGGCTATACAGTCAGGGTCAAAGCTTTTTTTCTTTTTGATTTTAAGGGGTTGGAAGTTTGATGTAGTTTATTTTGTACATTTTTTTTTACATCTCATCCACTTCAAGCTTTGCAATGGACACAAAACTTACCGCTTTTGGACATTGATGCATGGTATAAATAGTTTAGAGAGACATATATGTTTGTGTTTTGAACATTAAATTTATAGATTACCAAATATTTTCCCCAATTTTCAGCAATTCAGCAGAAAAAAGTATGAGACCCACGGCTGTGTAAGTTTGACAGGATATGCTAAATCTTTGATGAATTTGTTAATCTACATGTACTAACAGATTACCCATACTGGTAGTTCAATTTATGGTTTGCATACACATTTTGTTCAGTTTTGTAAAATTTAATACAAGATGATACAATGAAATCCTATTTCATTTATTAAAATTCCAAAGTTGACTTAACTTCCCCCAACGATAGTTATTAACACTCAACTTATTGTGCATGTAATTACATTTCCCATGCATCTTGATACTGTTGACCAAAAGAACAGATATAGAACATTGAATTAAAGACAGAATTAAAATATGTCAATTTTTAGGTTGTGTTTGCATGCATCATCAGAAATTTATAGTTTCTCTAAGAAGCTTTTTTTCTCATTTCAATTTTCTATTAAATATAATTTTTGTGGCAAATGTCAAACACAATCTTAAATTACGAAGATCATGAATATTTATACAAATGTTAGGATTTAATTCAGCTTTTTGACCAGTTTGAAATTATATTAGGCCGGCCAAACTTAATTCTACGTTTAACGTAACTTCAAAATACCAAACCTACAATGGAGGGCAAACAAATTACCTGGTAAAACAAACAACATATTCAAACGAATGAATTTTATCCATTTACAATAATACAAATACAGTAAGTATTCAAGCTACATGTAGTCTACCTCTTTAATAATGATCTTTCCTGATAGTCCATAACATGCTCTATCCATTTTGAATTTCTACAGATTGCAGTATTTAAATAAAATCAAACTGAAAAAGATCAATTAAATCCAAAAAGTAGTTTTTTCTAAAACACGATTTCTCCTAAACCTATGTGCATGGGTTACGTTAAACATATAGAATTAATTTTAGACGGCCTTTTATGAAATGTGGATAAAGTTTTATATTAACATTGTATTGTGTTTATCAATTTAATGAGGAATGGAATAATCCTGTTTTTATACAACTAGTATTCGCTTAGACATCTACATCTGTAGTTATACATACTTGGAGTGTTTAATTCATATATCAGAGTTATAAATGTATTGGGGATATTTGGAATACACTTGTATATACATGTAGTATGTAGAGTGCATAGTTACTGAGATTGGAATATTGCATGTAATAAATGGATTACATGCTCTAGCTTTAAAGTGCATGTTTATGTTATTCAGTGAAATATAAACTAACAGATAAACAATTCTTTATTAATTGAAACCATGTAATTTTTTTGTCATCTTTATTTACATGTTTTGTGTTTTACCTCTGGAAAAAAGTAAATCAAATATACATGTAACATCAATTCTTTTTAGCTCACCTGAGGTACAGGATTAAGTGTGGGAGCTTTTTTGACCCCACATTCTACACATTGTATATTTTCTGGCAATGTCCGAGGCACTTTTCATTAGTTTTAACCAAATTTGGCACAATCCCTTTATAAATGTACTTATCAAGGTTTTACAACTGAAGGACCTTGCTCCCTCTAAAGGAAACATTGGGAAATTATAAAAATATAGTTCAAGTTAAAAAAAATTACTTTTAAATTATCTATACTTTTCAATAATGTTGTTGTAAACCCCCCCCTCTCTCTCTCTCTCTCTCTCTCTCTCTCTTCAACTATTTTGAAACTAATGATCTTACTTTAATCAATATCTATGTATCATATTCATCAAAATACATTGAAACCTCTTCAATCTCAAAGAAACAGTTGACATTTCAGTTTGTTTTGTAGACCTGTCTGGTAGCCGTTGACAAAAAGCATGTGTGGGCTGGTTCATACGGGATATTCATCATTGACATCGAGACAATTCGTAGCAACAAGACACTAATGGATCACCAAGAAATTGTTGTGGACATTGTCTCGATAGATGATGGAAGGTAAACAATCTAGCTGTTTCATCCGTACCATTCTGTTGTGAACTGCTACCTGTATATTGCAATATTGACATATTTTCTGTCAGTGATAAAACTACAAATTAATTTTGTAATGTATTATAGTACATGTAGTCCAAAACATTTCATTAATGGTTATTTTAATATTTAATCGTACAGCTGCTGAAAATTATATAAGTAATAAGGAATCATTCTTTGAATATTATGAGGTGATCAAATTTTGCTTTATTGGAACTTGGTTAGCTTTATTTGATTTGATCACCCCTGACCATTTTTGATCACTTCATAATACTCAAAGAATGATTCCTTATTCCTTACTTGGATTCTGCACTTGCAGTAAAAGCATGACATAATGAAGGAGAAATCGGACACCTACATAATCATGTGACTTACATGCGTGGATCTTGAAGGGGGGGTTGGGGGGGTCTGGACCCCCCCCCCCGGAAAATGAGAAGTTATTAAATTTACATAGTGAAATTTTTCGCAAATATGACTCGGACCCCCACCCTGGAGAACACATATATGTTATGGAAAGGCGTCGGAAGCGAAAATATTAAGAGTGATATTGAAAAAAATTGCAGTTATAGGCATATACTTTAAATTCGGACCCCCCCTGGAAAAATTTTCTGGATCCGCGCATGACTTACATTTTTCCCAAACAAGCAATAAAATTAACCCTGACATTGTTTCTTCAGTTATATTTTTTATGTAGAGACAGTTGATTTAAAGTATTTGGTGGTTTGGTTTGTAGGTATGCTTTCACTGCCAGCATCAATGGGATTATCATGAAGTGGGACGTCCAGAAGCTGACCCAGGCCCAGCCCCCCATCCACCTAGAAAATGTACGCGACCTGCGCAGCATCAAATACCACCAGGAGCACATCTGGTGTGGTAAATATCCAGTTCGAATTTCATGGTCCTTGTGGTCTCTGTTTAGCAAATTAAGATGCATTTTAATTGGTCAGTATAAAAAATATTTTTTTTTTTTTTTAATTTATCTTGTTTTTGTTTTTATTTTTTTTTTCTTGCCTACATACTTAAAGTATTTGAGGCATGAAATAACTATGAATGATTTAATCAATGGGAAATTCAAAAAGATATGAATGGTAAATTTTGGTGTTAGGGACCTGGCAGAAGATTTTGAAGCTAAGTGGGAGTGGCCAGATCCTGCAAGAGCTACAGTTCACTGTGTCAGAGCCCAAGTTCCAGCCGGCAGAGATGGATTGTTTCATCATACTAAAGGCTGATGGAGAGAATATGAAGGACGAGGTGGGCAGAAAACACTGTTTCATACTGAAATGGACTGTACTGGGTTTTTTTATGTGGTTGTATTTCTTTTTTCAAAATGGTGCATTAATTAAGAAATTCATTCTGTGGACTGTATTTCCTTTTAGTGGAAAATGCATCATTTCCAAGTGATAATTGAAATTGAATAAGCAGTAAGATTACATACTCCAAAAATATTTCTATTAATTTTCAAATATGCTCAGATTTGGGCTGGCTGTAGGCGAGAAGGGGAGATCTTGGTTTGGGACATTGATGGAACAGAGCCGTCTCACAGAATCAATCTGGACTGCCGGGGAATAAGTGATATGGTGGTCCAGGAAAGGAGGGTAAGGATGAAGATAATACTGTAGATTCTTTAATTAAGGGGGATGTGCGGCCATCTTTTACATTTCAGAAGAAAAATTTAAACATTTCTTTAACTGGCTTGTTTCTGTCCAAATCTTTTGTTGAGAAAAAGGTCAAAGCTTGCTTATTTTAAAAGTTGTAACTTTGTCTCAAAAGAGGGTACCCCATTCTTAAAATGAGTCTCAAAAACCATCAATTGGCACAAGATATTTTTGTCTGTGTCTATGGAGGTACATTAGAGTTATATTTTCATTGAAAAATATATGTATATTTTTGCTTTAAGGCAATTAATATTTTGGACCCCTATCCTACTTCTAAAAGGAATTAAATTTAATTTATACTCATAGAACTAAAACAAAACAATTGGACTGGTATGAGATGTCTGTCACATTCAGTCCAGATTGTTTTGAATTGACATTTATTTTTATCGATGAAAATATAACGTTAATGTGCCTCCATATACACGGGAGTTCTAAGTATAGCCTTGAATTTTCTTGTTCTAAAAATAGATACCATGCCGACTGATAAAAATAGGGTACCCTATTTTGAGGCAAAGTTTCTTCATTTAAGTGCAAAATTCAACCTTTTTCTCAACAAATGGTTGTAGAGAGAACACCAATGAACCCCATTCATATTATTTCAGTTTTTTGAATCTTCAAAATAAGTCTGTAGCTGCGCAGTTCGACAGCTGTTTTAAGTTATTAAAATGGCATTGTCCTGTTCTTGTATGCATAATTTGCATACAAAACAACATGTAGAATCTCATATTTATTGCTTTTATTAGCTCACCTGAGCTGAAAGCTCAAGTGAGCTTTTCTGATCACATTTTGTCTGTCGTCCGTCTGTCTGTAAACTTTTCACATTTTCGACATCTTCTCCAGAACCTCTGGGCCAATTTCAACCAAACTTGGCACAAAGCATCTTTAGGCAAAGGGGATTCAAAGTTGTGAAAATTAAGGACCACACCCTTTTACAAAGGGAGATAATTAGAAATTATTGAACATTTTAGTGAAATTTCCAAAATCTTCTTCTCAAGAACCATTAAGCCAGGAAAGCTGATACTTGTGTGGAAGCATCCTCAGGTAGTGTAGATGCAAAGTTGTGAAAATCATGAACCCCGGGGGTAGGGTGGGGCCACAATGGGGGGTTGAATTTTTACATAGGAATATATAGAGTAAATCTTTAAAAATCTTCTCAGACACCAATCAGCCAGGAAAGCTGAAACTTGTGTGGAAGCATCATCAGGTAGTGTAGATCCAAAGTTGTGAAAATCATGACCCCCGGGGGTAGAGTGGGGTCACAATTGGGGGGTTGATTGTTTAAAAAGGAATGTATATAGAAAAGTCTTTAAAAATCTTCTTCTTAGAAACTAATCAGCCAGGAAATCTGAAACTTATGTGGAAGCATCATCAGGTAGTGTAGATTGAAAGTTGTGAAAATCATGACCCCAGAGGTAGGGTGGGGCCACAATGGGGGGGTTGAATTTTTACATAGGAATATATAGAGTCAATCTTTGAAAATCTTCTTCTCAGACACCAATCAGCCAGGAAAGCTGAAACTTGTTTGGAACTATCCCCAGGTAGTGTAAATTCAAAGTTGTGAAAATCATGACCCCCGGGGGTAGAATGGGGCCACAATGGGGGGGGGGTTGAATTTTTACATAGGAATATACATGTATAGAGTAAATCTTTGATAAATCTTCTTCTCAGACACCAATCAGCCAGGAAAGCTGAAACTTTTGTGTAAGCATCTTCGGGTAGTGTAAATTCAAAGTTGTGAAAATAGTGACCCCCAGGGGCAGGGTGGGGGCACAATGGGGGTTGAATTTTTACATAGGAATATATAGAGTAACTCTTTAAAAATCTTCTTCTCAGAAACCAATCAGACAGGAAATCTGAAACTTATGTGGAAGCTTCTTCAGGTAGTGTACATTCAAAGTTGTGAAAATCATGATCCCTGGGGGTAAGGTGGGGCCACAATGGGGGGTCAAACTTTTACATAGGAATATATAGATTAAAGTTTTTTAAAAATCTTCTCCTCAGACACCAATTGACCAGAAAAGCTGAAACTTGTGTGGAAGCATATGGTTTTACTTATATGCAAGCATTTTGACATATTGCTGATTCAATTAAAATTGTTTAGACTCTGGCCCCTGGACGATTCTTGGACCTCACAAGGGGTTCAGAGTTTGATGTAGTTTTATATCCCATATATAATCAATTGTTTAGGATCTTTTTTAGAACTGCAATGCTCAACATGTGATATGACTATAAAATCATTCTGCTAGAAAAGGGACTTGATTATAAACATAAGAATATTCAGGGGGAAAATGAATTTTTATTTATACAGGATCGACATGTATTATACCACATTGTCCAGATATTTTATATTATGACTCCATTAAGCTGATTTTATCATGCCTATTGTTACTCAGGTGATCGATGTGGCCCATTGGCCTCTTGTATCTTTTGGCAACAGTTTTGGTCAGTTTCGGGCAGAAACAAGCCAGTTCAAGGAATGTTTACATTCTTATGCTCAAATGTAAAAGATGGCAGCACATCCCCCTTAACACGAGTTCTTAATTCCGTGATTCAACTGTTTTGCAAAAATTGTGAGAATATAAAGCCAAAATGCCAAACTTTTATTATAATTTTATATAGTTTTCAACTGTCAAAAAAATAAAAACGAGATTTTATAATTTGCAAGGAGTGCAATTTTATGCAGATTACAATTTCTCGCATTCATTTAAGACAGTACTCTGATTAGCAAATGTGTAATCAAAATGTTGGCCAAATTAAGAGAGTTAATTTTACCGAATAGACATTGTCCTAACATTAATACTGAAATGATTTAATCAGCCAGTACATGAATGTCATTCTTTACACAGATTTGGGCAGGATCCAAAGATGGTCGAATATACATAATCAATTCAGAATCCAAGAAAGCCTTTAGAACACTTCTGGCTCATGATGATGCTGTTCGCTCCCTTTGTAATGCCGAAAATCGGTACATTCTCAGTGGTTCAGGAAGCAGTGACGGGAAGATCGCAATATGGACGCCAAATGACACTCGCACCGAGTCGGGAACTTACATTGGAATTTAAATTTCACATATATATGCTGAGATTTTTTGGCAAACACTTATTGAAGGAATCAGAGGGCCTTTTTTCTAACCAAATTTTGTACAAACTTTATATTATCATATTCTCAACCAGTGGTAAATAGGTCTAAATAGAAGGACAAATGTTTAGCATCATATTGAAGAGCATTTCTATTGTGTTTCTGTACTGAGTTTATGAACAGATGAAGTTTCTTGCCAATTACAATCAACTAATAATCCTTTGACTATATACTGGTATATCTCATAAAATTATAATTTTTTTTATGATAGAATTATTTCAATACATGTGTATTGAAATTTCACATATCATTATGGATAGCGTGTGTATAAAAGTTAATCTATGCATTGAATTTTATTTTTTTAAATGAATGTAGATATTTTTGTAGAGGTTTACAAATCATAAAATATATGTTTTGCGGAGAAAATTGTTTTATCAAGTCTAGTCTTCCATTCAATTCTAAGTTGACATCGAACATTTCATTTTTTCATTTTACTTAAATTCCAATATGTTGAAGTTGAAAGGTTGAAGATATGTTATAGAGAGCTCGGTTGCAATATTTTTTGTCACAATTTTATGTGACCAACGAATTTATTTTTTATTCAAAATATCCAAGAAATATACTCAGCGTGTGATCCAGAAATCCAGATTGTATATTTTTTTTTAAACGATAATCATGAATTATCACTCAAAGCTTTCTAAAATTTGGTATTTGATTAGTTTATTGTAGGCAGGATTTACAAAAAAATTTTCACCAATTTAATGTATTATTTATTGATTTGAATTATTGATATGCTATATTTGATGGAAAATGCATTATTTAGCATGAAGTGTAATATGGTGTGTGTGTGTGTGTGTGTGTGTGAATTAAGTAAATAGCATATTTTTAATATCAATCTGACTGGTGTTCCATCTTAATATTACACTATTCTGGACAAGTCTTCTTATCTCTGTCCTTCAGAGATTATAAATCATAAGGATTCAATTTGATAGCTTTCCTTTTGAGCTGGGTTAGGGCAGTTTAGCTTTTAAATATATGGATTTCTTGTAGTTTATAAAGCTCAAATTAATTCATTTTTCTCTCTAATTTAAGAATAGGTAGCTATTTAATAAAATCAATAAATTTCAAAATCTTTAATTCATCATTATACAACCTTTAAGGCTGGCGAATACTGGCTATATTCATTATAATTCTACATTTGTAAACTTTTTTTTTCAATTAAGCGATTGTTATTTTTCTAGTGATGTTAATATTTTGTTAGATTGGCATACCATTCTGGACTTGTTGTTTACTCACTATATTGATTGAGGGTTTTTTCTTTCAGAAAGATTTTAGTTTTAACTCAGGAATCAAAACCAAAGGACAAGTTTTCATATCTTAAAAGTTATTAATGATTTACTTATGTATAGAAAAGCAATAATATATGAAATCTACATACATTTAGAATTCCACCCACATTTAGATTTATAATTCTTTTTTGTTAAGTTTTTAGATGAAACTTAGTTTATACAAGTATATACAGTATATGAACATTATTTAATTGTTCACAATTTTTATTGAAATCGATGAAAGATTTGGTATCTACATAAAAATTTTCTATTTTTCTTTCTTATATACTTAGTAAATAATCATTTCATTTTATCAGTGTATTTTGTTAGTTGTACAAACATTCTTAGCCTCTTGCCATTTTTGTACTTACGGTTACATGTAACTTTATCATTACATGTATTATCATATGTAATATATATTTGAATGATACCCTAGTTGATATAGAAAAGTGTAAGGTTTTTTTTTTAGTATTTCAATGAAATACATGTATAAAAAGCAATGTTTGTTTGTTTTTGAATCTATAGTTACAGATAATGACTCATTATTTATCATGTAGAGTCACAGAGGACATTAGTATGTAATGGATACTATTGATATACTAGTACATGTGTACATATATATATCTCATTGTGTCTGAATTATAAAGCTGGGGTTGGATTTCACTTTACACTTTTATTTTTTTTTTTTAAAGATGATTTTGATCTTTACATATATTATATTCATTTTTGTTTGCTATTTTTATTCTGTCTGTAAATGAAAACTATTGTTATCTTTGTTTAAATGTACATTTAATTATTAGTTCACTTATACATATGTCCATTGGTGGAAACCTAGGGCCAGTCTCGCAGTATCTATCGCTTACTATCTGTAGGTAAACTCAATAAACTTGTCATGTTTATCTAATGCATTTCACAAATCAGATGGAAAACTTTCAAGTTTATATTAACATGATAACAAAGTTCATATGTCATGAAAACATGCTGTTAATTAAAAATGCATGGACACAATTGGTTAAATTTTCCTCGGGACAAGAAAGTGTGAAAGAACCAATCGGAATGGGACCAGAATTATTCTTGAGAATGAGATAAATCAACCGAGTCAGTGTATGATTATTAAGGGTATGCGATACTGGCCAAGCAATTGAGTTGCATTTTTCAGTTTTCAGTTTTTCCAATTAGGTCTAGCTAATGATTCAACAAAACCATGATTAAGAGTTATATGACTCATTGTATACGATCTGTGATATTAATATAATAAAATTGATTGAAATATTGTTCAATGAATTATGTCATTTATATGGGGTTTTTTTTAAAGCAAGTTAATCCAATCAACCAATCAAAAATAATTTAATCCATCAGCTGCATTCATAACTCCATCATGCAATATAAGGAATCAGTAGTAATCAGCAAATTTTTCCATTACAATCTGAATAATGAAATGAATCGTTGATGGTTCATGCAAGAATCGAGATGACGAACACAAAAAAAAAAATCGTTCCAACATCCAATATCTGTTTGTATTTACACCTCTCTACGTGTATATTTATACACATTTAATCGTCCGTACTTGTATAAAGCGAGTAAAAAGTTTGTAAATCACCAGCATTGTGTATAAGTACGTTATGTAAAAAAAAAATGTGGAATTTTTTTTCTTTATAAGGAAATTGTTTGTACTATTAGGAAGTCTGACTTTGGTTTGTTCATTCTGTGTTTTCAGTAGTGCTTAAAGTTGAGAAGAATCGCTCATAATGAACGATTTGTTATCCTCACAAATATAAGTTAAAACATAATGTACAAATATAAGTTAAAACATAATGTCTAAATTTAATGTCTAACTGTTCTAGGTATAGCTATATTGTGTAGGTTTTCATGGTGTAGGTTGTTCAATAGTTGTGTCAAAACAAAATGAAAAAGTACAAAACTTCATAGATAAATTTATTTTACATTAAATAATTTTACACATCATAATGATTTACACTCATAACTGATTAACATATAAATAATTACCGGTAATAGCACACTAGTCTCATTTCACATGAAATCCGCATACTTTAAGAAAGAGAGAAAGGATTGAAAGAAATTGGGCGCACAAGATTATAAGTTTGTAGGAATCATCGACACGAATCAATTGTGATTCAAATGTCTATAACTTCGAAAGGCTATGTACAGATTTGAACAAAAATTAATTACTCAAACTATATCATGTTGAGAGTTGAAGTACATGTCTATTTCGGCTATTAAAAAAACTCACAAGCTTTCTAAAAATGGCAATGAGAGAGTAAACCGATAACTAGTTACATTGGAAATATTAATGCATACATATTTTAATTCATTTATATCGTATATCTTAACAAACAAGTAATAAGAACAGAAAATAGTGTTCATACGACAGAAATCAATAACGGCAAATTAAAATACATATACCGGTATTCTATAATTCAACATAATGTTATATCAACATACATTTAAAAACAAAAAAGTTAAAAAAAAATAAAATGAACTAGAGCAAAGCTCGTTGCAAAGCAACGAGTGGGTCTTCCGTTAATGTCGAGAGTAAAGCTAAATTTCCCTGTAAGGAGCAACGTTCTCAAACCAATAACAAGAGTAACTAAAACAAAAAGATAAAAAATCGAATAATTCTTGGTACGACTTAACAAAATCCGAATGAGTTTTAGTACGAATTAACAAAAACCTTTACGATTTTAAGAACGACTTAACAAAAACTGCGTCAAAGTACGACTTAACAAAAATCGAATTATTTTTGGTACGAGTTAATTTCACTTTGAACTTTACGCTATTTTTTAAACCAACAACGCGGAATTAAAATTTCCGGAAAAATCAATTTTTCAACCCCAATATCTCTGTAATGCATTGTCTGATTTTAAAACGGATTTCAGTGTTAGATTTAGCTTGAAAAACTTTACAAAACACGTATACATTTTTTATTTATTCAAAAAATTCAAATTTTCGAAAAATATCATTCACTTCCGGTTTCGACAGGAAGTTACGGATTTCCATTTCCAGCCTTATTGCACAGGTAAATTGACAAATTCATAACCACAGAAAATTTTAAGCCTCTATCTTAAAGCGTTTTTGAGAAAAGCCCCGGACAAAATGACTATTTTAAAATTTAAAAATCGACGTAACGTAAAAACGGAAGTGACGTTTTCATCGAAACTTTAACATCTTTGAGGCATAGTAGTTACACATTATCTCTGAAAGTTTCATCAAAATCGGTTGAAAACTTTTTGAGTTATGAAGCTGAAAAGGAGTCAGAAAAAAAAGAAAAAGTATAATAATAATAACTAGATCGTTCTCGTTGCGAGCAACGAGTGGGTCTTCCGTCCGATTTTTGAAGAAATGAGATAAAACTCATCGTTTTAAAGATAAAATTGTGAGTCTACGCTAAAAAAACGAAAAAAAAATTTTCGGCACTCGGGGCTTGAACCCGGGTCGCCTGGGCACTGTCCACGACCATAACGACTGAGCTACTCGGGCTCTCGCTTCAGGACTTTGACGCTTAATATCTCGAGAATGCGTTGATCGATTTTAAAACCAATTACATATTCTGAATCAGTAAAAGGGTCACTATCAACAATAAAAAATTCAAAGAAAAATATTAAAAAATAAAAAAGTCGAAAAATTAAAATTTTTCAAATTTGCTTCCTGTAACGACCGGAAGTGACGGCCGGCATTCTATTGACCGAGGTGCACCAAAAAATAGGTAGATCTATCATCTCTGAAAATTTCAGCCCTTTATCTTTACTAGTTTTTGAGAAACCTGACAGACAAAATTGACTTTTTAAAATCGTAAACGTACGATAACTTCCGACCGGAAGTGTATTTTCAAAAATGGTTAAAAAACAATCAACTTCAGATAAAACTGCGTTGATCCTGAAAATTTGAATGAAATCGATCGAGCCATCTCCGAGAAATCGTCTGCACAAAATCGGTAAGAAAAAAAAAGAATAATAACTAGAGCAAAGCTCGTTGCAAAGCAACGAGTGGGTCTTCCGTTAATGTAGAGAGTAAAGCTAAATATTCCTGTAAGGAGCAACGTTCTTAAACCAATAACAAGAGTAACTAAAACAAAAAGATAAAAAATCGAATAACTCTTGGTACGACTTAACAAAATCCGAATTAATTTTAGTACGAATTAACAAAAACCTTAATGATTTCAAGAACGACTTAACAAAAAAAATGTCAAAGTGCGACTTAACAAAAATCGAATTATTTCTGGTACGAGTTAATTTCACTATGAACTTTACGCTATTTTTTAAACCAAGAACGCGGAATTAAAATTTCCGGAAAAATCGATTTTTGAACCTTAATATCTCTGCAATGCTTCGTCCGATTTAAAAACGGATTTCAGTTTCGTATTTAGCATTATAAATTCTACAAAGGTCATTAATTTTTAAAATTCCAACAAAAAATTCAAAATTTGAAAATTTTTAAAAACTTCCGGTTTCAACCGGAAGTGACAGAATGTTATTTCCAGCCTTATTTCCAAATAAAAATGATAAAAGTACAAACACAGAAAATTTCAAGTCTCTATCTTAAACCGTTTTCGAAAAATCCCCTGGACAAAATCACTTTTTTAAAATTTTAAAATTGACGTACCGTAAAAACGTAAGTGACGTTGTTATGGAAACTTTAATAGCGTAAAGGGACGATAAAGGCACATAAGTTCTGAAAGTTTCGTTGAAATCGGTTGAAAACTTTTTGAGATATGAAGCTTCAAAAAAGTCAGAAAAATAAAGAAAAAGAATAATAATAACTAGAGCAAAGCTCGTTGCAAAGCAACGAGTGGGTCTTCCGTTAATGTAGAGAGTAAAGCTAAATATTCCTGTAAGGAGCAACGTTCTTAAACCAATAACAAGAGTAACTAAAACAAAAAGATAAAAAAAATCGAATAACTCTTGGTACGACTTAACAAAATCCGAATGATTTTTAGTACGAATTAACAAAAACCTTAATGATTTCAAGAACGACTTAACAAAAAATCTGTCAAAGTACGACTTAACAAAAATCGAATTATTTCTGGTACGAGTTAATTTCACTTTGAACTTTACGCTATTTTTTAAACCAAGAACGCGGATTTAAAATTTCCGGAAAAATCAATTTTTGAACCCTAATATCTCTGCGATGCTTCGTCCGATTTAAAAACGGATTTCAATTTCGTATTCAGCATTATAAATTCTACAAAGATCATTAATTTTTAAAATTAAAACAAAAAATTCAAAATTTCGAAAATTTTAAAAAGCTTCCGGTTTCAACCGGAAGTGACGGAATGTTAATTCCAGCCTTATTTCCAAATAAAAATGATAAATGTACATACACAAAAAATTTCAAGTCTCTATCCTAAAGCGTTTTCGAAAAATCCCCTGGACAAAATCACTTTTTTAAATTTTTAAAATTAACGTAACGTAAAAACGGAAGTGACGTTGTTATGGAAACTTTAATAGCGTAAAGGGACGATAAAGGCACATAACCTCTCAAAGTTTCGTTGAAATCGGTTGAAAACTTTTTGAGATATGAAGCTTCAAAAAAGTCAGAAAAATAAAGAAAAAGAATAATAATAATAACTAGAGCAAAGCTCGTTGCAAAGCAACGAGTGGGTCTTCCGTTAATGTCGAGAGTAAAGCTAAATGTTCCTGTAAGAAGCAACGTTCTTAAACCAATAACAAGAGTAACTAAAACAAAAAGATAAAAAATCGAATAATTCTTGGTACGACTTAACAAAATCCGAATGATTTTTAGTACGAATTAACAAAAACCTTTACGATTTCAAGAACGACTTAACAAAAAATGTGTCAAAGTACGACTTTACAAAAATCGAATTATTTTTGGTACGAGTGAATTTCACTTTGAACTTTACGCTATTTTTTAAACCAAGAACGCGGAATTAAAATTTCCGGAAAAATCAATTTTTGAACCCTAATATCTCTGCAATGCATCGTCCGATTTAAAAACGGATTTCAGTTTCGTATTCAGCATTATAAATTATACAAAGATCATAAACTTTTGAAATTCAAACAAAAAATTCGAAATTTTGAAAATTTTAGAAGACTTCCGGTTTGGACCGAAAGTGACGGAATGTTAATTCCAGCCTTATTTCCAAATAAAAATGATAAATGTACAAACACAGAACATTTCAAGTCTCTATCTTAAAGCGTTTTCGAAAAATCCCCTGGACAAAATCACTTTTTAAAAATTTTTAAATTGACGTAACGTAAAAACGTAAGTGACGTTGTTATGGAAACTTTAATAGCGTAAAGGGAGGATAAAGGCACATAACTTCTGAAAGTTTCGTTGAAATCGGTTGAACACTTTTTGAGATATGAAGCTTCAAAAAAGTCAGAAAAATAAAGAAAAAGAATAATAATAATAATAATAATAATAAAAAGAAACAATAGAATAACAAGAGGGTCTTCCGTTGGAAACGGAAGACCCTAACTAGATGCGATCTCGTTGCGAGCAACGAGTGGGTCTTCCGTTCGATTTCTCATAAGAAGCGATGATATGAGATTTTAGATATGTCTGGTGTCATGTTATCTCAATTTAAATGAGTTTTAAAATTTCAAAAATCCTATAATTCATCCAATGATTTTGAAAAAAAAGATGTCTATAGACGCAGAAATGCAAGAGCAGTACAAAAGTCATGTTTTAAAATTAGTCTGAGGTCTGTTAACACGATTTAAATGAATTTAAAATTTTTGAAAAATTTAAATTTTATCCAATCAATTCGAGAAAGATGTCATGAGACGTAGAATTGCAAGCGCAACTGATATATTATGTTTCAAAATTAGTATGAGATCATTATACCACGATTTAAATGAGTTTAAAATTTTTGAAAAATTTAAATTTCATCCAATCAATTCGAGAAAGATGTCATCAGACGCAGAATTGGAAGCCCAACTTAAATATCAGGTTTCAAAATTAGTTTAAGATCATTTTACAACGATTTAAATGAGTTTAAAATTTTTGAATAATTTAAATTTCATCCAATCAATTCGAGAAAAATGTCATCAGACGCAGAATTGCAAGTGCAACTTAGATATCATGTTTTAAAATTTGTTTGAGGTCATTTTAACACGATTTAAATGAGTTTAAAATTTTTGAAAAATTTAAATTTCATCCAATCAATTTGAGAAAGATGTCATCAGACGCAGAATTGGAAGCGCAACTTAGATATCATGTTTCAAAATTAGTTTAAGATCATTTTACAACGATTTAATGGGTTTAAAATTTTTGAAAAACTTAAATTTCATCCAATCAATTCGAGAAAGATGTCATCAGACGCAGAATTGCAAGTGCAACTTAGATATTATGTTTCAAAATTAGTCTGAGGTCTTTTTAACACGATTTAATTGAGTTTAAAAATTTTGAAAAATTTAAATTTCATTCAATCATTTCGAGAAAGATATCATCAGACGCAGAATTGCAAGCGCAACTTAGATATCATGTTTCAAAATTAGTCTGAGGTCATTTTAACACGATTTAAATGAGTTTAAAAATTTTGAAAAATTTAAATTTCATCCTTTCAGTTCAAGAAAGATGTCATCAGACGCAGAATTGCAAGCATAACTTAGATATCATGTTTTAAAATTAGTTTGAGATCATTTCACAACGATTTAAATGAGTTTAAAATTTTTGAAAAAATTAAATTTCATCCAATCAATTCGACAAAGATGTTTTCAGACGCAGAATTGCAAGCATAACTTAGATATCATGTTTTAAAATTAGTTTGAGATCATTTCACAACGATTTAAATGAGTTTAAAATTTTTGAAAAAATTAAATTTCATCCAATCAATTCGACAAAGATGTTCTCAGACGCAGAATTGCAAGCGCAACTTAGATATCATGTTTCAAAATTAGTTTAAGATCATTTTACAACGATTTAAATGAGTTTAAAATTTTTGAAAAACTTAAATTTCATCCAATCAATTCGAGAAAGATGTCATCAGACGCAGAATCGCAAGCATAACTTAGATATCATGTTTTAAAATTAGTTTGAGGTCATTTTAATACGATTTAAATGAGTTTAAACTTTTTGAAAAATTTAAATTTCATCCAATCAATTTGAGAAAGATGTCATCAGACGCAGATTCGCAAGCGCAACTTAGATATCATATTTTAAAATTAGTCTGAGGTCATTTAACACAATTTAAATGAGTTTAAAATTTTTGAACAATTTTAATTTCATCCAATCAATTCAAGAAAGATGTCATCAGATGCAGAATCGCAAGCGCAACTTAGATATCATGTTTTAAAATTTGTTTGAAGTCATTTTAACACGATTTAAATGACTTGAAATTGTTTCAAAAAATTAAATTTCATCAAATCGATTTCGAGAAAGATATCATCAGACGCAGAATATATTATTCCTCAAATTTTCAGCATTATATTTTTAATCGTTTTTAAGGAGAACCGCGGATTAAAGAAAATCCATTGCAAATTTTTGACCTTTATTTTGATCCGAGCTAGCTTCCGTTCTCGGAAAGTCCGGACAAAAATTTTTCCTGGAGCGACTAGACTAGCATGTCCTCTATCATTCCTGAAGATTTCAGCTTTCTATCTTCATTCCCTTCTGAGGAGATGCGTGGACAAAAAGTCACGAAAAAATGGCAAAATGGCGGATAAGTCGGAACCGGAAGTGATTTTTACAAAATAAAAAAAAAGATATAAACTTCAAATTATGATAGATCGATGCTAAAAATTTGACGAAAATCGGACGACCCATCTCCGAGAAATCTTCTGCACAAAAATTGTAAAGAAAAAAAAAAGAAAAAAAACTAGAGCAAAGCTCGTTGCAAAGCAACGAGTG
Organism: Magallana ariakensis; assembly: GCA_020458035.1. NCBI lineage: Eukaryota > Metazoa > Mollusca > Bivalvia > Ostreida > Ostreidae > Magallana > Magallana ariakensis. The sequence goes on along the minus strand of CM035815.1, from coordinate 25,176,633 downwards.
GGTCTTCCGTTAATGTCGAAAGAAAAGCTAGATGTTCCTGTAAGAAGCAGAGCTCCAAAGCCAATACCAGGAGTAATTAAAACAAAAAGATATAAAAATTCGAATAATTCTTGGTACGACTTACCAAAATCCGAATGACTTTAAGTACAAATTAAACAAAACCTTAACGATTTCAAGAACGACTTGACAAAAAAAATCCGAATGTGTTTAAGAACGTCTTAACAAATATCGAATCATTCTAGGTACGAGTTAATTTAACTTTGAACATAACACTATTTTCTTAACCAAGAAAGTGGAATCAAAATTTCCGGAAAAATCAATTTTTAAACTCCTATATCTCTGTAATGCATCATCCGATTTTAAAACGGATTTCAGATTTAAATTAAGCTTAATAAGTTGAACATTTTTGCTTCAATAATATATAACAAATTATTTTTCAGTAAATAGTTATTATAAAAAGACTTTGTAGCCCTCCTGGCCCCTAATTTGAGGGGCCAGCCCCTTTTTCTTGATATCAAATGAAAGGTCTCGCAAATATCAACATGTTTTGTTCAACAACTGTTCACGAATTGTTAACCGTTCTAGAGATATCTGAACTAATGTGTTTTAGGGGCCGACCCTTAAACTCCTTAATGGGGCCACCAACAACAATTTTTTAGGTATCATATTGTTAAAAACATTATTTTAAGCAACTTTTCTTCTACAATGCTTTTCAAAATATTTCTCCTTATATAGATATTAATGATCAGAGTTTTGGACTTCTGGCCCCCTGAAACCCCTAAATACGTAACATATGACTTAGGTATGGTACCGTTTAGATAAAAAGCTGTACAATAAACATTTTTGCTTCTATACTTGATAGCAATTTATTGTTCAGTAAAGAGTTATTGCAAAAAGACTTTAGAGCCCTTTTGGCCCCTAATTTGAGGGGCCAGCCCCTTTTTCTTGATATCAAATGAAAGCCCGTGGAAATAGAAACAACTTTTGCATTACATGTTTTAACAAAATATTTACAGGTTTAAAAATATTTCAGAAAATGTGCAAAATTTTTGTAAAAAAAATTGGTGTCAATTTTCGACCTCAGGCGAGCTTCAACGCCTTGCGTATTATCCATATTATAAAACAATGCGGTACATCTATAGACTTTCATCTACAATCCCTGAAAATTTCAACTTTCTATCGTGAATAGTTTCAGAGGAGTTTCGTGGACAAAATGACCCTTAAAATTTCATTAAATCGTCAATATCTTAAACCGGAAGTGACGTCATCAAAAAATGTAAATAAAAACATTCGTCCCCTACGATGCTGTATAAGTCCTGAAAATTTGGTGCAAATCGGATGAATAGTTTTCGAGAAATAAAGCTTTAAAGAAGGCAGAAAAAGAATATTAAGAATAATAATAATAATAGAAAGAAACAGTAGAATAACAAGAGGGTCTTCCGTTGGAAACGGAAGACCCTAATAAACCTGAAAAAGAAACAATAGAATAATAGAAGGGTCTTCCGCTGAGACGGAAGACCCTAATAATAATAATAATAACTAGAGCAAAGCTCGTTGCAAAGCAACGAGTGGGTCTTCCGTTAATGTTGAAAGTAAAGCTAGAAGTTCCTATAAGAAGCAGAATTCTTAAACCAATATACATGAGAAAGTAAAACAAAAAGAAAAAATCGAATTATTCTTGGTACAAGTTAACAAAATCCGAATGATTCTAAGTACGACTTAACACAAACTTTATCAATATCAAGAACGACTTTGAAAATAAAAATCCGAATGTGTTTAAGTACGATTTAACAATTATCGAATTATTTTAGGTACGAGTTAATTTAACTTTGAAAATAACACTATTTTCTAAACCAAGAATGTGTAATCAAAATTTCCGGAAAAATCAATTTTTAAAACCCTATATCTCTGTAATGCATTGTCCGATTTTTAAACGGATTTCAGATTTGAAATTAAGTCTAATAAGTTGAACATTTTTGCTTCTATAATTAATAAGAAATTTTTTTTTCAGTAAACAGTTATTATTAAAAGACTTTGTAGCCCTCCTGGTCCCTAATTTGAGGGGTCAGCCCCTTTTTTAGATATCAAATAAAAGGTCTTGCAAATATAAACATATTTTGTTGAACAACTGTTCACGAATTGTTAACCGTTCTAGAGATAACTGTATTTTAGGGGCCGACCCTTAAACTTCTAACTGGGGCCACCAACAAAATTTTTTTAGGTATTATATTATTAAAAACATTACTTTGAGCAACCTTTCTTCTACAATGCTTTTCAAAACATTTCTCCTTTTCTAGATATTAATGATCAAAGTTTTGGACTTCTGGCCCCTTGAAACCCCTAATTACGTAACATATGACTTAGATATGGTACTGTATAGATAAAAAGCTGTACAATGAACATTTTTGCTTCTATACTTGATAACAAATTATTGTTCAGTAAAGAGTTATTACAAAAAGACTTTAGAGCCCTTTTGGCCCCTAATTTGAGGGGCCAGCCCCTTTTTCATGATATCAAATGAAAGCCCGTGGAAATAGAAACAACTTTTGAATTACATGTTTTAACAAAATATTTACAGGTTTAAAAATATTTTAGAAAATGTGCAAAATTTTTGTAAAAAAAATTGGTGTCAATTTTCGACCTCAGGCGAGCTTCAACGCCTTGCGTATTATCCATATTATAAAACAATGCGGTACATCTACAGACTTTCATCTACAATCCCTGAAAATTTCAACTTTCTATCGTGAATAGTTTCAGAGGAGTTGCGTGGACAAAATGACCCTTAAAATTTCATTAAATCGTCAATATCTTAAACCGGAAGTGACGTCATCAAAAAATGTAACTATAATTATTTGTCCCCTCCGATGCTGTATAAGTCCTGAAAATTTGGTGCAAATCGGATGAATAGTTTTCGAGAAATAAAGCTTTAAAGAAGGCAGAAAAAGAATATTAAGAATAATAATAATAATAGAAAGAAACAGTAGAAAAACAAGAGGGTCTTCCGTCGGAAACGGAAGACCCTAAAAAGAAACAATAGAATAACAAGAGGGTCGAAACGGAAGACCCTAAAAAGAAACCGAAGAATAACAAGAGGGTCTTCCGTTGGAAACGGAAGACCCTAAAAAGTAGTCACCGGTAGGATTTGAACTCCAAACACCGCATGCATATATTCACTAATCCAGGACGAAACCATTGAGCCATGCGTGACTTCTCAATATGCGGTATAAAGTAGTGTTTGAAACAACATTGTCATATCCATGGACTTTGTTTTTTATCCTCCCAAAAATATTTTGAAAAAGTACATAATTACGGTCATCTCTGGGTCATCTCTCCATCTTTTTTTAAAAAGCGACATCTTTAATGTTGAAATATGTCATCTTTGCACGTTTCAAATTTGTGGAGAGAAGACCCAGAGACAATAAAATCATTTAAAAACAGCTGTAAATAAGTATGATTTTGCATGAATTGCATCGTGTTGCTATATTTAGACCCATATTATGATGAAACCTTTTGCATTACAAACATTTTTCTACCCATTCCACGTCCAACAGAAACCAAATAACGGGTATAATTCGGAAAATGTGCAAAATTAATTGATAAAATTTCCACTTTCCTTGTGCGCCCAGATTCCTGCCGAATCTACATCTTAAGCGCCCACTGTCTTTATAATTGTCATATTCGGTATCACGCAGAATTCCTGGATGTTTTGGTAACTTGATATGATGACGATGAGTTCGAGGGAGATCCTTGGAATGCAGTCGTATAGAGACGTTTTACTCGTGAGTTGCAAGAGAAGGCTATCATCAGGTACAGGCCCTGAGAACCAGTTAACACGATAAATAGGTACGAAAACACTTTAATACCTAACCATTCGTACAAAAATCCAAACACCCAAGAGACCCCAGTGATGCTGGTCAGTTTGACAAAGATGATAAAGTCCTGGCGATTACGGTCCTTCCTTTGCTGTAAATTCGGTCTTCTCTGAAGAGATATTACAACACCTACAAACATCAGAGCATTGAAAAGGACTACCAATCCCAGAGGTAGTGCAAAAACATACCTCACCATTTCTGTACGCGATATCCAGCAAAAGATGTCTCCATAGCCAATGCCGTTACCTTGTATTTCACTGACAACAATATTGATGCCAACAAACAAAACAGAACTAAAGAAAACGTAGAGAGTGTAACAGAAAAACCTGGAATTTGTATCTGTGGCGAGGGGCATCGTTCGAGTAAAAACGTTCACCATGTGGAAACAGGATATGTTCATCCAAAATATGACCCAAAGCCAGGAGAAATGGATCATAATTCCAAGAACTGTACATATTGTACGGTGTTCCGTTTGGAAGAAACCAAACTGGTATAAGAGATGTGCAATGATTAGGCTGAGGGCGAGGACTAGAATCAGCTTTCCTGGAAATGTCCTGAGTGACTTAAACAAAAGGAATGTCACGACTACATACAACAGACTGGCAACAGAAATACACGTACAGACCAATGAAATGATGCCTTCCACTTCGTCATAGCCCGACAATAATGTAAAGCGCGGTGTGGACAATTTCTCCATACTTTTCACAAATTTTTCCATACAAACAAAGTATGAATCATTTACCTTCAGAAACTCCGATTCTTGAAAACAAACGTCGATTTCGATAACACACAATTCGTATTTTGTTTTGCTTAAGGTGGCGGTATAGTTCTGTAAAACGATGAACGGACATATAAGCAACTTTGAGAAAAGTTTAATATTTGCGTTGTATTCGAACTTCGAAGGATTGAGAGTGTAAACGTTTACTTTTTGTTGAAGGGGTCTCCCATCATAAGGGAAACGGTAAGAACTCAGATTATCGAAATCTTCGTAGAATCGATCTGTTAGAATGCCAACATCATTGACCATTCCGAACATGCTTGTGATGTAATCGACTATTTCCAAAACATACTTAATTCTATCCAATGAGTCATAGTCAAAATAAATCAGGTGGTAGATGACGTGAATGGGGGACGAAATATTTACATCGGACACTTCGTAAACCTGATGCCAAAGAATCTTCCATACAGAACTTCCATGACGCAAATAGTCTTCTATATAAGGAAGTAAGGATTCGGACCTGCTGCCGGCGTCAATTGTAACATGTAAACTCAGTTCATACGTATTCGTTATGTCTAAAAATACTTTGGAACACGTCTTCTTGCTTTTGTCATAGGAGAATGGGCTCGAACATCTCACCGACAAACATTCGTTCTGTAAGTAATAAATATAAATAATTATGTGTCATTCATGAACAGAAACAAACTGATGTTAAAAACAATGCTTATCATGTCATCGTTGTCTGAACGAGTTTTAATTGAGATCTGAGGTCCCTTTTATACTTTTTAAATTGAAATTTGATTTGCAATGAGGCATACATACATTTTTGAATGGTATTTATCCTTTCATAGGTCTACATCTCAAATTCTACATTAAACAAGTTACCTGGAAATAATCCATTATTTCGTCCCCTTTACAACGACTCGTATAATCAGAATCAACTACTGTTTCGTCCACTCGGTCTGCAAATCTCAACATAGCTGTGAATGTCCCCATCACAAAACCACCCAAGATGTCAATATCGTCAAAACTACATTTCATAAATGGCTCGATCTCATTGTTACAGATGTAGCAAAATACGTTTCTGTATATTCCACGGTATATATGTGTGTAAGACTTGCATGCCTTTTCTATTTCATGATCGTATTGGCGCCATTTTCCGGTTACGTTACATTCTCGTACGTAACCGACATTACATCTTGATTTGGAAACGATATTGGCAGATGTGTTTTGAGGAAATCTGAATAGGATATTACATCGTCGTTCATTTATTAGTTGTTCTAAAAGATTAGATATTGTGTAAGCGTATATCCCCATCGAACCAAAGCAGACGAGCTGTCCCGAAAATGATTGAATGCCACTCTCGGACACGCCATTACAAAGGGCGCAAAACCGATTCCGGTAAATGGTTCCGTTGGCAATGACAGGAAGTGACGTATCCAGGGAACCTAGCATCGCTCCTTGTCCATCGCACAAATCTCTTTCTTTAAGCCCCATATACTCAGACTTACACTTCACTACCGATATTATTTGATTTGAGTGTTGATTCACTTTAGACATACCATACGGAAGATACTGGGGCAGAATGCAGTCGACATTGAAACGAGTTTCCGTGACGTCAGCGTCAGCACAACAATTGTGAAAAATGTGACAGTCTCTGGCACAACTGCAGGTGTCACAGCAAGAACGGTACGGAATAATGTCAGAGTAATGAAGCCGAGGATTCAGTAGGCACGTCGTAGACATGGGGCAGTATAGGTGGTCCATTTGTAAAATCCTGTAGAGACTATCACTTGTCAGATTTAGATAATCCAAAGCCATTTTTGTCTGATTTCGATCGTCTGCTGTTGGAAATTTCATTGTGTTGTTGCTCAGTTCATATCCTGTCGGATCTGAGTTTGTTTGACTTGTTTCTGATGATCTCGTTTTTCGAGAAAGTGTTTCCATAGCTTTTCCGTACAGTGTGTCCGTTCCTGTTCCTGGTTTTTTATGATGTATCGCTGCGTAAGATGAATTCAATTTTTGAAAAATGCTTTCTTCATTATTTTCAAACAAAATTTTCTTATCAAGAAGCGCATTAACTTTACAACCTAAAAAGAATAAAACCAGAACTCGAAGGAAGCAGTTGTGATTTTTCTTCATCGCTTCAAATTTATCCTATACTCCTGCGCTTTTGACCCGATATGATGACTGCAGTGACGTCCCAAAGTCGTTATACTTCATTATTAATAATTAAGGTCTATTTACACACATGCCATTAGTTCGATTCCTCTCTAAATTAATTGGTTTTGATTGAAATTGGTAACAAGTTATGGTAGATGAGTAAATCGCATATCGACCACTATAAATGGAAAAAAATCGTTTATCGTCGTACATTATGAATCTTTGGAAAATTCCATTGTTTTTAAACGACAGAATGTTTAATATTGCTTTGGGACTGAATGTACTTGCATTTAATCAAGAAATTGACACACATCGTTAGTTAATGGCATCTAGTTTATCATTCAGTCTAAAATTAATAATTATTATGATGATGAAAGTTGTAGTCAAGAATTTTCACGTTGAGACCAAAGTTTAAAAGAACAAGGGATCGAAAATAAGAAAAAATTAAGTGTTATTATAATTCATTCAAATTATCGTTATCATATTTGTGCTCTAAAAGTATGTGTTCTAAAATACATGGTGAGGTATAATTATCATATCAGCCTGATATACATATCGACTAATCTCAGCAGAGATTATATATATGTATATATATAGGTAAAAATAACCATTAGTACTATTGGTCTATATAATAAATGTTCATAAATAAAATTTGGTAAGTAGGACAAAATGAGGCAATCTTTTAAATCTATATTAGCCCCCTAGAATAACACCTAATATTTGAAGCGACTTAATATTGATTGGGAATCAAAGTACTTAGGAACGTGCATGCTTTTGGACGTACAATTAACTTATAATTTTAAACAGAAAATCCGTCCATTATTAATTCTTGTTTTTCCAGTAGATTCCGGTAGATTTTGAAACAATGTATGTAATGTTTGGAGATCTCGAATTTATTGCTTTTATGATTCACTGGCATTTCAACTGATTGAATTGATAGCGCCATAGATTGACGATGAATATCTAAATAACCGAAAGTATGATTGTTAATTTCGAATTTTGATGTTTATTCAAAAGTAAAGATGATGCTGATTGGATAAAAACTCCATTCGGCTTAGCTTTAAAATATTGGTTTTTTTATTTACCTTTATCAAATTATATCATTAAAATTGATTATAGCTAGTATAAACGGAACAGAAAATAAAGCAATCAATCATTTTGATAGATTAGCTGTAAGAAAGGACAATATAGCTCTATATGAAAAAAAGTCTCAGAGTGTAAAAGGGAGAGCTCGGTGCAGACAGACAAAGGAGAAAATTTAAGTATCCTCTGCAAACATAATCTTGATCTATATATTAATGTTAGACGAACGTAACAGAGCCAGGTTTTGAATTTCAACAAAATGGGTTGTATCATACTTTTTTTGTTATGAAAATTAATGTCTATAACGTTCATAAGTGTTATTTGATTTGTGAAACAATAAACCCAGATCTGTTTTGAAGCAATTGAGTGGCGATGCAATCAGAATACCAGGATCTGTGTTTCACTGGATCAGATAAATGTCACTAATCTTGGTAACAATCAAAGGGTATTTTGGCAGAATAAACAAAACCCATTAAAATGCAATACTTGTGGCTCCAAAGCAAACATTGGGGACTTTTTGCATTTTTTTTACTACAATTGTCTGTGACTCTGTTTGTTTTCATTAATGGATTCGATGACATCAGAATATAATTGATTGCTAGAGATGTTGCAATCAATCAGTTACATTCTTCATCAATAGAAACTACTGCAAGTAAATTATAGTGTGTGAAATCAGAAGTCCACATGGTTTCCATTAAGTACCTTCTGTTTGTAGATTTCATTTTTCTATGTAGGATAAACGGATGTTTCGGGAGTGACGCCAATACTGCCGAAAATGTTACGTCATTGAGAAAAGCCCTATTGAAAGACTATGATCCGTACCTGCGCCCGAGAAGGCTGCAGAAGAATCCTGTCATTATCAATGCTACATTTGGCGTCAATCGCTTACACGACCTCAATGAAAAAGAACGGAAGATTTCTATACTGGGATATTTTAGATTTACATGGATTGATGAGTTTCTAGTTTGGGATAAGGAGAAACATCAAAACATCAGTGACATCGTGGTTAAAACGGATGATATATGGTGGCCCACCATAGGACTTGCGAATCCAATCGCTGATTTTGAAACAATGAAAAACACTTATGGCATTTTCCAGGTTTCGTCATCGGGGGTGATTACATGGTCTCCGGGAGCTCTATTTTCAGTGATGTGCGAGATGAAATTACAGAAGTTTCCTTTTGATACACAGACGTGTGATTTTATATTTGTAGTACTTGGTTACACCAAAAAGGACATCGTGATAAACGCGAATCCAGATATTATATGTGTCCAGGGAACCACGGAGTGGGACATTTTGGAAACGAAATTCCTCGAGCTTTCTGGTGGTAGTAATGGTCTGAATATTCGCTTCACCCTTCGGAGGAAGCCGTATTTCGTTCTTCTGACATTGACTATGCCCCTTACCTTGCTTTCATATTTGAACATATTTGTCTTTCTTATACCGGTGGAGTCGGGCGAAAAAACATCGTACGCCATCTCCACGTTCTTGGCTTACTCTATCTACCTGTCTGTAATGGGATCATCCCTGCCTGATGACGCCGAGTCCATCGTTTACATGACATTGTACATAGAGATAATGATGTTCCTTAGTGTACTTATCATGGCGCTGGTCATTATACAGATACGGTTGGTATTTTATCATGGCGACGACCGATTGCCTTGTTGTCCCGAAAACAGCGTGACGAACGAGGAGGACACTGACGTCATTAGTATAGACGTTAATGATAAATCGATACGTAAAGATGATGTGTCCAGTAAATCTAAGAAAAGAACTTGGTCCAATAGTATGGCTATGATAGACAGAATATTGTTTGCATTTTTCTTTTTGGCTCTTTGTACCTTCAATATCCTTTTCTTTTCTTTAATGTTACGATGATTTCATGACTGAAAATGTTTATACTTTATACCAGCACATGGATATGAGTAACTGTTACATGTAAGATTCCAAATGCTACAGCTAGCATGCATTTTTAAAGACAATGTTGCATTAGAATTTGCGAAATAAAAAGACATACAGTAGACAGGGACATCATTGGGTACCGATATAGTCACGGTGTTCTTGATTTTGACTATCTCTTTGAAAGACGGGATACATGTACGTTGCTTTGCATTATTAGTCCATGGGCTAATGTTCATGATGATGTCCGATCGATGTTAATACTAGAATTACTGTTTATTATTAGAAGTTCTAATTTGTAACCTAAAGAGATATAGCGCACTTAGTATGCAATTTTGCCTACAATAAAGCGCTTTTGCAAACATTATACATTTTCAAAATTATTTAATATTTAGTTTTATTATACTTTCGTGTTAAATACTGAAATCTGATTGGTTTAGGCGCAGTTGATAATATATAAATAGTGCCTGTTTGGGAGGGTAACCGTTGAAATTGACACCCCGAGAAAACCATGGTCAACCGACGCGAAGCGGAGGTTGACAATGGTTTTCAAGGGGTGTCAATTTCAATCAGATTTCAGTATTTAACATGAAAGTATAATAAAACGGATTATTATACTTTCACGTTAAATACTGAAATCTGATTGGTTTAGACGCAGTTGACAATCCGTTCTCTTACTCTCAGCTTGGCAACGGGTCGATAGAACGAATTATTACATGCGCGTAAATTATGCGCGTACGGTTCGCCGTTAAATTCACGTCATTTCTATATAAAAGCAGTAAAATTTTCTCTTAAGTTAAGACATTCGGTATAATAAAATAAATAGTGCATGTTTGGGAGGGTAACCGTAGAAATTGACACCCCTCGAAAACCATCGTCAACGGTTACCCTCCCAAACAGGCACTATTTATATAATAACACCAAGATAAGATCCCGCAAGCGCGGGATTAATTAACACTTTACACATTAATATAATACATTATAGCTGCTTATGTTGAACCAGATTTTTTTAAAATAATTTTTGTATATATACACTCTGTTCGAATTTTTTCTTCGTTGCCTTCTTAACCTAAACTTTTAAAATTGAAATTATAGTCTGTCCCAAGATATTTATGCTGCACATTTGCACGATTTTTAATAAAAATACACATACCTGTGAAAGAAGTGCAATTGAAATCGATGAAAGGGAAAATTTCCAAGATAACTTCATTCACACATTATCATTTTGCCCTCGTAAAAATTCACAGGAACGAAAACACATTTCCTACGGAGATTTATAATGGGGAATGTTGATATCTTTTCTCCATTCGGAAGTAATCGGGACACCTCGCGCAATTTTTCAACGTTATCATCCGGGCGTCTTCATCTCCTTAGCAATGGAAAACCCCGTAGACTTTTTATTTTTAGCTGTGTTTTGATACCCGACAAGCTAGAGGGGGCGTTTCAAAGGGGAAATCTTGGGATTTTTTCATACTATTGAATGAACATCGTCTGAATCAAGAGGTATTTTTAAATATCGAATAATTTAAGAAAATATGCGGCAAAAATATCTTGGGACAGACTATAAAATGCAATCAGCATCGTGGGTTTGGGAAGGGATGAAAATCTAAACCGAAATTGTTTATATATACCACAGGAGTCGCGATTTTATCAGTTTGTTGTAAATAAATGAGAAACAGGCAAAATCCTACCAGTGAGCTTCGCGAGCGTAGCGAGCGAAGCGACAGGATGGCAACGAGTTTTCTAGATTTTCTTTATTTCAAATTTCAAATTGTCAATGGCCGCTGTTTAAGATCATGATGTGAAAAATGGATTTAAAATGACTTTGAAGGATAATTTTAGGGAAATAAATGCAAGGAATTGATAAAATAACACCACGGAGTTGTTGTCTGGTGTTTAATATCGGCTGGATAGCGAAATAAAGAAAATCTAGAAAACTCGTTGCCATCCTGTCGCTTCGCTCGCTACGCTCGCGAAGCTCACTGGTAGGATTTTGCCTGTTTCTCATTTATTTACAACAATTAAGGAATAAGGAATCATTCTTTGAGTATTATGAGGTGATAATTTCGGTTGGGGCGTGGTCAAATAAAATAAAGCCCGAATGGCTTTATGATAGATTTGACCACGCTCCGACCGAAATTATCACCTCATATAATATTCAAAGAATGATTCCTTATTCCTTATATTTATATTATTTCCAATTTGTACACTTTAAAACAGAATTATTTTAAAATCACTATTTTTTCATGTAGCACGTGCTATATATTACTGAGCAGCGCAGCCAATACCGTTTCTCGGCTATGCTATTAGACACGCCCATTTTGTGTCACTCATGTTTTATGAAGTTATTGGGTTTTAGGGTCCAAAATTGATTCGTAATGTTATCGCAGACAAAGACAGTTGAAAATGTAAATATATTGATATAATCGCCGACTCCTGTGTATATGTACATGTGCGTGGTCCTAATTCTTTTTGTTGTAGCTGACTGGAAAAAAATTAAATTTACTTACTGTTTATTTTATTTCAAACCAGGGAGTTGTTGTATAGTGTCTCGCATCTCTTTTCTGTTGGATTTTGTATTAAACAAAGGTGTCTGATCCAAGTTATCTGCCCGCGATGCATGATGAACTCATCCTACACTTTCAGCCATTACGTGAATTAGTCAACATGCGTTCTTGGTTACTTCTTTGGAAAGGTAAAAAAAATCAAAAATAAATTCGTGCGTTCAGGAAACCAATTGGCTAATTTTATTTATTCAACATTTGTCAGATCTTAACTTCTATGTATACTCTTAATAAGTTCCCACTAAATATATTCACTCGCTAGGTAATCATTCAATATTATTTTATTGCAAGTATATATTTTGATGCAAACTACCTCTGACTTGGATCCGCCAAAGCATGTCCACTACCTTACTCTCATTTTTGCTATTTCGGGCTTGTTTATCAATAATGAAAGTATGTTTTTAATTAATTTTACAATAATTACTTATCAGTTAAAATTTGATCATAGCTTACAGACATCATCTCACACGTGTTGAAATACCAAAGGTGTAAGGAGTTACTCTAGTGCAGGCATTTTGTAATTTATTTGCAAAAAGTCTTAATTTTTAAGTATAGATATTTAAATAAACACGAATTACTCATTTACCAGGTTAAAAGTGTTTCATTATCTAATTTGTCTTACACGACATAATGAAAATCAGGTTTTGTGAGGGATATATAGGAATAGATTTAATATGCAATGAAAAGTTGGATATTTGACTACTTGAACCACTTTATATTGAAATGAAATTCGACTTCCTTTGGGCAGTATTTCAACATGCACCAGACGAGATCAAACAAGTCTCTGTGGTATGGAATCCGGATAGGGCCATGTAGTTCACTATCGCACCATCGCACCATCGAGGTTGGGGTCGATAGCGCGATGACGCGATAATGCGATGACGATGGCGCGATGATGCGATGACGATGAAGCGATGGTGCGATAACGCGATGACGATGATGCGATGGCGCGACAATGCGATGACGATGGTGCGATGGCAAGATGAAGAGATAGTGCGATGAAGCGATGGTACGATAGCGATGATGCGATAACACGATGACGATGGCACGATGATGCGATGACGATGAAGCGATGCTCTATCGTGTCATCGTCATTGCTCTATCGCATCATCGTCATCGCGTCATCGCGCCATCGTGCTATCGACCTTCTACAAGTGAACAGCATTCCCAGCAGCCATTGCGCAAAATGGCGTTTGTTGACGAAAGGATTCAAGAATATTTTTTTAATGGATATGATAATAACGAAATAATATTCCTTCTTTGGAGTAATCATAATGTGAAAATAAGGTAGGTGTAAACAATAAATAAATGTTCATATAAAAGTTATAATAATATATGTAGTAAGTATAGGCTAGTATTTCAAAGTAACAATACATCAGTGCTGCATAAAATGTCATTGATTATGCATGGGTTTATCCGTAATTTAAGAAATACATGTATAGTTATGCATATACGTGAAGGTCAGAACTTTCATTTCAAGAAATATTTTATGCATTAAAAATATTTAAGCTGCAGGCATTTGAAAAGGCGCTTGGCCAGACTAAATCTGAGAAGACGGAGATACAGCCTGGATATGGCAATTAGAGCTATTCAGGTAGTATTAGTATTGCTAGCGTTTTATTGAAGTCCTAATAGCATTTTTTATAGATTGATAAAATACCAGAAAATCCTCTAAAACATAAATAATTTAAAGGTCGTTATTATTTTTATTATTATTTAACTCATTTAACTGTTTCTCCTCGACTGATTAACATAAAATTATTCTACTCAAAGGAGGAAATGATGTTCAGTGGACAGACTCTTGGGTGTCGCTCGATGAAACGGAGACTTCTTCAGAAACATGGAATCTTTATGGGAAGGTATATAGTATACTATGCTAAATAAAAATGTGTTTATTACGTCATAATTTATTTAAGATGATTAAGATAATTACAATATGTGTAATCAAACTTATTTCTGGTTCCTTTTAAAATTAAATAAGTGATATGAAACTGTTTCAGGGATGACGTTTTGTGTTTATTGAGAATAATCGATCCTGATGGAGTTGATCTGAGAGCAAGTCACTGCTTGACTAGAAGAATGTATCTTAACAATGGACCAAATTATCTTGTACATGTTGATGGTTACGACAAATTAAAGCAATTTGGTTTCGCTATTCATGGAGCAATGTGTGGGTAAGTTGTGTGTATCAGTTCTTTTAGAGTTCATTAGTTGGTCATGTAAGATGACAAAAATGCTACTTATAACTCTCTTTATACAGCATAGGTGTCGGAACCGGGCGTGGGGGCTTAGCGTCCCCCACCCCCACTGTTTTTTGGAGTCAAGATTTCTGATAAGTCTAGCCCCCCCTCTTTTAATTTGTTTCCGACGCCACTGTACAGTCAGAATCAAGTTTGATAACTTATGATTGCTATACTGTTGTATAAATGAAGCTGCATATTAGAAAACAATAAAATATTATAAATGATCAGCTGTTCTGATTTTTTAAAAAGATTTTCGAGGCGAATACTTTGGCTTCAAGTTGCAAGAACGAACAATGACCCTTGTGTTGTAGCTTCATATTTCTTGAAATACCTGGAGGAAATAAACAGTTAAGTAGATAGCTTTAACAGAACATTGATTTGGATTATTCTTGATATTATAAATACAGTTTTTAATTAGCTCCACAGTTCTAAATGATTATGTGCATTCTTTTGTATTTATAACAAATAAAAAACCCCATAAAAAGCATAATTTTATAAAAATCATTTACTTAAAAGTAAACCAAAAAAAACACTGTCTTAGTTAATAGCTATATTATATAGTTTTCTAATTCAGGTGCTCCAAGGTGCGTGAGACTTGATGCTGGAACTGAAAATATATACATTGAGGACATTCAAAAATCATTTCGTTGGTACCATGGTGATGACATGTGTGGAGAAAAGAGTGTTATCATAGGAAGATCAATGTCTAACCAGGTACAAGTATGAAGTTTTACCAAGTTACTATAAGATTCAGTAACATGTTATAAAGAAAATAATCAAATTCAATAAATTTAACCTTTTCTAAGCTAAATATATATATACATAGAATTTCAGTGTAATTCCTCCCTCAGGAGAATGTTCAAAGAAGTACTGATGGTCTTTAAAGCCTAAGGTGAATAAAGAATAAATGAATTTATGGTCAACTACACGGTTTGCAGTCTATTCAACATTTGTGTAGTTAGGAATACACATGCAAATAAAGCATTCAATGGTTTCAAGTAATTTAACTAGTATTATGTTAATATTATTATTAGTTGTATAGACTGCAAACCCTGTAGTTAACCATACATTCATTTATTCTTTAATCACTTTAGGCTTTAAAGACCATCAGTACTTTGAACATTCTCCTGAGGGAGGAATAAATTAAATACACTGATATTCTGTTTTTATGCAAAAACTCAAACCTTGGTAATAACTGTGAAGGCTTTCAAATTTTACAGGTGTATTACTTTTGACATCACCTATATTTAATTTCCCCCTTTTTTTACTTGATGATCTTGACCTAAGAGGTTGACCTACTTTTGAAAATGTTTAACCTTGGCCATATAACTTTTGAATGGTTAGAAAGAAAGATTTAATATGTATAACCCTTGTAAAAAATCATCTATTGGTAGATATCAACATTGTTAACCTAATAAAAGTTTAATCTACTTTTGTAAAACTTTTACACAGGTCAATAATTGTATCTGTGTACAAATTAATTCTACAGGACCTTTGAGTACCAAACTCTTTTATCCAATGACCTTGAAGTGTGACATACTTTTGAAAAAATTGCCATCAGTATTTAACAAACTGATCTTGTTTTAAGAGAATAGAACGCTGGTGGAGAACACTGAGAGAGATGGGCATTTCCTTCTGGATACACTTGTTCAAAGATATGGAAGACCAAGGGATGTTTTCATTAGCAAATAACGAGCACATGTAAGAGGCAAAATATTTATTTTTGATAGAATTAAACATTACGAAATATGTTTATAACGTAGTAATATAATACTTCTGCAGGTTACCTGATCAATTTTGTAAACCAACAACTTATAATTAGGATGGTTTTTCAACAGAATTTTTAAGAAATATTTTTTTTAAATAAATCACAATTTTACAGTATATTTTTTCAAAATTACTTTTTCAATTTACCAATTCAGAGAATGCCTTCGCTTCTGCTTTATGAGAATAATACAGCAAGAACTTGATCAAATAAAAATGGAGTGGAATAACCATTATATTAGAGCACAAAGACGCTATGATGATGACGGAAGTCTTCCAGGAAAACCAGAAATGATGTTTTTCCACCCTGAAATTTTCGGTATTTTCTATTAAAGATTAGTTTAAAGAATTTGATTTGTATTTTTTTTTTATGTTTGCCCTCCTCCTTTGATACCCTCGGCTGGTTGTTTTTTAAAGTGCTAAAATAAAATTGGTATCAAAACATTGTAACTAAAATTCTTTTCATTAACAGGTGCTGTAGATTATAAATTTCCAGTGGATGTTCGTGATGTGCTAGAGTTTCAAAGACTCTTTCCAAGTCCAAGCCCGAGAGGATGTTGTGAGGACTATGCAGCATACTTCGATCATTTGCTTTTAGATGGTGGGAGAACTGTTCCACACACCATTGAGAAGGCCATCGAGGCTTTGAAGTACTTGGTTGAAAAGCTCTAAAATCCAAATCAAGCGCAGAGAATGCACCATCACCTAATATTGCACTTTTTAATTTTCATGAAAAAATGTTGTAAACTAATCATCAATACAGCTAAAAGAAAGTGTTTGAATTAAAATTAACAGACAGAAAATTTTTTGTTGATATTTACTGTATTTATTAGATAACCATATTCAATTATGGAACAAGTATTAATGAAAATTGCAAAATAAGGATTAAAACATAGCAAACTGCCCTAGGAAAAACTTGAAAGGCATACAGATGCAAAAATCAAGTATTCAAAAAATGTTCAAGTGTATGCTACTACCAAAGATACACCAGAAATCAATATTTCTATACAATCATCAATGCCCCTTGGTATTATCTTTGTTTGAAGAAATACCTTTATTCATATGACTATCACTGCCATTTTTTGAGTTTAAAAAGAAAAGGAATAAAAACTTTCAAAACAGATACTGGGTATATATCATTAAATAAAATTCCTTTTCTTAAGCAAGATGGAATTCCCCACCACAAGTGATGGCTAACTCCATTTTCCTGTGAAATTCTTCAGGGGTTTCTCCTCTGGATATTTCCAATAAAAGATCACAAGTATGTGCAACTGGCAACAGAGCAGGGTCTTCAACAAATTTAATTTCAAGCTTTTTGTGAAACCCTAATGGAGGGATTGTTTCAGCTCCAGTCCAAAAAGCCAATAGCATATTCAGATTGATTTCAGATGTATCTTCTGAAATAAAAAGAAGTAGAATAAATTGATGTGTAAGCAATATGTGTCATAAATAAAAAAGGAAGAAAAGCATAAATGTCTCTTAGAATCGTGAAAGTAATGTCAAAATATTGCATATTATAACCTTCTGCTACAAGGAAAACAATAAAAAATACATTGAAAAAGAGACCACATAGCTCACCTTAGCAATGGTTCCCAAGAATTTGAATATATAGTCAATAATTTTAAAATCAAAGTCAGAAGTCTAGTAAAAGTTGGACATTGTATAGGTGACCATGTCAAAGGGCCCCTCTTTTAGCAAAGGACATTACTATAAATCAGATGAAAGACCTTAATACAAGGCATTCATTTAAGCCAGATGGGACTCGAATGCTTTTGAAAAGATACACATATTTGCTATAACCTTTACCACTACCTTAAACACTTGGCAAAAGGACACCAAATACTCTTTTATGTAAATACTTTAAGAGTATTGCAACACTATTCAATTACCAACTTTAGACAACATTTTGTCTTTGCCAGGTTATTTGTGTGACACACTTTAGACAAATTGCAAAACTCTAATTTGAAAAGGACAAAATAAAAATGTTGTTTACCTATGTGACTTAAACATATAAATTGAGATGAAACATCATCTTTTCAGTTCATAACGGTTTGATGAATTTTCAAGTAAACTTTGTGATAGACAGGGGAAGAAATATCTAGATGAATTCTCTCTTATCTTGGAGGGGCTTGGGGATGTGGGTGGGTGTTGGGTGAGGCTTGGAATGAAAATTTGGTATAAAGGTTGTTTTTATGGCATCCATGTATTGTATTGCATATATTTCACAAATAAACATGTACATAATTCTTTATACCTGAACAATCTTGCAGGAAAAGTTCAAAAGCATACATAGTATCTTCTTCCTTCTTCTTGTCATTTGATCCATCTTCACTGTAGTTAATGTGTATGATTTCTTTCATTTTTTGCATGGTTACCATACTGTTGGACAACATGTGAAGAAAAAGTCCCCTTATTTCCTCAGAATTGCTCTTCATAATTGTGTAAAATTCTAAAGTGTTCAATCCTTTCCTGAACTGTGCAATTTCTGCATGAATTCTGAAAAGATTATATTGAATAAGATGTAATTATATTGGCCAAACAAAAAAAAAACAAAAAAAACTTGAATTTCTTTCAGTGCTGTTTTAGCACAGATATTACTGTCCAGGATAATGTGAACAGGAGGCCCACAGGCCTTTATGGTCACCTGAGTACCATAGCCCTTAGATCGACCTGTCACATTTTATACTATAAAATAAAACTACAAAACAAACATGTTCACTTAATGGCCATATTTGATACCCCTAACCCCAAAAAAGACTGAGCCCTGCCCCATGGGCATTGAATTTCTATTTATGAAGAGGACATTATGGACATAATAACAGTGCATTTAGTTATCTCCCATGACAGTGAACATACAGAAAAAAATATTATACAATGTTATGATGAGGCCATATTGACCTTATCTAAGAACCTGAACCCCTGACCCTGGGGTATTCAATTTCACAATTTACGTAGAGGGCCTCATGGACATCATATCTATGCATTTATTTTTTTGGGTGGGAGTAGAGAAGATTTTTTTTATGTTTGTTTTTTTTTAAATTATTTTTTTTATATTTGACCCTGCCCATGAGGCCCTAAGGGAAGTAAAGTCACTCTCTTATCCTAGAGATGCTTCAAACCAAAAATTGACCTAAAGGCTTGTAGATTTTAAGTACCGGGTAAGTTAAAAATGTGAAATTGCCACACGACAATGGACAAAGATCAATCGCAATAGGTCACCTAAGTGACTCAGGTGACTCAAAAATACTAGTATGTGAAGGTACCATGTATTTTAAAAATAAATTGGAAAATCACCTTAAGTAAACATGACTCTTCAACAGCTGTCTCACCATAGTGTCCCTCTTTTGTTCTGTGTATGGTGGAACAAAACCATACACTCCATGTTCTACCAACCAATCTGACAAAAGATTCAATTCTTCCTCATCTGCAGTTTGCAGCTGGAAATATAGAGATTATCTTACTATATTTTTGCTAGGATGTTATACAATGTAGCAGTGGTATAGATCTAGAATCTCAATACAGCCATGTAAGTTCAGTTGATTTTAAACTCCTGCAACTGATTTATTATTTTGTTTAAAATGAATAAATAAAAAACCATGCATACCTTATGTATTTTATTTTTCACATCAAGGTCTATGACATCATCAGTGGAATAGACAACATCTTTGGGTTCAATTAAAAGCTGGTACAGAGTTGGATTTAGAAAAGGGAAGCCTGGCCCCCCATGGAGAATACTCCATACAATCATCCTTCCTGCTTTGAAAAACATTTCCTTGTCTAACAGTGGAACAGAGTGGATGAACGTCTTATTATAAGGTTCTCCCTCCAGAACTGCATTTGCAAGTTCCTTCACAAGACAACTAAAATACAACATTTTAATTTGTTAATTTCTAAATAAGTAGCAATTTATGTATTTAATGACATCTTAACAAACTTAAAATTCCTAAATGACTTCATATCATTGAGATGGCCACCATCTCAAAGGGACTCAATTTCATAGTTAAGGACATTATGACATGTAAAGGACTGTACTAGTTTATGTCAATTTGACCTTAAATTTCAACTTACACTTTAACCTATGGACACTCTTTGGGTTAGAAAGCTAGGAGTCAGATGTGGCCAAAAATACTGAAACGAGATGTTTGTGAAACACTTATGTCCCACTCCCTTGGACATACATGATAGGCAGTATACATTATGGGCAGTATATCTGGAACATGGAAATAAAATTAACCTTTTGAACTTAAAAATCAATAGGGGTCATCTACCTATAATATCTGAAATGCATCAACCTATCAAGTATGACGTGTCTATGGTAAAAAGTTGGAGCAAGATTTCGCAAAAGGGAGAAAATATGTGCTCCAGACAAAGATTTTACTCAGTGATTCCTTTTTAAATGCAAAGAATTAATAACCATGTAAAATTGCAAGAAGCAATCCTTGCAGATTTTAAAATTTTGCTCAGACAGTTTAGAAGTAAATGGAATTATGAAAAAAAAAAAGGTTTTATATTCTCAAAATTTGATACAAAACAGGGGAATCATGGAATTACCGGTAATAGAAGTACATGTAATTCCCTAAAATAAGAAAATTACAATATGTGAAGTATGAGCTTGATTAGGCCAGATGAGAGAAAATAGTCTTCAAGGCAAGTGATTATGAACAGAAAGATGGACATACAGATTACAGTAAACCAACTTTTATTCGCAACAACATTATTTCGTGATTTACTGGTGATTAACTGGTTCACGACAACTAATTTTCGCGAGTAAATTTTGTGTTGTTATAGAACTATACCAAAAAGGCTGGTTTGCAGCGATAAAATTTCACCACAATGATGCTCTTGTGAACCTTGTGAAATTTTCTTGCACACAAATACAAGTTGGTTTACAGTATATGGCACCTTCAGAGCAGGGCCCTAATAAACCTTAACATACTTTAAGATCTCCCTCTTTGGCCCTCCGAAATCTGCTCCCAATTCACCAGGAAATTCTACTTTGAATGGTTCCTCCAACTTAAATGAAGCCCTGTCCAAAGCCCTCAGAGCTGAATTCAGTACATGTCTCCTGTGTACCACAATTAACTGCTTTACATTTCCCTCCTCCTCACTTTTGAGTGTGTTCATTGTCCACTTTCTTAAATCGAAGTCAATGAAATGCTGTGGCCTGTTGTTTCAAATAAAATAAGAACTTATATAATTATTAAAAAGTTTACATATTACTCTAAAAATAATAAAACAGTCACATGTTTTTAACTTTTTAAAGTTTTCACATAACACTGATTTAAACAAATTAACTGTGTATTTATAAACAACTAAAATACGAGACTAAGTGTCAATATTTGAAAGAAAATATATCATAAGTATTTATTCTTACTGCTGCATCATTTCTAAACTAGCACATATAGCTTCCTGCATTTGCATGTCTCCATCTATATCTTCAGACAAAAAAGGTTTGTTACCATTCTTGTCAGGTTTAGGAGTCTATGGGAAAAAAAAGACAAAAATTTATTCCCTCTTTTTTATGATGAATTGATACTACCAGTATATCAATGCTGTCATATGAAAGTGATAACTGTATTTCATCATGTTCCAATTCATTAATGTATAGAACACAAAATCATCTTCACTAGCCAAGGGTTTTCGGTCCACTTCACTTCTCATACTGGTAAATGAGGGGCAAAGTGGACCAAAAACCCTTGGCTAGCGAAGATGACACAAAAAATTTAAACCAACTTTTATTCGTATGCAACAAATTTTTGAGAGGTTTATGAGAGATTCGTCATCGCAAATATTTCATGCTGCAATCTTAGTTCTTGCTAATTAGGTATGGCTATAAAACGACACAAAAATTGATGAGTATTGATCGCTTAAATTAGTCCCAGCGAACCAGTTTTTCTCCAGTAAATCTTGAAATAAAGTCATCGCAAATGAAAGAAAAAGTTAGCAAGCTTACATACCCCATGTTCCATTATTACTTGACAATGAATGGCAAAGTATGCATTAAAATACTGGTACACAAAATAATTTGATGATGGGCATACTCGCAAAATATTCCAGCAAATATGCACATCTATTCCTTTTTTTTAACAACTAAAAATATTCTTAGTTCAAAAGGGCCCAAACTTCCATAAAATAAAGGAATCAGAATTTTCTGGTTACGTGCACATCCATACATTGTGTCTTAAATGCCTTCACAGTTTTACTTAATTCTCTGCAGTGCTTTAAGAGGGGTTGTGCATGCTTACAATCTGTTCATAAAAATACTATATTTGAAATAGGGCCAAAATTCCAAGTTCAAAAGGGCCAAAATTCAAAGGAAAATAATGGAATCAGAATTTCCTGGTAAAATGCACATCTTCACATTGTGTCTTAATCCCTACAAAGTTTCACTACATTCCATGCAGGAGTTTAAAAGATGTTGCACTTACAAAAAACAGCTAGGACTAATGGACTGACTGACTTACTGACTGATGAACCTGTCAAAAACATTATAGCTCTCCCAACTTCGTTTCGGGAAAAGTTGGTTTACAGTTTACCACATAAGGAGTGTGAATTGGAAAAAAATAAAATTCACTCAAAGTCTTAGTATTTAAAAAAATGGATTATTGGCCGATCATTAGTTGGTAAGAGACAACTGCTGATTAATCAATTATGATTCTCAACTGATTTGACAACACTAACATACATACTGTTATAGTTATAATTGTATGATCACAAAATTTAACAGCTAAAGAGTATTTTTGTTATAATCAAAACAGACAGACAAAAAAGGAAGAAATCTATAATATCCTCCAGTTTCAACCACAGGGGACTGATAATTTAATATATTATATATGTAAATAATTATATCAAACATAGGGTAATATAACAGATTACTCACTGAAGTCAAACGAGTCTGGGTTGACTTTTTGAAAAATATCACAGGAGTACCAGCATTTTCAAATTCTGCATCTGATCCTTCATCAGTACAAACTGCATCAGACATGCGTGATGTGCCTGGCAGCAACTGCGGGTCTTCCAGCTCACTAGACAGGCTTAATGACCGACTTTCCATGTCTTTAGAGGGACCTGGAGAACTCTTCTGAAAGTAATCATGAAAAAACAATCAAAGCATTCCAAAATAAAAGGTTTATAGAAATCGAATAAAATACAAGATGTGTATTTCATATTGCACATGATATAACAAACAAAATTCTTGCAACTTATTTACAAAAAACCAAACAGACACGTTCTGCACTGCATTACCACAATTTGGGTTTGTCAGAGAACTCCTATCTTTTATTTACAAAACAAAACCATTTTACAAATATATTTGGACAAAACAGCCACGCAGTTCCAAAAACAAATTCCATCCAAAATGCAGCATATGCCGGGATATACATGTACATGTACCGGTATATATTTATATATATTGAAAAATTCTCTCTCTCTCTCTCTAAATAGATTTCTTTGAAAAGTTTTTTTAAAATAAAGATATAATTTATTACATGAAATGAAAAGGAATAATAGTACCGATATATCAGGTAGATAATTGTCATCATCTTCGTCTTTTTTTCTAGTATGTAAGTACACTCTAACTGGATACGTCTTGATATGGTCAAAATAATTTCCAACCGTAAATTCATGATCGTTTTGAAAGCATCGAGGTAGTGGATCCCCAGAAAAGGATGCCAAATAATGATTCAGGTCGGACAGCTTGAGATTCTGGGCCATTGATCTTCCCTTTGGAAAGTACAGATCAAGGATTTGTTTTTCAAGGTCTTCATAGGTTGTATCTTTTGACACGTCAATAATTTGTTGTCCACCACCTTTGCTTAAGGTAACAACTTTGAACACATCAGACCTCACTGCATGTTTCCACCCACAATAAATTCTTCTAGTTGGTTTGAAATGCCTCTTAATTTTCTTTGTTTTCTGTATACGTACTCTTTCTCTTTTCAAATCGAAGAATTTTTTTAGCACTGGTGAAGTATCTTCACTTTTGGCTGAAAATAAAATTGTTTGATTTATATATATACATGTATTTTCATTAAATTATTTAGATTGATTTTTGTGTTGAACAACAAATGAAAAACAAAAGATCACATATCATGACAATATATCTGTTTTTGTTGTTTGCTAGTTAGGGGATTTATCCCTCTGTTGCTTAATTTACATTTAAATACGGTACAGCAAGTTAAATACTGTAGATTGGCAAATAATCAAGATGGTTTTACATTTAGCATGTAATCTGAAAAGTAATATGGGGTTTATTCCTAAAACTGACATAAAAAAAATATTTTCAATGTTATACATGATTGTTTTATCTCGAAAGTTGCTGTGGGGATGGGGTAAGGGTGCAGGAGGCTTGTAACTAATGCCCACACTTAATCTTGTATGAAAATCATGAAAGGCTGGTGCTTCTCTCCCATAAATGAACCATACATAGGTAACAGGAATGGCATTACAGTAATACACTTGCATCATTATTTTGGCTATGCTAGGTCATCAGATCTTAAGGACCTGTTTTAAGGAATAAAGAATCATTCAATTTTGGATGAGGTGTGGTCAAATCCAATAAAGCTCGAAGGGCTTTATGATAGAGTTTATCATGCCCCGACCAAAATTACCACCTCATAATATTCAAACAATGATTCCTAATTACTTATATTTACATATTTTTTAGCAACTGTAAGATTAAATATTAGAATATTCACATATTTATGTGATTTTCATTTCTTTAATTATGTGTTACCTGCTCGCGCCCCAACAATACGTCTTGAATTTATTGGACTGTACATTACAAAATCGAATCGTAGTGTTATCACAAAGAAACTTAAGAATCTAAATATTGGCAGATAAGCAAGAGGCCCATCGGCCACATCACTCACTTGAGCAACAATAGCCATAATACAATCATCTTTATGGAGTCATGAACACAATTTTTGCCTATCCCCGGTTTCATTGGTGCTAAGCAGATGAGAGTCATTGACTCCCCCTGGATCAGACACCAGTCCATCGCAGGATAACCCCCAGCATAAACTGGTACCCAGTTTCAGCTGGGTGGACTGAGACAATGTAGATAAAGTGCTTTGTCTAAGTGCACAACACTGTCACACAACATCAAGTGACCACAGTAGGGTTTGAACCAGTGACCTTTCTGTTACTGGCATAACGCCCATGACCACTGAGCCATAAGATCTTCATACAGTGTATATTATTATAGTGAAACATTTTCTTTCAGTTAATTACCTTGAAGGTGATTTCGACAAGCTTGCTTTAATCTTAGTTGAAGTCCAATTGCTGTAACCCCAAGCTTTTCAAAATCTTTTTCTGTAAGTTCAACTACATCCTGAATTCTGATCTGAAATTATGTACAGTACACAGCTCATCTTGGGTACATTCTCAAAAACTTTGAGGATTTGTGACACTATGCTCATACATCATGGATATTTAAAAATTTGTAAAAACTTATAAATTGACAAGTATTTGTCTAACTTTGTAACACAATAGATCATCATGGGACAAAAGACTTCTGGCTAGCAGATCCTGAGTTGGATTGCACAAAAGGACATTTGCTTTTATCAAGTTTATTGTCAGTGCAAATTTGCATTTTTTTTTTTATCTTTTCAAAATAAGTATTAATACATTGTCAAATATCTGTGAATATGCATGTGCATATCTATGTGGGGAGGGGAGATCATTAGTATCTGAAGAATCTGAAGAAAGATGTGCCGTGGGTTGTTTTACTTGTCAAAAAAATCTGAGTCTATCAAAAAAATCTGAGTCTGACAACATCATTAAGTTGATGTGGACACACTTCTCCCTACTACCCCTCCTCCCCAAAGAAAAAAAAATCATGGATCAGTGCCATTTTTGCACATGGTCAATACACAAAAGAAATGAGTTTTATCACAACATGCACACACAATATTTTATTGAGCATTATGATTACAGAAATGCACAATGCTTTTTTAATTGACACGTGCACATTTCTTAATTTAATTATCATTAGTAATCATACTAATGTGTTATGTGTAAGAAGCATTCCTTAATTTTTCCTCACCATGTTTTCCTTGAACACATTCTTGTATTCCTTCATTCCTATTTCTTCTAATATGTTGAATATATCCGTGTCATCTGGAAAAAAAAGCATTTGAATGAACATATTAAAAGAATGTGAATTGTTCAGTACTGACCTCATAATGCAATGTGTATTAGTTAAAGGATGACTGCACTTAGCACCAGGTTTTGGGCCCTTTTCAGTCGCTTCTGTTGCGTTTATTTCTTAACCATATATCACTTTTGTTAAATATTTTAAAGAGTCTAGTCAATTTCCAACATGAACTAAGATTTTAGACTGTGATACAATAAGCTCATTCTATGTTTTTCTCTTTACAACTTTCGAAAAAAGGAGAATTTTCGCTTATCTGCCCTTGATCAAACATAAGATTGATATTAATATGCATGAGAGGTGGAAAATGGTACTAAAATTAGACTAGCATGAATAACAATGCCATGTATAAAAATTTATGTGATCACTCTTTCACCATAGATCTACCGTATCTATTCTATATGTTTTTTTTTTTTTTTTTGTTTTTTTTTTTATTTAATATAATGAATTTTATTTGCACATACAATATATACATGTAAGCATTTCTAATACAATTGACAGATCTGTTGACAAAATCAATTTCAACAAATTTAAGACAGAGAAAAGAGGGAAAGTAGGAAATGGAGAGTGGGGGAGAGAATGGGGAATTACAGTGTATGAGAATGCATGTATCATGTCAGAAATATTTTACAGATAAATAAGCATAATCAAAATATTTACTGCCGAGTTGTCGTCTTCGGACAAGGTATATATAATTCGTACAAATATGTTGATATGTCAATGGTCAGGATCTACATGTTCATGAGAAAAAGCCAGTCAGTCCATTGGTTTAAAAAATTATTATATTTGCCTTGTTTCGTAGCAGTGTATTTATATGGGTTTTGAGATCAATCAGGAGATCATTGATTGATAAGTTTTCCTGTAGACATCTTTTCCTGTATATATAAGATTTGATTATAAGAAAAATTACACCCAAATTAATTGAAATAGGTGTTCCTAATATGAATGATTTTTCTTCTAATGTAATATGTAAACCTTTTCTGTCACATATTGATATAAAACGGCTTAAAGATTTTAGACAAGTAAGCAGTCCCAGAACAGATGTGAAATAGTTTCTTCGTTACTTTGACATAAAGAACACAACTTTGTGTCAGTTTTACCGGTTTTAAATAAAAATGAGTTTGTAGTCAAAATATACTGATTTATTCTAAATTGCAACCATTGTAATTTAGAATCCTTGGTGTATAAAAAAGGAAATGTAAAAAATTTTTCTCACTGATAGTCTGAAATTTCAAAAAACTTTCCCCATTTTATTTTTCCAAGAGGAATAATTATCTGTAGTAAGAATATTGTAGATATGTTTTGTTCCTTTTTTGTTGTTACAAAATGGTTTAATATTATGAGGTAGAAACGGTTTAGGGTTATTTGTTTCCATTTGAATTTCTATATGGTACAAGTATACTATTTACTATGGTTTCAACAATTAGACCACGCCCATGTACATGAAATAAATAAATCAATGCTTGATAACCTTAACGTGTTCAAAAACATTGTCCTAGCTAGCACATAACATGCTACCTTACACGTCACGTGATAGAATTTTGTATTCACAAAGTTACCTGGGGTGAGAAATCACGTGGTGAATTATAATATTCAACATGCATCAACCCTTGGCTACAACAGGGAAAGCAAAAGTAAGAAGAAGCAGTTTTTTCTCATTTTAACCATGAGCGCATGTTTGTCTATTAATCTCCCTTTGACATAACTTTGATAATGCAAATATACAACTACTGTTAAACGGAGAACAATAGACAAACATGCGCTGACTATGTATGAAGTCAGTATAAAAGTGGGCGTCCTCATTATCGTATGGAGATTCAAGAAATCGTGATGACCCCTGCCTATGAAAACAAATTCGTACTTGGTAACAACATACTTTTATTTAAAGCAATTACATAAAGTTGCAGTTTAGATGTTGACCATTTAATTCTTCTTTTAAAAGTTTATTTTCTCGCAAATATCGCATGTCCTTAAGTGCAGTCATCCTTTATGACCTTTGTCTCTGGACGGGCCCTCAACACAGTCAGAATATATTTTTTAATATAATTTCTTGGACTTATAATCTTTGTATTACAGTATCAGAGAATATCTGTATATGATAAACGTTGTTGATAAATACGTCATTCGATGCAACTGTCCCTGTGACATGATGTCATGATACCAAATCTATCTATATCAAGTCAAAATGAATTTAAGTAACTGACAAACATACTGTTTACGTGCATTCCGATATACGTGCCGCACACTGGTTACAATACACATCATATCACGGTAAAAACTAAAGATTTTTACAGAAAAATACCTTTTTACGCAGAAGAGCATCGCATAAATTAGATAACTCGAGCATAGATTTCTTCGTTCAATGATGTAGTAGATCTAGATCGTCATATATAAGTAACAGACACGGTACTACCAATAGGATGGGTTGAGATAAACTTCAATTTGTTTTGTTTTGTGTTAGAATTTTAATTTTCGTGAATATGAATAAACACCCACCCGTTTTTAAGAACAATGCGGTTTTCTTTAAAATATTGTATTGTATTGATATTAAACTATGGTTTAACTCTTCTAGATATTTATATACAAGAACGGCATGCTTAGATACCTAATTATACATAGAGAATCACGTTTATCAACCAAATAAGGTCGATTTCATAAAATATATAAATTCATTCATACCTTCACTTCCAGACGCCATGTCTTCTCAATGGCGCATGCGCAAAAAAGTCGATAGCACGATGGTGCGATGATGAGATGACGATGATGCGATAGAGCAATGACGATGACACGATAGAGCATCGCTTCATCGTCATCGCGTCATCGTGCCATCGTCATCGTGTTATCGCATCATCGCTATCGTACCATCGCTTCATCGCGCTATCGCTTCATCTTGCCATCGCACCATCGTCATCGCAATGTCGCGCCATCGCATCATCGTCATCGCGCTATCGCACCATCGCTTCATCGTCATCGTATCATCGCGCCATCGTCATCGCATTATCGCGTCATCGCACTATCGACCCCAACCTCGATGGTGCGATGGTGCGATAGTGAACTGCATGGCCCTATCCGGATTCCATACTGTGGTCAGTGTTCTCCGGATCCGTTATGTAATGCTGAAAAGATACAAGGAATGCATTGTATGGCCCAATGTCCGTGGCATGTACTTTTAATTTTGAAGTTTCTGAATTTTCAAAGGGCTGTTGTGAATCACTTGTAGTCTCAGTTTCATGCTGTCATCAATAGTATAGGATGCAAAACTTTGTTTGCGCACTCTCTCTAAAAGTGTTATGTGCGTGGCCTATTGGTAGCGTAGGTCTTTTTGGTGTTGCGGTCGCTGGATCTTTCCCCACAGGTAGTATTTTTTCACTTAAAGCATGATAAGAATAGAAAGTTTAAATTACATGTATCTAACCTGCTGGATTTTTTTTTTCAAATTCTCTTGTATATTTCTGAGTATAAGCACATCCAATATAAACATATCTTTTCAACATTGACATAAACTGACTTCATAAAAATAGTCCTATATATATATTCATTTCTTGATGCAGGTTTCCTGAATTTATGACAAATTAGCGGTTACAGACACTATTTTGATATAAAATCAGTACCTAGGTTTCGACAGGTACATGTGTCTATTTTAAGTGATAATCAGATAATAATGCAGTGTGTGAAAAAGCACTATACCTCTTTTTTATGTAATTTCAAAAGCAAAATTATAATTTTTCAATGTAAGAGTCATTGAACATAAGTTTCATAACAAAGAAGAGGATTACACATATACATAAAAATCATATACTTAAAAACGCTATTTTTTTTTTAATCATGCGGGGTACGAATGACAACTGTTGGTGGGGAATCAACAATCAGGTATATGATTATGCTATGAAGCAGTGTGATTGTTTCTCGATTAATTTAGATTTCTATATATATGTCCTCTAAGCATCATTTTTCAACCAGTTGGAGAATCCTTGAATCGTTATGATAGTTTAAATAAATATATAGCCTATAATATAATTCAATTATTCATCCATTACGATAAGCTCTGAATAAATTATTTAGCTGCAGATCTGTAGTTCCCGGTGTGAAAAAATTCGGAAGACCTTCGTCCATCCGAATTTTTTCAGACCGGGAGCTACAGACCTGATAAGTTTGGAATTCGTCGGAATCCAGTTGCCAATTTTGTTGATGTTTTTAAAATGAATTAACTGAAGATAAGTTTCTGGAATTCGTTTGGATTTTTTTTAAACTCTTGTTAAGGCTGAGTTATGGTTACTGAACAATATATTAATTTTAGCTGCAGATCTGTAGCTCTACGGGAAAATTCGCGATGCCGTAGTCTAAAGCTATACGGTGCCTTCCACACACACACAAAAAGAGTAATTTACGACGCACAAAAACATGCTCGTTATAAACAGATTTTAGAGTTACTTCCCTTAGCATGTTGAGTTCATGTATATCATTTACTTTGGCGAAAACTTTGTTAATACTGTCTTGTTTTATCATGGTTTTAAAAAAAATTCCAAGTGCTTGTTATAAGATATGTGTACTTATTGTCTGTGTCACGTTTCACAAACTGGAGGCATTTCAAAGAAGAAATTTGGGAATTTTTTCCTTTTAAAATAGTGAAAAATATATCGTTTGAACGTTTGAATAAAGGATTTAAATTCGTCCGTTGAAATATTTTTTGGCACTTGCTTGTGTATATTTTTTTGACACATTGTGAGAAAGACAAAAAAAAAAACGACGAATTTGCGGGATTCGATATGGAGCCTCAGCAGAGACCCATCTTTAGATTCCACGGATTGTAATCACGCTGGTACGTCCGTGTTGCTGTCATCCATATCAGTGTCTCAGCCTCTGGTTTGTGAGCACTTGAATCTGTAATTAATATTGATTTTATATCCAATTTATGTTTCCTTTTGTAGCCCATGTCGTTGATTTGACCCAAGAGAAATCTACTTGAGGAATTAATTTACGTTACAAACACCAGATATTTAGTAAATAATTATTCATCTATGTTAGGTATTTCTGTTACTCAGTATTTTTTTTATTGCATCCGCAATTTGATATCAAACAAGATATCGCCACGTGGTTCGTCCATCCAGTAAACGCTATTATTAAAATAAATGATCACAGCAGCGTTTTTTTTTTAAATTAATGACAATATACCCGATAGCAACAGAACTGTATAACCCAGCTTGATAGAGTTGCGATGTAGAACTTGGAAGTGCTACGGTTCCGTGCATATAAAATTGTGCCAATCCTTGTAAAATAATCCTACTCAGGCCAAAATTAAAATTATTTATGTTTCCCCTAACGCGACCGACCCAATTAAATCCCGCCGACTGAATTATTTTTTTAACCACATTGAATGGAGATTTTTTTTTAAAAGAAACTTAATTTTACCCAAATTCGTTTTTAGGAGACCCACATTTTTTCGTTTTACAATCATTTTGCTAGCCTTGATCATCAACATGGGCGAAATACTCGCTTTATGATCGGTAACTTCGCCAGAATTTTCTCCGAAAGAGAAGTTGAAGTCGCCTTATATTCTGAGTTCAAGATCGTGTAAATTAACCCCAAACGTTTCCATAGCCTCAGTTAACCACTGTTGTGATCATGTTAAAAATTTGCGATTGTCTTATCTTTTATGGGTTACAATATGAATACGGGTGCTGCAACATATAGCCTACTGTGCATTGAAAATTACAACTGATGTTTACTACTTTTAGTGTTGATATGTCAATTAGTTGGTAACTTGTAATTAGTTAATAAATTTGCCAAATTAATGCTAAAATCTGCCTTCAGTTATCTTAAAAATTAAAATGATCCTCTAAACAACGGTTGTAATTGGGTCAAATGGTTGGACTTATACCTCCAAAATACACATAAGTACAGAGACTGATTTTATTTGTCATGTAGCTAACACCATGAACACAATTACAAAACATTTCATCTATAAATTGTATGAATACATCAAATTAATTGAATTTAATGGATTTGATAAGTTTTTTAAACTTTTAGAAGTTGTTTTAATTTTTATTGACTTGCTTAAATTCTAATCCAATTTTAATTAAGGTTGAATCTGTGTATATCATCATTTCTGTAGGTTATGATGTATCAAATAATGACAGTCTCCCTGATTTCTCAAACTTCTCCCCACTTTTCTGTTAGGGAAAAATTAATCTCCCAAAAAATAGGTTGGTACCTGTTATATGAAAGACTCTTTATGTTGTGAAAAATTTAAACAGTTCTCTTAAATTCATCAAATTTCAAATAAACCGAAACAAAAGTTGGTTTTGGTAATTACTATAAATAAAGTGAAATTGGGTAAATTCACAAAAATCTTTATTATCTAAATATTGTTTTCTTCCCTGACATTATGTTTCAAATTTCGGTTAATATTTCTTTGTATAGACACCTTTTTCCTTGTTAAAGAAGGATATTGTCTGCAAGTTTAGTGAGTTTGTGTAAACTTGATATGATAGTAACTAGAATCATTAAATATGACTTATTAACAAACATTTACATTTATTACATTACGTTAAGTTTGTCAAATATTATTGTTTTAATATACTTTTAGACATTGTATAAATCAAATTTTGAAAAACTAATTGATACTTTGAAGTATGTACATTATCATTAAAATGATATTTAAATATAGATTAACATGTACATCAACATACAAATGATAATGAATCTATTCTTGCACATCTAGTCATTGAATCAAACATGTTAAAATTTAAGATAAACAATATCAAATTGTGAATTCGATATTAAATTTGTTTTACATTCCATTAGTACAAGTATTACAGTTTGTTTTACAACTGATCAAATTTTTTTAGTTTTGCTAATTAATTAAAGAATTGATTGTTTTTCCATTTTTAATTTCTAATGTAATTTTAATTATGCCCTGGCAGAAAAAAAAATATTTACCTACCTACCTACCCAACTTCAAAATTTAGGGTCGGGTTAGGGGAAACAAAGATATTTTTAATGATGGCCTCACACACTATTTTTTCGCGCGAGATGTAACATATCACAACTCATAATAATGTGAAAAAAAGGAAGAGGAATTATGTTTTACGCACATTATTTGATTATAAATGTGCTTGTTAAATTTACATGTATTTATAATATGTAT
Source organism: Magallana ariakensis (assembly GCA_020458035.1). Taxonomy (NCBI): domain Eukaryota; kingdom Metazoa; phylum Mollusca; class Bivalvia; order Ostreida; family Ostreidae; genus Magallana; species Magallana ariakensis. Next base: position 25,143,027 of record CM035815.1, on the reverse strand, counting down.
ACGATGATCAACTTTGTACGATAATCAGTCTTTGTCCTTTTGATTTCGGGATTTTCTGAATATCAACTGCCTTTTCAATAAATGTAATAATCATTTATTGGCTTTTTAATGCAAACAAAATACGTTTTAAATATATTCCATTCCCAACACATTGATTTTTTTTAAATTAAAATAATTCGAGATTTCCCCGACTCTAACCCCCGCTTTTCTATATATTATAGTTTATTCACCAATCAAGGCCCCTTTAGGGGGGGCATATACATAAAAACAATATCATGATTAATTGATTATAACAAATAATGAATGAAATAATAGCATAGAATGTCCAGATTCACATTACAAATAAAGCGGAGGCTAAAGTCGTAGGGATCTCGGAATAACATTTAAATAAAAAAAAACTCATTCTACGGCACCTAAATCCGTGCGCTTATTTTAAATATAAATTCAATATTGATTTCCTAAAACATTTTGTTGAAATATTCATGAGGGTTTTTTTAACGAAGCTCATTCATTAATTACAATGAAAATTGTCAATGCCCTCGCCAGTCCCGTTTAAGATTATGATTCTCGATCTACATGAGAATTTAAGATACTTCATTTTCCGGGGTTAGTGTGGGCACGTAAATATAATTTCAGTATATCGTTAAACTTGGATACAATACTCCGTAAATATGAAATCGTATATATAGGAAATAAGATCATCCAATACAAGCGCACCTATTTGCGATATGCAATTTTTTTAGCATTAATTTTCTCAGAGCTGCAGCTAACGTTCAGTATCAGGATTAATGACCATTCAGTTGTTTTTAGTTTTCATTTTTCACTTTAAATAGTTAATTCACATATTTCATGGTCAAATACGTACACGATGTTCATCCACATTTACAATGTGAATGTTTTGGTATCTCTTGTCCGATTCCGCACAAGTGATGTGCCGTTTCGATTTCCCATATAACAGTATAAACAAGATGCGATTACAGTTAAAAAACTTTTATTTGATCTTTTTTTTCAGAATGCAGTTACAAAATGTTTTTAAAAACAGCTGTTGTTACTTATAGCCAAGGTGTTGAATGGCGGTATCTCGAGATTCTTTCCATGGAATATTATAAAACTTGCATGTCAGATGGTAAACAAGTTTACATTTGTAGTTACACACTCTTGATAAAAACATAAACGCATTGAAATACATAATACAAAATAAAATTATAAAGTTACAATATTGGACTGCACTGTTTGATGACGGATTTCTGTTCTCATCAAGTAAGCTTCAGGCTTTTGGGTGTATGTGCCTTTTAGATGGTATTAAGGCACATACCCTATCGCTAGATCATGTTTTCTTTGAAGTTGCCCAAGAAGTGATTCACGTCATACTCTTCTGTGCCAAGATGGAACAGTGTGCAGAAGTTGAGGAGTTTCTCTTTGGCCTGGGCCACGTTTCCTGCGTGGACAGCGATGTTGCACATTGGCTCTTCGGTGTCAAAGTCCACATCTTCAATTTCATCCTCGATGGCGTTGTATCGGATGTGGCCCATGGTGTGTAGATTTTTGATGAGATCGTATGTCTGAGTGTTCCTGAAGATTGGCGCATGAACGGATGGCACGCACATGACTCCCATCATCTGGAAGCGTGGCTTGGGCTTGTTGATCAGAGGTTTGATGCCGCAGGCGGTCATGAAGACACATCTGAGCAGATCAACACCGTAGATCTCCTTGATCCAGTCTCTGAGATAGAATCCTCCCATACGGGCGTTGATTTCGATCAACTTTGGTCCAGCGGGGGTCATTTTCATCTCTACGTTGAAGGCGCCACTGACTAGCCCGATCTCGACACAGCATTGGTAGGCAGCTGTGACAATCTGTCCAATCTTGTCATTTGGTAGACAAGATGGCATGCAGGCGGCGGTTTCTGTGAAAAAGCCCTTCTTTGTTGGTCCATTGTCAGAGACAAAGGCGGCCACTAGTTTTCTGTTGTATAGAACGACATCGATGTCGTGTTCTGTGCCCTCCAGATATTTCATCATCAACATGCTGTTGCCATATCCAAGGCCAATGCCTGGGTGATCCTCCTCACATGTTAGTTTTCCTTGTAGGCTACTCAGATGTTCCTTAGCCTCTTTCATGTCATGTACAAGCTTGACTCCAACGGCACTGGATCCGTATTCCAGTTTCATTATGGCGGGAAATTCGACGCTTTTCTCAGCAGTCTCCAAATCGCACTCGTTTTCAATGTGGTGGCATCTCTCAGCATACAGATATGTTCTGGGGAAGTGAGGGATATCTGCAGTACGGTCACACAGGGTGTTCTGTGTGGATGATTTCTTCTTTGCGATGATGGCTCCTTTCAGGCCGATGCCATCGAGGTCCAGCATATCGCAGATGCGAGCAGCAAGAGGCACGCAGTCCTCCCAGAAAGTGCAGCAGCCGTCTAGTTCAGCTCCATGTTTCAGCAGCATCTGGACGATGTTCTTGGCATGGGTCTCATCCTGGGTGTGGTCGGTGAAGTCGTACTCCAGGTACCTGGCCACATCGGGGATTTCATGGTTGGGCAAGCAGTCAACCAGGACGACCTGTAAATGCGCAAAAAGTGATACTAGTAATTTAAGTTAATGGCTTTTTAATTAATTACAGTAAACAGAATATACTTAAAATTTAAACATTGCTTAATAAGTAACATTACTGAAACTTACGCGGATGTTTTCTTTCTTGGCGGCTGGCCAAATGAATTTCTTGCTGCTTCCTCCGGCTCCAACGACAACGACGACTTTGCCGGACATGGCGTACTTCTGAGATCTTTCGCACATTGTCTGTACGAGTGGACCAACGGAAAGGCCGGCGAGGTCTGGGTTCATGAATTCGTACAGCTGACAGTTGATGGTACAGTCGTGGCTGTTCACCTCGATGCCGATGGGGGCATATACGCCATTTCTCTTGGTCAAGATGTAATCAATACCTGTAAATCAGTTTTAATATCGTTTCACAAGAATACAACCGGTATAACTGCTTTAAATTCACAAATTCGCATCAATATCCGAGATAATCACTCACCAATTACGTCGGTCTGAGCGCCGACATTTCCCTTCTCTTCATCATCGAGTCTGTTCTCGTGTTCGATGATTCTGCGCAGTAGGGTTTCTGAGCCCTCCTTAAGAGTTTTCTTAAGATTCTCGGTCTCATTCTCGAGACCCCACTGTCTCATTGTGGTCTCCAGCGACTGCGGTTTGGTATTGTCGCCGTTGATAGGACTATTCCTCTGTCCAACTCCACAAATGTAGCTGGTGGCTGCCGGGTTATCACTAGGGCCTCGGCAAACGTTCACCCGTAACCTGAATGAAAGGCCCTCGGTGCCAGCCCCTAAAGAGGTATCAAATTAAAAAATGATTTTCCACCATATATACAAGCGTTTTAAAATTGGATGAACCCGTTTTTAAAACCGCTTAATTTGATCTTTTATATAAAGTTGGCATACTGTAGAAATTATGATAATTAAGATACAAGTATTTGATATGCAATTTACGAGTTTGGATGACTGACCAGTGGGTGGAGCATGGAAGTCCTCCACCAGGACGCAGTCCTGGGGTTCTAACTGAGAGAGCAGGTCCAAGACTGTGCGAGAGATTCCTTCTGTGTCCTCCTTTTTATGGAAGGTCACGCCTTGACTACCGTGCCACATCACTCCAGACGGCTTAACTACAACCTGTAATCGGAAGGAAATTTTTCTTTTAGCATTTTTATGTAGAAAAAAAACCCAGACGATGGTGTACTGACAAAAATATTTTTTTTTTAATGGATTTGAGGGAAAACTTACTCTTTCACATTCTTCACTCAAACTGGCAAGGAAGCAGACGACTTCGTCTACTACCAAGTTTTCAACCCCGACTTTTTGGTTCAGCTTGTGCACCTTGATGGCTGCACCCTCTGGTGCATCATACTCATAGGGCACCCTGTAGCAGAAAGCAAGTGTCTCGGGGTATCCAACTCCAGCCTCAGCCATCTGGATTCTGGTCAAAACCTTGTCGTCAGTTCTTCTGACAAGGTTGAGTGAGCTTGATGTTGGGCAGTCAAGGTCCTTCTCCAATTCCTCACCGTCATTCCTCTGTCCATCTGTAATCCCGCGCGTGAAAAAGTCCATGAAGTAAGTTACTCTTCTTGGTGGACTGAACACATCTAGGTAGGTCTTTCCGCCCCGGTCGAATGTGATGGCCTTGTGTACGAACATGGTCCTGAGGTTTTTGCCACGGTCGCTGTCCTCGGTAGTCAACCAAGTGGTGGACATAACCAGCATCATGTCTCCTGGACAGGTGCGACCGCCTTCCAGCAGGATGGCCATACATTCCACGGGGGAGGACAGCACTACGATGGTGGCCCCAGATTCTGGGGGGTCAGATCTTGGGGTGTGTGTTCTGTCTTCAGTTTCTGGGTAGTTGGTCTCGTAGAGAGTGTACTGAAGAGCATCGTAGTAACTGTAGATGTGTTCATCTTCTTTGGGGACGGGTACAGAGTTGTGGACTGGTCCGAGTTCCACGTTGCGGTCCCACTCGCAGTAAGATCCGCATGTTGTGGTGTACTTGTCGGCATTTAGTGTCTTGAAGACTCTAGGTTTGTTCTTCTTTTTCTGTAATAAAACAATACTTCTGAATTTTAAAAGCGAGTTTCAATTATTTCTGAATAAAATCCGATTTTTTTAAATTTTAGTTTCATTTTGTTATGATTTTTAAATTGTCGTTTTTTTTTTTAATTTTATTAATCAAAATGATCGCTATCTCACATTTATCTAGAAAATTTTCCCTTTAATCGAATTTAATTGCACTTCTTTCACAGGTATGTATAGGTTTTTATCAAAAATCGATCAAATGTGTTGCATAAATATCCTGGGACAGTGTTGTTGTTTTATAAAATTCGTTAAATTATTAAATTTCAATATCGATGACCAAGATGCAACCAGAAATTTTATACAATAACACAAAACCAAAACACTTTGTTGCGGCCATTCTGTACAGGTCTTGTGCACGTACACTTCAAAGCGCAGAGTAATACGAGACAAAAGAAATTTCAAGTCAACTCAATTTTCGATTATGTTGATTTGATATTATTATTGCAGAGTTTTAGATAATGTTAATGAGCTTCCAGTCTGCTCCAGTTCAGAAAGTTGGGTCATCGCGGAAGAGGGCGGGGCCTCAAGTTTCTAGGAAGTGCATCAATGGTGATCGCATGTTAAACCAATAACATTGTAGCATTTGGCACATGGGCCAATGAAGTGTGTTTTATTCAAAGTAGACCAGTGGTTAGAGTGAACGAAGTTCACGTGAATATTCAAGATCTATTTTTATAAAATAGTCTAGGTTCATGCGCAAAGTCGATCAAATTATATGCGAAATGCACGAATGGGTTTTTCAAATGGAAAAAAACCCCACGAACCTGTCAAAGTACAAACATCTCGTAATTTCTAAAACAGTTACAGTCTGATAGTTAAGCAGTATTTTTTCATATAAATATGGTTTATGGTTAATATTTAACCCCCCTTCCGAAAACTATAACGTTACCCACATAAGAATACGTTGAAAGATTTACGCAAGATTTATTCCAAGTTATATGTGTTCAAGTTATCAATAGTTGGTTAACAGTTCGTCTTCTATATTCTTAAATGTTTACGAAAAATATATTGCAACTTGAATGTCCATTAATGAGGTTAACATTACATCCATCTTTATTTAGAATCAAAACATAAACAAAAATAAAATTATAATAATAATGTAAACAAACACTTACTGATATAAAGTCCTCTACGGTGAGGCTTTCAATTCTCTCCACACAGTCCATGACCTGCAAGTTTTAGACCTGCAAGATCCTTAATAGTGTACTTTACTTGTTTGTGTTTTGTTGCTCTCTGAAGCCTCGGCGTCGATCCACCTCTATTTATACTTTTCGCCGGCTGAGCGAGTTTCCCCGGCATGATTCAGATAAAACCGGATTACACTGAACTCTCGGTCGATAGCATATAGCGTCTATAGCATGTCTAGTGATTCCAGTTTAAACTGAACGCAAAACTATACAAAACAAAAACATTGTCTGTTAGGAATTCGAAGTATATTACCTAAAAGTCGTGGTGCATTAACCCTGTGTGTTTTTGTGATATATTTCTGTTATTTTTTTCTGTATGATTGGAATGTTTATTCTCTACATTTGATTGTTTTTATTCATTTTTCGGTACACTTTATATTTCAGCAGGTAAAACATTCTGTTTGTGTCTTGTCTACATTATATTTTTAAGATACTGTTTATAGCTTGCTGGTTCTATAAAACCTGTGTGTATTTAGGACCTAGACTATGGCATCATACCTAGACAATTCGTTAGCTTGTGATTCTCTCTCTCTCTCTCTCTCTCTCTCTCTCTCTCTCTGTTTACACTTTGTTTCGTATAATGAATATTCAAATATTCAAATATGCGTCAATATAATGCGTATAAGTCACTCAGTTTCTAACAATGGCGGTGTGTGTCGACTAATGGAAAAGTTTCCGTGCATTTGATGATTTGTTGCCCGAGTTACTTAGTAAAGGACATGCGCGTATGCGTAATTCGACGTTCCTGTCCTAAAACAAGAACAAAAAATACGTCTATTTCTATTTTAAATTTTTGACCATTTTCCAATTGTTGTATACTCCTCCCCCCCCCCCAGAAAAGAATTTTAAAGATCATATATATTTTCTTTTTTGATGACAAATACTCGAAAACATCAGCTGTTGTATTATACTTTTGTCCCCTCCCCCAAAAGAAAGTCATTAACATTATCATTATCAAAATATTAATTGACCTCGTACTAACACATATATATGCCATCATAATAAAAGTAAACATCTATATGATAAACAGTCTTAAAAAATTTAACTTAGGTCAAAAATCTTATTGGGTGTCAACAACCAGTTTTTGTACGCGCACAGGTCGAAAATTTCATCGCAATTCATTTCCAATGTCCTGGAAGCAGATCAGGAAAAATCAATACCCACTAGGAAACGACCCCCCCCCCCCACCCCATCCCAGCCTATCTTATAAAACGTAAATAACATATCCATGTAAGATATCAATCATATTGAAGAAATAGTCGTAGTCGAATATAATTCTTATATTGAACCACGCATCAGCTTTGTTTTGAGTTTTCTTTTTAGATTGAAAAAAAGGGGGGGGGGGGCTTTTTTAGAATTGTTAATGACTGTGTAATTTGATGTCGAAACGGGTTTTTTTTCTTCTGGTATTGTTTTGCTGTTTCCGTTCCTTAGTTTTTCTTGTTTTGATTATTATTGTTTGAGTGTGAGTGTGTGTGGAAGGAGGAGGGGGGTGTCCTTCTAAGTGACAAATATGGCGGCTTTTCTTCAGTCAAACAAAAGATTTGTTAATGTGAAACGAAATGGAGGCAGTCATGCGGTGACTGCAGTGCAATCCCATTACTGAAACAAACGTTGCTTACTTATATATAGAACAAAATCATGTATAGCTAAGCAATGTCACCCGCCAAAATATATAGAATGGCCCGAACATGCTGAAACAAAATCTGACAAATAACGTCATATGTTGGTATTACGTGTCTATTGGATATGGGGGGGGGGGTTCAGGGAGGTTGGGGAAAACAATCTTTTTTTTTTTAATGTTTTAATATATATATATATATTTTATTTTTTTTTCGTTTTAATATTTTTATTTGTAAAAATAAATAAATTGAGTGGAGGGGGTTGCATACATGAAGTGTTCTAAAGTATAGACTTTATGGAAAATTACCCTTGCGGAAGTTTCCGATGAAGTTTTAATTTTAGCAATAATGATTATCATATAAACTATGACTCAGAGAATTTCTAAACAAGGAATAAAATCCTGTGATAGAGACATAGATACACGAATTGTGATACTACACAAATTCATTTCTTATGGATATTCTGTGTGACATTACATTTAAATAATAATTCCAATTTAAATCAAATTATATAACTTTAGTAATGGTAAACTCATGATACATGTAGATGAGAATTTAAAAGACACACGATTTTTTGGAGCCGGTTTTATTTTCCTTTATTTGTGTATAAGAAAATTCTAGAATTCTAGAATACTAAACAGAGCAACGCTGTTTTAATACCATGTGAAGAACCTTTGAAAATTAGCAATTTTTCTGACACTTTCCATCTCATTTTATTTATTTCATTATCATTTTTTTTTTAAAGATATACTGTCTAATATATTTCTTTTTCAAAAACTACTGTCTTTAAAAGATTTAAACCAAACTGTTTATTTTCAAAAATAATTTTCAACATAAAAATTGTAACGTTTAGTAATTCACTCTTCTAGAAATGGTTTATTAGATATTAGTTCTATCTATTAAATAACAGCGAAATTTAACCAAAAGTCTTATTCGAACCCTAAAATGTAAAAAAAGAAATACAGTTTCCAAGACCCCCCCCCCCCCAAAAAAAAATAAAATTAAAATCATACAAAATTATTATGAGCATATATCATGATATATATATGTCGGTGATTTAACAAATTTTATAAGTGATCATATTTTCTTGTAATCTTTTGATAAAGTGGTAATGGACACACGTTTAAAAACTTCATTCTTCCTCTCCCTACATGTACAACTACAAAATAAAAAAAAAACACGTACGTTAGGCTACAAAAACTAAAGTAATAATATATATCTTCAAAAATAATATATTCAAATAACGTTTGTGTATCGTGGATAACATCTACATGTCGTACATTTCAATTATAAAAATACTATACTAAGAGGGGAAAATATTTTTTCAAAGGGAGTTTTAACAATTGAATTCGCCAACGGTCATTTCTCATATATGTCAATAAATTCAAAATATACCAATTTTATTGATCAACCATAATTTCTTCTAAAATAGGAATGTCCTTATTCGTATAGGGTGTATGTGAGTGCCTGAAATACACCCCACCCCTTCCCCAAGTGCATTTGTGTTTTGAAAATTTGTGGAATAGTATAAATTTCAGTAACTTTGTGAAATATCCGAAATTAAAATTTTATAATTAAGAATTACGTGGCCCGGTATTTATTGTATACAGCTGAATGAGTGAATAAAAAATGAACTTAACTCAAGTAAACTCAAAACAAAGTCATAAATGATAAGGTTTCAACTTTAAGCTGGTTTAATTTGGAGCTAATTTGACACCTTTCAGACGAGATTATTTCTCACAGACAATTGCGATTAAAGTCCGGCTTTCGAGAGTTGAGTTAAATCAGCAAAGATTTGTGCTCACTGCCAAGGACAATGCCAAAAACAACAAAATGAAACGGAATGTATATTATTTATTAGAAATTATTTAATAAACATTCAGTGATGAGCATGTAAAATGAGCAGAAATGTAATTTTTCATAAAAGCATGTACGTGGTTACACAATAAAATGCTTTTTGGTGATTTATGCGGGATATAGAGGTGGCGACATTGCAGAAAAAATACATAACCCGCGTAAATTTTTTCTGCAATGATCGCTACCTTCATAACTCGCATAAAAGAAAGCATTTTATTGTTTATATTTACATCTTTCCTTTAACAAATCAATAAATTGATTGTAAAAAGTAAGTAAAATTCACTTAATCATTGTTAATGTACATCAGTACGTTAGATAAAAGAAACAGCCAAATCGTCTCCTATGGGAATTTGAGTCGGACATTCGTGTAGTACGTGATTTTTTTTAGGTCGCTGTAGTTTCGACCAATAGATAAACGGAGCGTGTAGATGATTCTATAGAGCTATGAATTAACTACTAGTATAAGTTTCCGTAAGAAATAGAGGGAATCATATTCGATAGATGTAAATATATCTTAATGAACGCTTAAGATAATACATTAAAGAAAGTTAATTTTCAACTCTATCCAATGTACTTGTATATCATCTTGACTAGGAAGAACACTGGTTCTTTTGAAAATAGCTATTTTTGCTTGACTTGTTTTTTTCTTCTTCAAGTGTTCTTGTTGCTAATCGTCTATACACGAATGCGTGTACATGTACATTTATTATGATTGTTTATATATACAATGTATGTGATATTGATATATACATAAAAGTATGACTTCTAATACCAAAGGACGTGCATATAAAGCATTAAAAATTATCTTTTTGAAACAATAAAGACAAACCATTTTGAATGTTTTGGGGTTGGTAAACAATGTTTTACATGTCCTTCCTCGGTTTTGGACAAACATGATAGATATATTAAAATTCAGCTACAAAGAGTTTAATGCATACTTTTGATCATTAATTACAGTGATATAGTGCTGAATTGCAAATGGAGGTTTGGTCCTTAATGGGTCTAAATAAATGTTTGGTTTTTTGTTTTGTTTATTTATTTTTTTTTTTTTATTTTTTTTTTTGGGGGGGGGGGGTGTCTCACTTTACTGATAAATGACATATTGCAGTAATGTAAAATGAGAGTTCTAAACACTCTTTCTCTGCTAAGAGAGTGTTCGAATTTTCCTGGATATTTTCAGTACTTTTGTTCAGTTTTCATCGTTTGACTTCTACTTCATTATGTTAATATTATTTTGGGAAATAATTCATATTCTACATATAATTATATAATGATGAAAAAGACATGTTTATTTGTACCCTGCAATGTCAATATAGCTTTTAGCTCTGGTACCCAGATGGAAAGGGATCATAATATTAGCATGTTGTAATGTGTATTATTATACTTTCATGTTAAATACTGAAATCTGATTGGTTTAGACGCAGTTGACAATCCGTTCCCATACCCTCAGCGTTAGCAACGCACTTGGCAACGGGCCGATAGAACGAATTGTTACATGCGCGTAAATTATGCGCGTACGGTTCGCCGTAGAACTCACGTCTTTTCTATATAAAAACAGTAAAATTTGCTATAAAACTAAGACATTCAGTATAATAAAATAAATAGTGCCTGTTTGGGAGGGTACCAGTTGAAATTTACGGATTGTCAACTGCGTCTAAACCAATCAGATTTCAGTATTTAACATGAAAGTATAATAAAAATATATTATGCAGAGATGCACCCTTAAAGTTTTTATTTCATAAGACATTTGTTTGTGCAAGGGATTTGACAGGCCTTCATGCCCCTTGTTCTTCAGACCACCAACATCTTCATTGTTGTATTTTTTCACCATAAATCCACCATCCGGCGCGCTTCACATGGTTGTGGGAAAAAAACCGAAATAGTTTGTAGTTCTTAAAAGAAAAAATATATAGCCTGTGTATAGAATTTTGGTGTCTACACCGTTAAAAGAATTTGGAATTTTGTCAGAAACATATTCAACAATATATTTTTAAGGTAATGTGTTGAACATTGTGATAAAAAAGTCATGCAAATTCATTTAAGCATTGTTTTTAGGCAAATAAGTCATTGCAATGTATCTTAAAATTGTGTGAATAAAAAATAAATAATTGAACACATGTATTATATTATAATTATTGAAAAAGTATATGCTATGCTTTAACCTTATTGCTCATCTTATATATTACATGCAGTGGAAGAAAATTTATTTTATCATCTTTCATTTTTTAATAATCAAAATGATTAGCTGTCAACCGCGGTGACTGTCATATCAGAGTCTTCCATATTCACGTAATTCATCTAATAAATCCGTACGTTCATCTTGCCAAGGTCATCTTATTCAGCCTAGCATATTATGATAATTGCACATCATATGAATAAAAATCCATGTCTTTATTATATGTGAAGCGTGGTGTGTACAGCAATTTGGAGGGCATACGGCAATATTTCCGCGCTAGTGTTGATGAATTACCTACACTCACTGTACATAGCTGTTACGCTACTACGCTACTTGTTGCAAACTACAAATGTCCAAAGTCTCTCTTTTTCTAATTACATTTTAAAAGTTTGTAACCGTCATGTAATTTCATTTTCTATAATGTTCATTAATTGATTCTAAAATAAACAATTACTATTTTCACATTGTATAAAGGTCAAGATTATGTAACCTGAGGCCAAGCTCGTTTTGACCTTAATTTTGATGTAACCATAAATTAAGGCAAAACAGGCTTGGCCCCTGTGGTTATTAATATCAGATCATATAGACAAGGATTTCCAAAGGAATGGGTTAAAACTAGCTTTGAAGAAAATCAATAGATCACCATGGCTTTATAGTTACAGGAGCGCTGCACATCATTTACAAAGCCAACGGTCTCCCTTAATGATTATTAGTTTGAGATTAATTTACTGCGTGTTTTCTATGCAAATGAATAACAATCGTATTTCTAACCAATTTTGGTGAATCGGGTTTTTTTAAAAATAAAATAAGCGTAAACATGCCTATATTGAACTTTTTTCAATTAAAAATTTTCTTCGCGATGGAAGAGTTGACAGATTTAATTATTATCTATTTTTGTAAGTGTTTAAGTCAGTCAGATCCTTTACGTTGACAAATACACATTCAAACATGCATTCCCGTTTTGTAAAAGCTTAGGTCATTGATCTTACATTCGTCGCAAGGTCAATGGCCACTCTGCCAATAACCCCTGTAACATCGGAAATACACTATACTGTTACTTCATTTCATCTTTTCAAGTCAAGGATTTCTGATCGATCCGATCCGCTCTACATTATGTGTCTATGTATAGAGCGGAACGGATCAGAAGCTGTTGACTTGGGAACATGCATAACTTTATATTTCAATAAATATTGAATAATATTTAGATGCAGCTCGAGCAATCTCAGACATACATTTTTAGAAGGCTGAGGGCATCAACAGAATAATTGGACGGAAAACTTTTGTATCGTTGCGCCAATCCATTGAAGAAAAGATATCATGCAGATTCATTTCCTGTATCATTTCTTATTTGATGCTGTCGATGGAGAGAAATACATTCCAAAGTCTGAAATCACGGCAATGCATTACTGTTTGCTTTTAGTGAACGAAAATGTTCAAAAGATTACGACAGACGTATACATGTACGGCGTACCAATAACTCACCCGAGTTACTCAGGTGACCTATATGTGTAAATTATTCTAATGAATAAATAATGTATTTTTGTTCAATATTTCAACTTCATGCCGAGAAGTTCATGTATAATATCCATGTTGTATGAATTCCGTGCAATTAACGAGCGCTTTACTGAAGGGTTCTGGCTAAACTTTGGCATAAACTAAATTCAAGGGCAGGTTGTGTGATGAATCCACAAAAGACATAAACGATACCAAGGTGACCCAAACCCAAAATATGGTTCCAAAATAGAAACATTTTAAAAGCCATTGAAATGCGAGAACTGTAAACGGAATTCATCATTCAAGTTTCACCTTCAAAATGTGTAGACCGCATCGGGCTGATCTAGGATGTATGAATCTAAGACTATAGTATGCAAGGGGTTGTACCTGCAGATATATGTAACGGTTTAATTAAGCATTGATTCATTATTTTTTTAAAGATATGGTCTATTAATAATAACCGCTGCAGTTATGAGACCACATCTTTCAAAAAATAATGATTCAATGCTTACTAGTATATCAATTATTCTCTTTCCGCAAATATGATTTATTTTTTAAAATTTCGGCCTTATTCAACGAGTAATGCGCAATTGACGCAAGAGCCATTGGAACAGCCGAATTATGCTGGCAAAAACAGTGCACTTCTAATAACACAATTTTATTTTTATTTCTGTAATTTGATGAATTTACTTTTGGTATACTAAGATATTAATCAATAGAATTCATTTAACTCTTTAAAAATATTTACATTAATGAAATATTAAACAGCGTAAGTATAATATCAGATCGTTATCCGGTTTGAAGTCGCGAGGAGAGTCAGTCATGTTCTTCGAGAAATACTGAAGGAAGACTTAATGTATTCATACGCACCAGCTTTGGTGATTGGGTCTTCTGTGTTATGCATAGATATCACTCAAAACCAATCAATGTAATTTAATAGGGGAAAGAAAGTGAATGTAAATATTAAGGGTTGAGATCAAAAGATCAATGTCAGTTTAATTTTTAAAATGAGTTCGAAACCCGTTAGGGCTTTTATATTTTTTATATCTTTCAAAATATTTTTAAAACATGTTTTTGATCAAATATTGTAAAATTTGAAAATTCTAAGCCGGTGAAAGTATTTTAATCAAAATGTACTTTTATCCACATTAACATCAACAGGTGTCCCATACCGACTTATATACAGAATTCAGGACCGGTGTAACGACGAAAAGTGACCCCTGTAGAATATTAACCCGGGGGTCAAATTTCTACGGATAAACCTGACCCAGGGTCAGTATTCTATGACAAGAAGGGTCCTTTTTCTACAGTAGAAAACCATTCCAGACCTGTAGATCTACGACCCCCCACACGTTGAAAACTGACCCTATAGAATCTTGACCTCGCTTATAAACTACATAGAAATCAGAGGGGATACGTGTAGCATTCAGGGGGAAGGGGGGGGGGGGCGAAAGCATATAAAAGATGGATGTGCCTCCCGTTTTACCCTGTTACATATATAATAGTTTGAACAAAGCGACGTCTTTGCTTAACTTAAACTTAAAGTACTCGTCAGCTTGCCTTATGGTGCCCGTTCGCTAAGCCATTTTAGGGTTGTGTCTCCCCCTAAAAGGTACATGCATGATGATGCGTTTGGTTGCGCTCCCTTTTTGCATAACTATAAAGACGGTAATGATGCGACAGCTCGCGTCTGTTCGTTCTGCTGAATAGGCCCCACCATTTATAGAAGATGATTTCATTGACAAACTTACATGTATATATTGACCTATGTATGTACATGTATTGCATATTTTTAGAAGAAAAAACCCCGAAAACAGATGTGAAATTTCGACGAATTAAGCGGATATTTTAAAATTAATATCTGTTCTATTTAGCTATAGTGAGTGTCTGACAACCGAACAAAACACAGTTACACCAACAGACTTATGTTACAGGTACACATCCACGTTTTGTGAATCAGGACTTTTGGTCTCATCTACAAAAATTTTTTGCGTCAATTTTATTTTCATATTTTCTTTACATATTTGATGATTTTATTGATTTTAAGTTCAATACACATGAAACATCACACTAGATGGCTTTAGGAGTATTATAGTAATAGTTCTATTGAGCATGTTTATGACAACAGATATGAGTGATTGATTCTAATAGATTTTTATCAAGTCTGCGTTTAGATTACAAAGTAATTTAAGAATGTTATACTTCCATTGTATTACCATGTTTTTTTTCTCAATTTTCTTAACTCAAACTGCTCTCAGGATCAGACAATACCTATATCAAATACTTGTTTGAGAAAAAAAAAAAATAAACGCATAGACCGATTTGTATAAATGTATTCCAACCAACACGAAAGGTCGCAAAATGGTTTGCTTTGTTCAAATTCTGATATCAAAGTTTCCCCAATAGGAAAAAAATTGTTTTCTAAATATACAAACAACACATGCAAGAACCTTTACTCTAATCAAAAGGTAATGATTAACAGCATCGCTGAATCAAGTTATTGGAGGATGCAATGTTACAGTGATTCACAAATGACATTATATTATACTATTTACATGTAATATTTTACATAATAAAATATTGTTTAAACTTTAAACCATTAAACATTATACATGTATTCAACCGAATGCTCTTTACCTGACAGATGCTTTTTGTATCAAATAAATTTTAGAATTAATCTGATCGGTCACGAACCGTCAAATACAATGCAATACTGTAAAGGACTTCCCTTCCCGACTTCCTGTATGCAATATGCTTTAACGTTAATGAAGACTTCATTTTTTACTTATCGACAAACATATCTCAATAGATGATATACTTTATTAACACTCAGTTAAGAGATCACTTTTTCGAGAATATTAATAATTTTTTTTTAACCGTTTTATTGTCCCATCACTTAATAAACAGCAATATCTTTGGTGCCAGGGTTGGGGCCCTGGGTTCACCAAGTACTAGGTTACATACAATTATATATAATTATATACTTATAAACTTTCGTGAATGGCTTTTTTTTTTACATTCATACATCATTCATCCTAAAAAAAACATGCATATGACAATATTTTGACAACTATTATTTTATGGTAATCCTGCTATTGCAATAGATAATTGTGTTACATCTGTAACTGCACAAAAAAAAATAATTATCTTATTTTTTAAAACATTATCAAGTTCCATCGCTTATTAAAACTTTCCATGTCACCACTTTTCTTATAAATATGTTTCTCACAGTGAAAGTAATAAACAATTTCCTCTTTGACCCTTTCAAATGAGGGTTTACAATTCTTGCACCTATTTCTATGAATATGTTTTTTAATTACGCATATTATTAAGTTAGATATATTGTAATACTTGTAGTATTTTCCAAACAAAACATCAACTATGTTTAGAGATATGTCTATTCCAAACTGTTCTTTAAAACAAATCAATACATTTTCCCAAATGTTTTCAACATATTCACATTCCCAGAATAGATGAGAATATTAATAAAATAACCGCTGTTTTTTTGTTTTTTTTTACTTTTAGAAACTGCTAAAAATGAGTATAAATGCCTGGAACACTTACATGTACATGTATATGTTAAATCAAAGGAAAGTTTAAAGTTAAGTCAGAATATGCCTGTATTAATTGCTACATTCAAATGTCGTTTATACATGTAAGTACCGCGGTTCTACTGAATTGGAGTCAAAGCCAATGCTAAATGTTAAGCCCTTTTTAGTGTCATTATTACTTTGCGATTTGCTATCTTTGCTATATACCGAAGTTTGCAAGTACATTTTAATTTTGATCACAATAGAGATCGATTTCAAACTCACACAGAATCATCTATAAAGTATTCTGTTTCTTTTGTTCAATTCTAAATTCGAAGTTTTGGAATTTGTGACGTTTATATTGTTTTTAAATCAAGGATTGTATTTGTTTAATATATATTCTTCTTAAACCTGTTACAACAAGAAAATAATTGTTCTTAGAAATATCAAAATGGGATGATCCATGCAATCGCGGATTTAAGGAGTGGGGGAATTTCAAACTTTATAAATTCACTTATCAAATTGACCGATAATAGGCCTAGAACCCCCCCCCCCCCCCTTGGCAAACATAATTATCCCTCGGATCCCCCTCCCCCACCCTGGATAAAATTTTCTGGATTCACGTGTGCGATGAGATGTGCCTATTTCAGATCCATGGTGAATAAATTTCTCATGGGGATATAGACTGATGGATAATTTTTTTCTTTCCCCGTTTTTTTCTGCATACAATAAGGGCGTGTTTTTTATTCATTTAGATTGATATCATTCCTTTTCAGTCATGGTTTGACAATGTAAACATACGTCATTCCACCCTCCCCACCAACTCCCCAATCTTTTATTTTTTTTCTAGATTCGTGCCTTTTTTAAATATCTATATAAAATTCAGCTGGTTATTCGAACAATCTAAGTACATTGTATCAAGCAGGCACCCCCCCCCCGAACCAGCACCACCCCTGCATCTACCCTAAAGACAATAATAATAATAATACATAGTCGATATTCTACAAGGTCATTTTTCTACAACCAACACGGAGAAAAATTGTAGAAAAATGACCCCCGGTCAATATTCTACGGGGGTCACTTTTCGTCGTTACGCCGGTATCAATGGCACGCCAAATTCACAAAAATGAGCTAAACATAGTTTTAGAATTAATATATGGATTGACATTACTTTGATGGAAATATATTAGAGGTAGGCAATGGCTCACAAGTATTTAACAATGTGTATATCTGTGTGTGAATGTCTTTTAGGCAGTCACGGGGTCAAACGCTTTCCAGCGTAAGTCCTAAGTTTTAAATCTTTACTATGTAATGGAAAAATAAGTAAACATAAACACTGAACAGCAGAAGGTCACAGAGTTGAATCAGGGTTGAATAACGTTATGTAATGCTTGCTTTGTGTTCTGGAGCAAGTCCAGGTATAAACATAATCATGCCTGTTTGACCCAGGTTCCGAGAGTCACAACACAAAGACTCCCCCCACGGGCGGAAAAATCCCGGTCTAAACTGGATCAACACGGGTGTTTGTAAGTGATTTGCAACCGGATCAGCTGTTTATCACGTGTTCTGAGGTCGCGTTTGTTTCGGGCGCTTTGCACTACACTAAATCACGTGATATGACCAATGAGTAACGCTTTGCTTACGATAAATATTCATGGTAAATGTAATTGTCAATTGTGCATATTATTTATCTTACTTGCTTTATACAAATTCATTACAGTGGTGAAAAAATTATACCCACACCCCCATTCGAAAAATGATCTGCATATATCGAATATAGATCGATCAAGGTCAAGGCCTGTTTGTTTTCTTCATTTCCTAAACTTGACCTTGTTTACATTTTGCACTGAGCACGAGAATAAGTCATGTACAGAAGGTACCACCTACATGTAGCAAAATATAGACCTGTCATAGAGCAGGTGTACTTACAATGAAGGGTTATGGTTGGAACATTTCTAGAATTGCCTGTTGCAGTATAGCTAACAATGCAGAAATCGCTTAGAACCACTCAAAGTTAGTTCTAGTTAATTGGGAATAAGGGAACAATAATTTTTCAATGATACCTAAACACCAGATATTTATGTGCTAACTCATAAACAATTACATCGGCAACAACTTTTGCCAAAATACATGTAATTTAATTTTTGGGGGTAAAATGTTTGTTATACGGGGTAATAAAATATTGTTAATACAATATATCAATATGGCCAATTTGTAGAAGATTTACCAGCAATCTTATTCAAGTTTGATTAATTTATGATGTTTATACATGTACATTCGTTGTTTAAATTACTTCATGTATATTCGTTAATTTATAAACCATATGGGGGGGGGGGTGTGGTTTTTTTTTATCAAACATACAAACAATACACTCGGAAAGATTCATTGCGCCGTAGCCCGGCTTCTGTGACTGCAAGGCTGTAGCTTTAGGTGTCATAACAGTATTTCACTGAAGGTTCACGTCAAAACATGGCTGAGGCAAAATAATTCCCGAATTTCCCTTTGAATTTGGGGCGTTTCCGCACGCGACAGGAGCTGATTTTTTTTATGAGATGAAAAACGATGTGTAAGAGGTCTAACTATCCCAATTTTGTAATAATGCGAGGTCATTTGAATTTTTGATGCGTGTTGTTTCCGGAGGGGGGTGAAAAGGCCCGGGCTTGATTTTCAAGCACATGTGTAACTTCGAGGTAAACAAAGTCTCACGCCTTGCTGGATTTTGCTAGAAAATTGTAAATGAAGCGTTGTTTAAAAAGATGTCAAGAGGATTTTTTCCAGAAGTTCGTTTTGAATTTTTAATCTGTACCTAAAGTTGTGCAATTTTGGTAAGAATATATAGTAAAATTTAATACTGTAGTGCAACCTGCAGGGGAAACCCATGTTGACATTTCCTGTAGAGCTACGGCTTCTATAGCTGTTAAGACGGGGCTCTATTTTTCATGCATTGGATTAAAAGTACGTACGAATCGCTATAAAAAAAAATATTTTCTATGCTACTAGAAATGTAGAAGACTAACTTCTTGATAAGCAAGGTTGGAGTTTTGATGCCCGAGATGGGGGGACACTTTTAGATTCTGCGCAATGACACTGAAAAACTTTTTAGAACCATTTTAACAAGAGCTTGGACTTTGGGTAGTTGGTGTCAAACAGCATTGTGACGTAATCTATCTATTTCATCGTAGGCCACTCAGTCATTGCTCATTGAAATCAACAAGATTTGTCTGGCTTTTGAGTAAAGACTACGCAATCGGTGAATATTTCACTTGAAACCAGCGTCATTTTAACTTGTTTTGACGCAATAAATAGATAGTCACGTCCTACTGAAAGTCCAAGGCCTTGTTAAAATGGTTCTAAAAGTATATAATTAAGCTACCTGTCACCAATTTTTAAGACGAACACATCCGGGTAAATAAACGCAATATTTGTGCATAATTTTGGGGTTGCACCATGTCAATGCAAGGCCCATAAAGATATTCATAAAATTTTCGATGACCCCTCGTATGTATACCGGTTTTATCTGACCATGAATGCGGATGTTAATCCTGACACATATACATGTAATAATTGTAACATTATATATATTACACTTGTAAATGTGACACACATAGAATGTACGATTTGAAATCATTAGTCTTACAGGTTTCGTTAATGCGCGGATCCAGAAAATTTTTCCAAGGGGGGGGGGGGGTCCAAGGCATATTTGCGATATTTTTACTATGTAAATTTAATAAATTTTCATTTTCCAGGGCGGTGGATCGGAACCCTCCCAACCCCTCTAGATACGCGCATGGACTCTTTCTATAATAAGTCAATTGTATTTGATAACACAATGCTAAAATTCATAGTCAAAAATGTGTTTAAAAGGGTAATTTATCGAAAATCATTATTGATGAGATAAAGATGTTCATGATAGTTTGTAACTTTAAAGTTAACATTTTTCTGACTGTATGAATTTAATATGCATACATCACACTTCTGAGGGTTATACGAAGTTTTTTTCTAATCTCTCACGCAGTAAACTGCTTCATTGTTGGATGGATCATGTATGGAGATTGTGCAATATTTGAGACGACTAACTTAAATAATATGTTTATCAACTAGTGCATACACGATATGTTATTATAACCCACTCAAAAAGAGTCATGAAGATAATCTAATATTTGAGTTTGAATATAAGAAAATAAGTGTAACTTAAGTGCGAATTCGAAGTAAAATGTAATTGTAACTATAGGGGCTCCCAAGTAATTCCCTTCAAGTACAAGTTAAGAGATGTTAGTACCAGTTTGATAGAAGTGGTTCTCCGAACACCAATTATTGAAGATGTAAAATGAACATTACATTATTATTCAAGAGAGAGAGAGAGAGAGAGAGAGAGAGAGAGAGAGAGAGAGAGAGAGAGAGAGAGAGAGATTTTTTGTCTGCTTAATCTTTAGTAAAATGAAGACTCAAAAACATTACATGTAGCATATAAATTTACTCAATTTTACTGTAATAAATCGCAAGCACAACGTTTCAAGACTGTTTTCATGTAATAGGTTCCATTTGGCCAACGATTTGATTTAGCTTCACTCGATGTACACTATAGTGTACACCGGTGTAAACATTTTGTGTTGTATATCATGTGCACTTAAATGGTGAAGTGTACTTGGTGTAGGGAAGTGAAATATAAATATGGAGGACAAGGATGCAGTTTTAACAGAGGATCTGACGTTCAGCGACGATCCGTGGCTTTTTCCCCAAAATAAATAAAATAAAAACATATTTTAAATGCAATGGCTTTCATACAAAAGACATTTTCAATGTGACTTCTAATCCGTTGTATTACCTAAACTCATTTGTCAAGTTTCATTTAAACAATAAAATGCTTTCTTTGGTGATTCATCCGGGATATGAAGGTGGCGACATTGCAGAAAAAATACATACCCGCTAACGCGGGTTATGTAATTTTTTTCTGCAATGATCGCTACCTTCATAACCAGCATTAATTATCAAAGAAATAAATTTTATTGTTTATATTAACATCTTTTTTTCCTCAAATTAATAATTTGATCGTAAAAAGTCAGAAAAATTAACCAAATTATTGTTAATGTACATCAGTACGTTAGCTAAAAGAAACAGCCAAATCGTCTCCTATGGGAATTTGAGACTGACATCATCATGACAATTTCGTGCAGTCCGTGATTTTTCTTAGGTCGCTGTAGGTTTCGACCAATCGATAAACGGGGCATGTAGATTTCAGTCCTGTCAGTTTCTATAGAGCTATGAATTAACTATAAGTGTCCGTATGAAATAGAGGTAATCATACTCGGTAGATGTAAATATAACATAATCATAACATTCATCCGCCATATTGGTTTCAGTGCTACACCGTACAACACACGCTCCTAACTTGGTGAAGAAAAGGGTACACCCGGTGTACATCAAAACGCTGCACCATTGCATTTACGAAAGTGAACACTTTTTGGGGGGGAAAATCAAGCGCGCCCACTAACTACAAAGTATTTTATCATTATAACATAATATTATTTCCTATTTACACTATTTTGACCTAAAATAATGTTTAAACGCTGTGATGTACAATCTTTTTAAAACTCAAGCGCTAAATACTCGAGAAGCGCTAGCGGATCCAGAACCGTTATCTACTTTATGTATTTCATGCAGTTTCATATGTACAATCTTCATCTAATGATCGACGTAATATTGCAAAAACAACGCTTAGCGACTACGCAAATCAAAAAACCACCTCATAATCTTCCACTTAGCAGCTATAATTGCTCCTGGTTAATTCGACATGCCTGAGACAGAAATAACCAAGGAGTGGCGTGAAAGAGATTACATAAACACTACGTGTTACTTCCGCAATAACCTTATATATGTCTAACCAAAGACTGATTTATCTCCCTTAATTCTCATTTATATAATAGGCCTTCAGAGAATTTGGATAACAAGTCACTACACAAGAAATGTTCAGAGTTCAGAATGTTACCAAATTATAATTTGAAAATAAACACATCACATATAAATTGAAAATATTTTATATAAATGTTAAAAATAAACAGAGCTGGCATATATACCCTGGTACATATAATAAACGTTGATATTCAACACACAAGTAAAAAATATAGATATGTTCAATACAAATACGGTACAATAAATGATGCATATTATGGTATATATTAAACAAAGATGGTCTTAATCTACCGGTACTTATAATGTACAAATATTATGGAATGTACAATAATCCTTCACAACCAAACAACAAATAATAAGACATCTTGTTTTCTGTTGCCATTCTAGATAACTGTCTGCATTGGAAATAAAGAGTCGTTAAACCCTGCCATATCTTATAATTCCCCCCCCCCCAAAAAAAAATGTTTTCATTCATCATGAATACAGTATGGTAGGAGTCAAATAAACAATTTTAACTTAATTTAACTATATATATTTTTTCTAATAATAGAAATTCATTTTCTCAGAATGATGTTAACATGTTAATGCAGGGATATATATACTAATATTTACATTTTCCTCTGTCTCTGTCTGTGATAACACTACAAATTAATTTTGTACTATACAGCCCAATAAATTCAAAAGATGTATTGTTGGGGACGCAAGCGGGTTTGCATAATTAATATTATAATATTTAATCGTACAACTGCTGAAAATTATATAAATATAAGTAATAAGGAATCATTCTTTGAATATTATGAGATGATAATTTCGGTCGGGGCGTGATCAAATCTATCATAAAGCCCTTCAGGCTTTATTGGATTTGATCACGCCTCGACCAAAATTATCACTTCATAATACTCAAAAAATGATTCCTTATTCCTTAAGTATATATGTCCCTGTTTAATGTAAATGTGTGTTGATGAATGTAATTGACAATATTCATGTATATTGGCAGGTATTTATGTTACAAAGTGTCCACTCGGTACAAAAATTGGTGGTTTTCACATGTATCTAATGCTTCCTGACAATTCAATGTACTGATTGATAATGATATATTCAAAACCAAATGTTATAGCTGCAACAAAGTCATCCCAGTGACTAATTTTGTCATGACCACATATAAGACTGTTTGCTTATTGGATGATGTAGCCACATGACCCACCAATCACCTCTCTGCTTGCTGATTGGATGCCAAAAATTTGCACTTGTCGTATGTTCTGTCATAACCTTGAGAACAAAAAATATCAAAATAAACAACTTGTTTATAATTCAGTATTACAAACTTAATATGGAAAATTTGAAGGATCTAAAAGGAAATAATTGACACTATAAATTGAATCTTCATTTTTATATTAGTTTACTCTGCGATGTCTTTTTTTTTTGGGGGGGGGGTTCAAATTTCTTCATGTAACTTTATATATACATGTACATGTAGTTATTTGATAATATTAATTAAGATATCAATACATTCTTCATTAAATGCATTTGTATAACATTTGAATAATTCTCAATTTATATCCTTTAAAACTCAGATTTTAGTACATATAATTTCCCCTTAAACTTTGAATGTCAAACATTCGTGTACATCTAGAACATTTCCTGATTGAGTGACATGATCCTTGACTGGTCTGATCTGACTTCAATTCAATAACTTACAGGAAATCAGCACAAAAAAAACCCACAAGGCTATTGTTTTACCTGCAGTGCATGTACAAATATTTTAAATTTACTCTTGGACTAATTTCAGTCAGTTCTTCATTATAGTGGCAGATCTGCATGTAGCTCTTCTGTAAAGTTTGGGTTGACAGACATAAAGCTAGTTCTTATATGCCCCCCCCCCCCAAAAAAAAAAAATGTCTGTTGACTGTTGGGTTGATTTTTAAAAAAAGTTTGAGGCAAGTAAAGAGATCAATTTAGCAATAAAATATCCATGGAGTTATTTGGTATCAAATATATCCACAGTATGTGTAAGTCAATAAGGTAATCGAGTCAAAAACTAGCGCAAGTATTTGTGCACCATAAATAGCAAGCTTTTTGCACATATACGATTATATGTATTAGGTTTTGTAGTTCTATGGCCTGTCAACTCCAGATTTTTAATAGTGTTACATAACTACAGTTAGTTTTTTATAAACCCAAATCTGATAAAAAAAAAAAGGCCACATAGCCCAGCTTTTAACCTTGATAACAACATGCATAGAGGATGCCTTTTTTGCAATGCAATTCAGCACCCTTAAAATTGCATTCAAGTATATCCAGATTTATAATACATATACATACCATATGGGAAAAATCGAACGGTCATGACGATCCTTGTGTTCATCTTTAGGACTTTAACAGCCTGAAACACAAACATGGATAGCTGAAGCCACAAAATATCAAATGGAACAAAGCAATGTTTTAAACTCTGCTCAACAGCCAGGAAACATTTTTCAAACAATACACAGTAATATTCATACATGTATATGTTTAAGAAGATAAATAATTAGTTCTGAAGTCCAAGAATTGTGCGATCATCATTCCTGCCATTAAATACTACCGGTAAACATAAAAGAAAATAGCTATACATATATATTAAAAATATAAAGTCATCAACATAAATATGAGGAATAATTTCCAAGGATTTTTTATTTTCATTCATAGTACACTCAGTCAGACATTTATTCCTTATCTTCAGTTCTTAGGTTTTAAAGATTTTTTTCGGTTATATAGTTGCGCTGTTTAACAAAGAAAGACAACTCCAGATATTTTTTACACATATACCTCGGCGTGATCTATATTCATGAAGTCTCTGTTGTTCACCATTAAAATCTAGTGAAAAAAAAAACAAGAAAAATAAATCAAGTACCGGTAACAAACTGATGATACACAAGCTGATATTATAGCTCTAAAGCCTTATATTAAAACAGTAAACTTCTGATAACCAAACGATTATTAAATCTTACCGTAATTAATGTCTATAAAACTTGTCTCTTTACATATAAAACTAAGTTAAAAAAAAAAAAGGAGCAAATACTCATCAAATTAGCTGATGTATAATGGCCAAAAAATAACAAAAGTATTTCTATATCATATAAAGGATAAGTTTTAGTTTCATTTACCTGGTCCCCTTCCCTCAAGCCTAGTTTATCTGCCTCGCTGTTTAGCATCACCTAAAATATAGCATTTTTTAGTATTGAAATATATGTTGAGTAATAAGTACAGCTTCATTTACTGTACATGAAGCTGTGCTTATTACTCAGTATATATGTACAGTACAATATCTACTGCAAAAAATAATTCAATGACCTTATGATGTAATGAGACACCATTAGATATTAATATAGATGTAAGCACCACATATCTAATGTGTAATAACTGTTTAAGCTTTCAAAATTAACATTATTTTGCAATAAAATGCATTTGAAAAATTCTATAAAAAATATAAAAAGTAAAAACTCTAAAAACCCCACCTGGTCTTGAACTCAATCAATTCATGGTGTGTTAATCAGTAGCCAATGATTTTAATCAACTTTAATTCATAGCTAGCACAAAAATATTGTTGAAGATAAAAGATACGAACTGTAAACCAACTTTTATTTGCGTGCGAGAAATTTTCGTGAGGTTCCTGAGGGCCTCATTGTCGTGAATATTTCTCGCCGTGGACCAGTATTTACCACATAGTTGTAATGAAAGAAATATGTGTGGATATGGCTTGGTCGTGAAAATTAGTTGCCGCAAACCAGTTCATCTCGGATAAATCGCGAAATAAAGTCGTCGCGAATAATGGTTGGTTTACAGTATACAGTAATGGTTAATTTCAATAAATTTCTATCATTTATATCTCTCTGAAAACTTATGAGGTTAAAATGGACATTATGATAAAAAATTTGTAATCAATCAGAAAACCTTGCATTTTTTTCATCTAAGGAAATTAAAACTCTGACCTTTGATACAAAGATTCCACAGTGATGTTCTTGGCCACCCCGAATATTAAATCCCAGCTGCAATGAAAATAACAGTATACGTACATGTAAATATAAGATCAATGTAAAGCTACATGTAAGTTTTAACACAAGCTGAGTATTCATGAGAGATAAAATGGACAAAACAGTAAACAATCTTATCAAAATTAAATCCCTTGATACTCTCCAGTAGATCACTACACACCAATTTAATTAACTAACTCAAATTGGTGTGCAAGGGGATCTACTGGAGAGGATCAAGTGATCCCCATTTAATTAGATTAGAAATCTATACGGTTTATATATATCTAAATAATCTAAAATGAATGGAGATCAGCTTCAATCAAATCTTATAAATGTTTTTCTCCATTTAATACATGGTGCAGATTCCTTAGCTTTTTATGGAAATCACTGATTTTAGAATCTAAGGGAGAGTGATGTGAATGTTGTATAGATACTATAAAAAATTTACTTGTTCCGATGCCCTCATTCTCTGCAGAATAAGCTCTCTAGGAAGGAACTCTCTGATGTCATTGTTGTAGTCAGGATGGAAGTCTCTCTGCAAGATAAAACCAGAAATGTTGATGGTGTAAACCATTTACATGTATATATATATATATTAAATAAAAAAATTCTGATGATTTAACGAAGGAAACAAATCTAAGAAACCCTCAGAAGGAAAACATTACTTGTTTACAAATATGCTGATTATAATGCAACAAGCGAATGAATTGGGGCAGAAACTCCAGCCTTGAATTATTAAGGATTAGCTGTCCCAGGATTTCATAAACTGTAGGTGTCAGTCCAAATTCAAGCTGAGCCAAATCTCTGCAGATTAATTACTGCATTTCCTGCCACTACATTTGGTTATTGCAAAATTCAACTTATGTTTGTTTGAACATTAGTTGTTATTTTCATATAAAGAAGTTCATTCAGATTCATTTGAATGTTTTATCAAGGTGCACATCTAAGCATCAGCATCAATGATGTCAGATGAGCAAATATAAACACAATTAGAACTAAATACACACATCAGTATAATTGCATAAATATAAATAATGCAGATTTAATTGCTATTAATCATTATATAAGAGAATGCTTGAGATTGCAAGACACATGTAAACCTAGAAAGAATAATCTTACCCTGACCAGGCTACGCTCATGTAACACTAAGATTTGGGTCTATGAAAGAGCAACAACGTAGGTATTTGAGGTATATAAAAATTTAGGCAAGATAATGCTGCATTTTTTCCATTTGCTACAAAGCGAGTACAGGGAACAGATCCTAAGGACATCTCTCATTTTAAAGACAGGACATTCTATCTATACTCTGTCCCAAGATATCCTTGATTCACATTTTGCTAATTACTCATTAATCATACATACCTTAGGATTCAAATGATGTTCATTCAAAAGTATGAAAAATTTTCAAGATTTCTCCTTTGAAACGCTCCCTTTTGCTAATCAGATTTCAATACACTGCTAAAAATAAAGGACTCTATGGGGATTTTGCATTGAAAAGTACCCGAATGATAATGTTTAAAAATTCTGCAAGGTATTCCGAGTGACTTCCGAATGGACAAAAGATGTCAACATTTCCCACTATAAATCTCCGTAAGAAATCTGTTTTCGTTCCTGTGATTTTCTCAGAGTGAAAAATGATAATGTATCATTGAAGATAAGACAGCGGAACATTAACTTATCTTGAATATTTTCCCTTTTATTGATTTTAATTGGAATTCTTTCACAGGTATGTGTATTTTTTATTAAAATCGTCCAAATGTGATGGAAACAATAACTTGGGACAGACTTGAGACTATAATGTTAAGTTCAGCGAGATTCATTGAGACAGAACAATTTTGACTAATGTCTCTTTGAAGATTCATCAAGACTGAATCACACTGGGGCACATTTACAGACATGAACCACGTCTGCAGAACCAAATCTCAGCCGGGATAAGAGTATCCAAATCTTCTTAAAACAGTCACCAAAAGTTTGCTTGTTCTCTTAAATAAACTTAAAACATGGTAAACAGGGCTGCATTCAAGATCGTAGCTGCTACGTTGGGCTAGGTAGCAGCTACGCTGTTGAAGGGTAAGCTAACCTAGCCACTACGTAGATATTCGTAGCCTAAATATTTTATGCTAAGCATCAAATTCAAGATGGCCACCTTAGTTACCACTTTGTAACAAACATGAAATCTATCTATCTAGTGATATTTTGTTCATCCTATAAGTTAAAACGAATTTTTTACATGTATATTTCCGCTTGAAATTAACAAACTATGTCTATGTAATAAGTCTTTAGTTGGATATTTCCAACTTCGAATCAGAGACCTAGCGGCTAACCAATAGAACTAGATATCTACGACCTAGCAGCTAGGCTAGCTGCTACGATCTTGAACGCATCCCAGGTAAACTGAAGACTGTAAACATACACTTCATAGCGAATATGATACAGTGGGACCCCACACAATGACAGTTTTTGAGCTAATGCAAGAAAAAAATATGCAAACAACCTGCTGGGGTGGGACCCATGGTGGTGGGTGCTCGTATGGAGGTAACCTCGCTCGAACAAGCTCTACTTGATGGTTCTGGTTCATTTTTCATAAAGCATTCAATGTTTTAACATATCTTGATTTATTCACACAAAACCAAAATAATGTAAAACGTTTTGATGGTGCATTTACCCACAATTCAGTATCAAAACAAAGACAACTCTTGTACTTCCTCTTCCGCCTCGAACGTGAAAATGGCAGTGGGAAAAAATAAGAGGCTAACTAAAGGGGGCAAGAAAAGCTCCAAAAAGAAAGTGTACGTTTATTTAAACTCATTATTATGAAAGAACTATATCTTGTCATTGAATTAGAGTTACGCTTTGGCGGTGATGTTATATAGATAAAGGGATTTTGGTGGATTGAAATTTCGATACATTGAAAGTCATGTGTTGTTGAGTTCATTTTTATGTACGAAAACTATGTTGGTACAGTTTGCAGAAGATGAAAATGGTACTTATGTTACTGTTTGTTATCGTAAGCCGGGTTTTGTCTAAAATGCATATAATTGCTCGTGTTGTTTTGGTGCACAACACAGTTCCAGTGTCAAATCTTTACCTGTATTGATCTGTTTCATTCCTTTTAAGTGTTGATCCCTTCACTAAGAAAGACTGGTACGATGTCAAGGCACCAAGCATGTTTGTTGTGCGACAGATTGGGAAAACCTTGGTCACCAGAACTCAAGGAACCAGTAAGTTATTTTTATTTGCAAGTGAAATGTGAACACTTTGTGATATTTAACAGATGTTTTATAAATTATCGTCATTAGTTTGAGATTTTGTTGACCTAGTATGCTTGAATTAGTTACTGATAGTGAGGGGCAAGTAAGTAAATGTGGAAAAGGGTAGCTAAGACATAAACAGTGCTATCTTGCTTTGAAGTCTTTTATATCTTGTGAATACCAACACTCAAATTAAGTTTTAGGCCTAATAAAAAAAATAGTTTGTTTCCGCTTTCATGCTGAAAAAAAGTAGGGTCGGTCGGTCAGAAATATTTTTTATTTTTTTCAAATATTTTTTTTTCCTTTATTATATTGCAGTATCCATACATGCTGGTTAGATACTGACACTGCTGAATGGTATAAAATGAGAAATACTTTTAATATCATTCCTGAGTATTAAGCTGGTCTTAAGAAAACACAAAAATGATATTATATATCAGATACTTCCTCTGCCAACGATGAGAGCATTATTAAAATCTACATCACATGGAAACATACAGCCATTTTGAAACAAAACGTTTGAGTTACACTGATTTGAGAAGAGTAACTGCTTCAAGCGTTTTTGTGACCAAAATTTTGAGTAATTTTTTTTCTCAAATCGGATAAAAACGAAAATAAACGATTTTCCATCAAAAATCCATTAAAAATGTTTTGAGTCGGGGGGGTAAAAGCTAGGGTCGGTCGGGAAAGCGGAAACAAACAATTTTTTTTTCTTAGGCCTTATGTGAAAAAATCTCTTTAAATTCAGAGAATATTTATTATGTGGAGCACATGGCTCTGTGGTCATAGGCGTTAAGCCAGTAACCCAAAGGTCAATGGTTCAAACTCTGCTGTGGTCACTTCATGTTGTGTGCTGTGCACTTAGACAAGGCACTTTATCTACATTGTCTCAGTTCACCCAGCTGAAATTAAGTACCGACTTTCACTGGGAGTTAACCTGCAATGGATTGGTGTCCCATCCAGGGGGAGTCGGTGACTCTCTACGCTTAACACCACGGAAACCGGGGATAAGCACAGGCCTTATGCACCTTCATGGCTTGGAGAAGGATTTAACTTTTGACTTTATTATGATAATGAGTGACTGGTGTTGTTCAAAACCTAGGAACCAAGAAATAACAGTCAGAGCAGTTACACCCCTTTTTTCCCCACAGAATTTGTGTTGAAATAAGGTTATACAGTCCAAAACTAGCATAATTTTTTGTGCTCTGTAAACAGCAACTTTTTAACACGTATGGAACTGTAGCTCCCAGGTCATCCATCCAATTTTTTTCAGACTGGGAGCTAAAGACCTGCAGCTAGTACACCCCCACCTCAAAGAAATGAAAAAAGTTAGGAATGCTATGACAATATTACAACTTCTATGTGGTCTGATATTAAAAATCAAGCTTTTAACAATTGGATAATTAGATAACACTGTCACTACCATTTTGAAATTGCTCAATGTAGTTTTCAACACAAATCCTTAAGTGCATGAATTTGATAGTAAGGCTCTCCCTGCAGTTATCTATTTTCTGTGTTTAAAAATTGCATACAGCATGCCATATATTTATATTTTGGCAGATAGAAACTTTGAATTTTAAATTTGTTTATTTGTGTTTTACAGGGATTGCTTCTGATGGCCTGAAGGGGCGAGTGTTTGAGGTCTCCCTGGCTGATCTTCAGAATGATGAAGTATCCTTCAGGAAGTTCAGATTGATGGCTGAAGAAGTTCAGGGACGTAATGTTCTGACCAACTTCCACGGCATGGATCTGACCCGTGACAAACTCTGCTCTATGGTCAAGAAATGGCAGACCATGATCCAGGCTCATGTCGATGTCAAGACCACTGATGGTTACCTTCTTAGGATGTTCTGTATTGGTTTCACCAAGAAGAAGCAGTTTCAAGTGAAGAAAACTTGTTACGCCCAAACCACACAGGTAAGAAGTTTATGTGAATGATAAGTATGAATAGGTTTGAAGTATTATTAGAACCATTTTAACAAGAGCTTGGACTTTGGGTAGTTGGTGTCAAACAGCATTGTGACGTAATCCTGTCTATTTCATCGTAGGCCACTCAGCCATTGCTCATTGAAATCAACAAGATTTGTCTGGCTTTTGAGTAAAGACTAGGCAATCGGTGTATATTTCACTTGAAACCAGCATCATTTTAACTTGTTTTGACGCAGTAAATAGATAGTCACGTCCTACTGAAAGTCCAAGGCCTTGTTAAAATGGTTCTAGTTACGATTTCAGGAACATGTTGTTAAAAGACTTCTTTTTAAAGGAAGATAATTTCCTATGCTATTCAATTGCAACTTCTCTGGCCTTTGTGGCAAAGCTCAGAAAAACACCTCAAATGTATTAGAACCATTTTAACAAGACCTTGGACTTTCGATAGGACGTAACTATCTATTTCTTGCGTCAAAACAAGTTTAAATGACGCTGGTTTCAAGTGAATTATACACAGACTGCTCAGTTTTATCTCAAAATCCAGACAAATCTTGTTGATTTCACAGAGCCTTGGCTGAGGGGCCAGCAATGAAATAGACAGGCCTATGTCACAACGCTGTTTGACACAACTACCCAAAGTCCAAGCTCTTGTTAAAATGGTTCTAACATTACCGGATGTTAGAATTTTATACATAATGGAGTCGCTTCCCATTAAAACAAGTATTGGCTAGCCAGTCTTGTATGTCGCTTCTTTGGTATGTTTTAGGGTATATCATTGACTTTAATGAACTCTAGCTCACATCTCAACATTGTAAAATGTTTTGTATTTATATCAAGATTTATTTTTAAAAAAGGGGGGGGGGGGTTTTCATGGACGCCTATGTAATATATTCAATGTGTTTTTCCAAGCTCTGCAGGAAGTCACGATAAGTTGCGATTGCTATGCTTTTATGACAACGAGATTTATCACAGTTGCCAATTTCATCTTTTTCAAAATTAATAGACTTATCTCTGTTCACAACTTACTATTTTTATGGGAATTCATATGACATAGTAAGTTGGAAACAGAAACATTTTGTTATTCTTTATTTTGCACAAATAACAAGCAGAAAATCATTGCAGATTAGCTGATTTAAAAAAAAAAATGGTAACTGTGACAAATGTCATTATTAAAATACAGGAATTTGTCTTCCAAAAGAAGAGATGTTTTTTGTTCAAAACGGAGATTGATGAACCTTGTTAAATTAGTGCAGGAAATTGTCTACCTGTAGAAAGTGTTTTTAACAATATGTGGACATATTTATACTTACTGGATGTTATACTTTGAGATCAACTGAATATTAATAAATATATTTAAAATATTTTTTTTACTTCAAGTACATGTATTAGATAAACTGTAATCTCTTTCAAAATGAACTTTCCACATTTGACAACCAAGTAAGCTTGCATTACAGTTAAATAAGTTTGAATAAGAGTAATTTGGTTTACTTCAGTAATGGAGCTACCAGTGATGATGTTTACTTGATACATAATTCTGTTGATGATCAGAAGTTTCAGCTTTGTCTGAGTGCAGCTCCAGTTATTATTAAATTTCATCTAATAATAGACACTTAAATGTATTAATGAAACCAGTCATATAAGGTTTTGTTAATTATGAGTTATATTCTATGAAAAACAATTATGACTGAAAAAACAGGTTATAATGAAGTCAATTATTACAGGTTTTGATTTTGCAATATGTATGAATAATGTTGAGAGAGCGAAAGAATGCAACATTAATAAACCAGTGTTATTGCTTACTTGACAGATCAAAACCATCAGAAGAAAGATGGTTGATATCATCACTAAGGAAGTGACTTCAAATGACATGAAAGAAGTTGTCAACAAACTGTAAGTTATAAATGTCATTTCACCATTGACAATTGTTTGCATAGAAGTTGTTTTTCTTAAAACTTTAGCTGTGTGCTAATTTTTGTACAATTTATTGAGTGTGATGAAATACAGAAGGTAGTGAATTTGATTATTATATCATCACATTTTAAAGAACAAATTTGGTTTTTGGAAAATCTTTGAAGAAATTAAATAGCTAAATAATGATTTTTGAAACTATTACTCATTGAGACAAGGAGGTTCCATACCAGGAATCCAATTTTTTTATTGCATAAAAATCTTTATAAAAGGAAAATTTTAAAAAGAAACTTTAAGGTTTTAAATGTTTTGAATCGGCTACAGCTTCTCAAACATCCCATGCA
The DNA here is from genome assembly GCA_020458035.1 of Magallana ariakensis. Classification (NCBI taxonomy): domain Eukaryota; kingdom Metazoa; phylum Mollusca; class Bivalvia; order Ostreida; family Ostreidae; genus Magallana; species Magallana ariakensis. Next base: position 25,109,158 of record CM035815.1, on the reverse strand, counting down.
ATGTAAAAATTGATGGATGGGTTGCTGTTACAAGATGCTTATAGCATGATTTAAGAAGCTAATTTTAATGATATATGGGATTGTATTTAACATGATGCTTGTTCAACTTGAGGTTAAACGAAACCTGTTGTTGTTGAATTAATGTGTTTTATTGTTAATCACTGATTGGCTAAGTATTTGCATTTGTTACTTTGTTTGTTTTATGTACATGTTCTACTAGACATTGCGGTGATGATTTTTATCTCTTTAATAGAATCCCAGACAGCATTGGCAAGGATATTGAGAAAGCCTGCCAAGGAATTTATCCCCTTCACGATGTTTTCATCCGTAAGGTCAAAGTGCTGAAAAAACCTAAGTTCGACATCGGTAAATTAATGGAAATGCATGGAGAAGGCGGCAGTAAGACCGTCATCACAGACTCCGGCGAAGCTGTGGCGCGGCCCGAAGGATACGAACCTCCAGTCCAACAATCTGTATAAACTGCCATGGTGAAACTGTAATAAATATGTACAGTTAAATCTTGGGTCTTGTTCTGTATTACAAGATGTGTTTCAAAGATTTGGATACCCAAATCAAACCTGAATTACTGGTAAAAAAAAAAATTTGTAGATGTAATTTGATACAAGTCAAGAAAAATAAGATGCACATTTACATGTAACATCAATATTTAGGACTAGGCATGAAATGTAGGTGCCCTGTAGCACATTGAAATACTTAAAACATTTTCGTTATGCAATCCTTTGTTATTTTAAGCTATTATATAGCATAAAGAACTTGTAAATTTGAAAACAAATTCAATAAGTTACCTGTAAGTGTCCAATAAGTTTTAAAAAACTGTCCATTATTTTAAAGAATGGACAGTGAAAACTGCCCAGTAAAAAATAATGGATAGTAATTTTAAACTTATTGGACAGGTACAGGTGACGTGTAATAAAACAAATACCATGCAAAGCCATACATCTGAAAACAAAATGAAATTTAAGCATGCTCTGAAATATGATAATCCAAATGAACTGATACATCTCTGAAAAATAATTCAAATGCACTTATACGCGAGTGGAAAATAATCCAAATGCAGTTTTATATTTCTGTGGAATCAGGAAAATAGTATTCAAATCCAGATTTCACCGGTTATCCACATATGTTTTAAGGATTTCAAAACTTAAATTTGAAAGAAATATTTCCCTGCTCAATGTGAATTTCACATTTATAGTCCAGTCCAGATTTATTTCTCACTTCAGCGACAAAGTAGCTTAAACACTTGTCAATTTCATCATCTTGCATGTTCATGATGTTCTTATACATATACACGTCTGTATTAGGTTGTTTCTTCTTTCTCTCCTGCTGCCATGAAGCAAACAGATTTAAGGCCCATTTTGACTTTGACTCCGTTTTCTTAGACAAACCACTCCGTATTAAGTCATCCAAATCCTGCTGATTCAGAGGTTTTAAAAACCTATCAATGCTCTCTACCTCTTGACTTGCGTTAATCATATCTTCATCAAAGATATCAGAAAATACACAGTTCTGAATTAAATCAAAATCTGGCCCAGCCTCCATATCTAAAATGTCACTTAAAACACCATCCGTGTTTGGATGATTTTCATTATCATCCTTGAATTTTGACTGAGTTAAGAAAATGCTTTCTCCATCAGAGGAAGACATCTCGGTACTAAGACACAAGTAGTGTGAATGAATAAAAAATCATGCAGTTCAAGTTATACCTAAAAAGTCACCTGTACCTGTCCACTAAGTAGACAATAGAAACAGAATTCTACTCAGGACTGCTTTTTTGTTAGGGGTGGTTAAAAATAGCTCTCTTTATTTTCATTGTCTACTGGTGTACCTGTTGCAGTCTATTCTTAAAACAAAAGAGGAGAATGTTTTAAGTCGGATATAAGCCTCAAACTGTCCATTCTGTGAGAGAAAGAACTGATCTCGGCCCTTCGGGCCTCGATCAGTTCTTTCTCTCACAGAATGGACAGTTTTTGGCTTATATCCTTTACATAGTCCTTCTTTCTTTTGACACCTATAAAGATGAAACCCGAAAGGTCTGGCTAGCTGCAGGTCTGTAGCTCCCGGTCTGAAAACATTTGGATGGACATCCTGTGAGCCACAGTGCCTCCCATAGTTAAAAAAAAAAAACCTGCAATTTCTTGGGCACAGAAAATTGCTCGAAAGAATTTTTGTTACCCTTTCATATTTATACAGAAGTGCACAATTGATCAAAAGAGAAAGACGCCAATGGATTTTGGAATATTTTTTTTTCTTTTTATTCATGTTCACTCCACTTTAGTTGTGAGATGACTGGTAAACTGATAATACCGGTATAGGAAATGTTTATGCTCAGAAGTTATCTTTGGCAAAAATGAATAAATCAGTTTGAAACTAGAACTTGGAACCTTATAACAAGAGCTTGGACTTTGGGTAGTTGTGTCAAACGGCAATGTGATGTAGGCCTGTATATTTCATTGTAGGCCACTCAGCAATGGCTCTTTGAAATCCAAGATTTGTCTGGCTTTTGAGCTAAGACTACGCAATCGGTGTATATATTGCATGAAACCAGCGTCATTTTTAACTTGTTATGATGCAAGAAATAGATAGTTACGTCCTACTGAAAGTCCAAGGCCTTGTTAAAATGGTTCTATTGAAATTTAACACAATAAACAAAGTACTGGTAAAAATATTTAGATTTTTTAAAGAAATTTTAAAAAAATTGAACTATTTTTTCCTTGGAAGGTGAGCGTTGTCATTGTGCTTTTATCATCATATTATCATATGTTATAATAAAATGAAGCTTTGTAGTACCACTCACAATATTGTCAACAATCAATTAGTAATGCCTCAAAATGAGCAAATATTGCATGTGTTGTGCTTTCATCATGTTATGCTAAAATGAAGCTTTGTAGGAGTACGTTATCGGAAAAAAAAACAAAAGAAAAAGGATAAAGTGTACACCATGGAAATTTTCAAGACTGAGTAATTCTATTGTCGGGGACATTTTTCTTAATTAGCTCACTGAGACAAAGTCGGGGGGAGCTTATGCTATACCCCCGGCGTCGGCGTCGGCGTCGGCGTCCGGACCTGGTTAAGGTATCAATGAATCTGGATGCATAACAGATATGTATGGGCTTAATACTTAGTATACTTGGACATAATTTTCATGTTTAAGTGTCGATATGTAAGAGCAGAATGTGTCCTAATAAATGACCTTTTCCTTTTCTTGAAGAGTTGCTCCCCTTTGCTTTTAATTCATAAAAATTAATTTATTTTCAATAGTTTTTGCATTCCTAATGATGAAATGCATCTTTCCACCAAAGCATTTATTGATATTCTTAATATTTTATTTTTTATTTTAAAAAATGTGCTTGTCCCCATAGACATTAATGCAATCTTCATTAATTAATTACTGCTTAGTTAATAATATTTTTGAAAATTTGTCTCGGTAAATCTTTTTCTACTCTACAAAGCTTTAAATTAATATCAGAGTATTAAATACATGATGGATATTCAAGGTTAGAAAAATTAGGTCCTAATATGGATCGGATACCTTAAGGTTTTTGTTGCAGGTCCTGTTTCTAAGTTATTACTTGTCCTATCTTCACCAAACTTGCATGGATGATGCATCTGGACCTACTTATGGACTTGAAAGACTTGGATGCTGAATCAGGGCCATGAGTTTCAGATGCTGGAGGAGGTTATGGTTTTTGGAGCAGGTTAAAGTTTTTGGTGCAGGTGCCCTTTGATAGCAATTTCTAAGTTACTACTGGTCCTAAATTTACCAAACTTGCATGGATGGTGCATCTTATGATACTGATGCACCAGACATGCTTTAATGCTGAATCTGAGCCATAGGTTTCAGATGCTGGTTGAGGTTAAGGTTTTTAGAGCTCATGCGCGGATCTAGAGGGGGGGTCGGGGGGTCCCGACCCCCCTGGAAAATGAAAATTTATTAAATTTACATAGTAAAATTATCGAAAATATGCCTCGGACCCCCCTGGCAAACACAACTATCCTTCGGACCCCCCCTGGAAAAATTTTCTGGATCCGCGCATGGAGCTGGTTTTAAGTTTTTGAAGCAAGTGCCCTTTGATGATTATATTTTAGTTATTACTGGTCCTAACTTCACTAAACTTGCATGGATGGTGCGTCTTATGATACTGATGCACCTGGCAGGCTTGAATGCTGAATCTGAGCCATAGGTTTCGGATGCTGGATAAGATTTGTTTTTTTGGAACAGGTCACATATTTTATAGATAATAGCTTGCATAGTTGATTTAACTATAATATTAATGATCTGCAGAGGTAGCTTCAGATGCAGATCTCCATTATTAAAAAAATAAAAAAAGATGTTAAAAAAATTCTCCTATCTCAAACCTGCTTAATAGATGTGTTCGTTGTTTAATGATATATGATTCCTATGATATAGTATTGTATGATATGATACACTTTTGTTTTATATGATACAATATTATATCATATTTTATATTATAAAAAGTTATATGATACGATATGATATTGTATCAATTTTTTTGTACATTATGATATGATATTGTATCATGATATTGTTATGTATAGTATTGTTTATTATGATACAATATTGTATAATATGATATTGTATTATATACTATTTTATCACATGCTATTGTTACATATGATATTGCAAAATATAATATTGTATCATATAATATTGTATAATATATATCGTATCATATGATACGATATTGTATAATATGATATTGGTTTATATAATATATTATTATATCACATGAAAATGTATTATATGATATTGTATAATGTGATATCGATCATATAATACAATATAGTATAATATGATATTGTATGATATAATATTGTACTATATCACATGATATTGTATCAATTGATATGATACAATGTTGTATTTAATTTTATTGTATCATATGATACAATATCCTATTATGTATCAAATATGATACAATATCATACAATACAATATCATACTATAATATTATACAATATAATATCATATGTTACAATATTTTGATGTATTATGTGATATGATATCGTATCATATATTATTATATTGTGTCATATAATATCAATATCATAATATATTATGGTATTGTATTATGTGATCAAATACAATAATGTATAACAAGATACAATGTCATATCATATGTTACAATATCATATTTCATCATTATTTATTACAGTATTTTATTATATTATATGATATATATTGTAGGTATTATAGGATGCAATATCGTATAATATATTATTGTATTGATAATCATTGTATCATATAATACCCTATAAAATGAACATATGATTATTATACAATTTTTTAACATATGATATAGTTATACGATATTGTGTCAAAACAGTATCCATGTATATCCAAGATCATTATTAACTATGATTTTCAAATAATATGATAAAGGTGGTCTCATAAAGGTGATTCCTCATAAAGGTGATGCCTCGTCTCGGTGAGCTTTGTAATCTGTGATTACCTATGTTTGAATATTATGAGGTGATAATTTCGGTCGGAGAGTGGTCAAATCTATCATAAAGTCCTTCGGGCTTTATTGGATTTGACCACGCCACGACCGAAATTATCGCCTCATTATACTCAAAGAATGATTCCTTATTCCTAAGTAAATACTTCTAAAAAAAAAAAAAGCAATCCAAAAAGTTTTCAGCTTATTAATCCTTTACATAGTAATTGTACCTGTATTTAGAGATGGCCCCTTAAAATAATCAAAAGGTAGATTTTCTTGAATTTTTGCAAATATACTAAAGCTGTTTATATTACATATGGTTAAAAATAAAGACTTATTATATTAGAGCTTTATATTCCTCTACTCGGCAATTTTTTGGTTAAAGTAATGCTTTTAGGTCACTCAGTTAACCTATTGCAATTGGTCTTATTGGGAGATAAACTAATCAGCTGCTAATTGAATTGTTATTATGTCCTGTTCATAATTCGTGAAATACACTCTCCATGAGGCAGCGGTTGAGACTTTTTTTTTTTGGGGGGGGGGGGTAACAAATATGGCTGTATAGTGAAGAAGAGTTAAAAAAGAGTTTAAACCTTGGTTTAAAATATTGACACACCATCAGGCCCCGGGGCCATAAAACTTAGACGAGCTCACTTTTGATCTCAGTCTCACTTTTCCACTATATATTCCTTGTGGAAAAGTGAGATTGAGATCAAAAGTGAGCTCATCTAAGTTTTATGGCCCCGGGGCCTGATGGTGTGTCAATATTTTAAACCAAGGTCATTTGGGTAAGTTCATTGGAAGGAAAAGTGCAAAATTCGTGTTCAATCCATATCTTTTATATGGAGAAACCTTGGAAGTTCTTACTTCACACAAAGATTGTCTGTTAATTGACCTAAGGGTGTGTCATGATTTTGACCCAAGGTCATTTGGGAAAGTTCAAGGTCACTGAAAGAAAAAGTTATAATTTGTGTCTGCTTTGGAAGTTCCTACTTCACATAAATATTGCTTATGACCTGAGGGTGTGTTATGAACTTGACTCGGGGTCAGTTATGCAAGTTCAAAGCCATTGTTTAATAAATGCATATTAGTAATTCCTGTTTAGGCCATATCTTGTAATGGAAAATGATCAAAAGCTAAAAGATTGCTTGTGACCTGTAAATATGTCCTGGCCTTGAGCGTTGGTCATTTGTGCAATTTTAATGTCACTATAAGAAAAAGGGTACATCCATTACTTTCTAAATAGAAAAAAAAAATACTTTAGTTACATTTTCCTAGCGGGGGTATCATTTGTGAGTTTGCTCACAGTACTTCCTAGTTTCCTCTGAATAGTATGCTTGTAGCCAATGTGTTACGATCCACTCTGCCCCTCTACAACGTTGTAGAGTAAACCATTGGCTAGCGAAGATGAAATTTAGTTTGCATTATAAGTGAAACTGAATATTATACCAAAGAAAAAATGACCTTAAAGGCACGAGGTCTTTTTTAACAAAACAAATTTTGGCTCCCTAGTCCTAGACTATAGATAATCCGAGATTCCTCAAACTCTTGTTTCCGCCCTTTTTATGAATAAAACTTCAAATCTAAAAAGTGGGGCTTACAGTCAGAGGAGTCTCGGATTAGGGTAGCTTAACGATCTCCGATCCTCAGCAATGTTCGATAACTCTAAATTATCCCGAATATTTTCATCCGTATTTTATATAGACAAAGTTAATAAGTCTTAAAGTGTTTATATTACGCTAAACAAAAATTAACGTACAGCTTGGCTCAGTGGCTCCACGGAGACCTATTACCTAGAGCCACCGATGCACCGGTATAACCTTTTTTTTGCCAAAAGTGTACCCCTATTGAACGGATAACTCCTCCTATATACAGTTTTCAAGATAGGATTTTTTTGTTTTGCAGATCAATTGTACATATATCAGAGATGTGCATATTACCTGGATTTTGATAATTTATGAAAAATACAACTGTTGAACTTCGTTATTTTTTCGCATAATATTGCAAATAGGGTACCCCTATTGTATGGATAACTCCTCCTACTATTTTCAAAATAAGAAGTTGTTGTTTTGCAGATCAAACGTACATACATGTATATCAGAGATATACATATTATTTGAATTTGGATTTTTGATAATTTAAATTGAAAAAAAAAATACCAGCTGTTGAACTTGGTTATTTTTTGCAAAATATTGCATAAAGGGTACCGCCATTTCTCTGTGGTAGTGTTGATCAATTCAGGGTTGACAAATGGAATATGGATACTGTTCACAGCAGCGTCGGGAGCATACTGAGAGTGGGGGGGGGGGGGCTAGACTTGTCAGAAATCTTGACAAGCAAAAAAGGGGGTTATGTCTAACTTTACCAAAAAAAGGGGGGGGGGGCTAAGCTTGTCAAGTTCCGACGCCTATGGTTCACTCAAAAGAAAACCCGGTTTGCTGTCACGTTGACAGCTTTTCTCTTGTTTCTCTTGTTAAAAATATTAACCTACTTTCATTAAAGTATCCTATCCATAATACCCCCAGATTCAATGAATCTGGATGCATACCAGATATGTATGGGCTTCATACTTAGTATACTTGGACATAATTTTCATGTTTAAGTGTCAGTATGTAAGTGCAGAATGTGTCCTAATATATGACCTTTTTCTTTTCTTGAAGAGCTCCTCCCCTTTGATTTTAATTTATAAGAATTATTTCTAAAACAATATATACGGCATAAAATTTATTTTCAATAGTTTTTGTATTGTTAATGATGAAATGCATCTTTCCACCGAAGCATTTATTGATATTCTTAATATTTAATTTTTTATTTTAAAAAATGTGCTTGTTACCATAGACATTAATGCAATTTTCAATAATTAATCACTGCTTAGTTAATAATATTTTTGAAAATTTGTCTCGGTAAATCTTTTTCTACTCTTAAATGCTTTAATTTATATTAGAGTATTTAATATATGATGGATATTCAAGGTTAGAAAAATTAGGTCTTAATATGGATCGGATACCTCAAAGCAATATGAGCTGCAAGTTTCATGTTAAATTTTTTTTTTACGAAAATGTTATTTTCTACTAAAATGACTAAAAATATCATGGTTTTGGGGAGTTGATTTTAATCAACTCTCATATGCAGTTACTCTACCAAACCGGAAGTGAAACGGTGTTTAGACCTAAGCACAAGTCATCACCACTGACAAGACTTAGTACTTGAAAAATAATTGATAAATTCGATGTGATGTATTCAGAGGCGTCGTTTTTCAAGAAAAAATATTTATAAATACCCTGAAAATAGTCGGATTTTAAATGGTACGAACAATTTTGATATTTTGGTAGTCGTATGTATTCCTACGCCAAAGTTCAATATTGCTTTGACACAATTTTCCAAAACTGATTACTAAGGGCTATATGACGTTAAAGAGGTTCGCTCCTTAGGTTTTAGGTAGCCATTTTGGGTCACCTCTACTCTGAAAATTCTGCATCACATATTAATTCTTGTTGTATATTTATATTTTACAATGCCAAATAAACTATATTGAATAAAATTGTTTTTAAAAAATTACATTTTTACAGAGTTTAGTAAGGGACTATATTTTGTGGCGGAAGGTTTTCAAGAAGGAGTTGAACAATTTTCATAACTCACTAGTTTTAGAGTACTGTTACTTTAGTTTCCTAATTTTCAGCGCAGATCAAACTTCTAGAAAGTTGGTGTATACGATATATTCATGATGTTCTAATAAACATATTTAAACAAAATTTTGATATTTCTATCGATATATTTCGGCATATTTAGCTTATATTTCTTAGAAGTTAAGAAAAAATTACTCCAATTTTGGCCTAAAATTAGCTTATTTCATGCTATATCTCAAATTTTTGAGATGTGACCCCTACTTGTTTTGCTTTTAAATGAGACATTAAATGTATGTCTATATGTATGCAAAGTTTTGGAAAGATGACATTACTCTATTTTTTTTATTTGCGTTATTACCGTCTTCCAAGGAAGACGGTATAAAGAGTTGAAATAATTTACAGTCTCCGGGTTGTGCACTTCCTCTCCTTTGTGATTGGTAGAAAATACATGATGTGAAAATTTACATTTATTTAATTGGTTGAAAAACTGTTCGGCGCAAGGGGAGATAATTTTCTGATGATCTTTTTTACGTACGACTTAACAATTTTCGTAGATTTTAAATCTTAAAAAGTGAGAAAACGAAAAGAGCAATAAAATTAGCTATCAATGAAATTCAGGCTTTAATTTTTCAGTACAACTAGTTGAAAGCAATGTTCTATAATATCTATTGAATTTTTTTGTTCTTTTCTTTTTGGATTGTTTATGCAAGTACAATAATGTGAAAATTTGATACGGTATGTCTAATATCAGTAAAAAAGTTACAGTATCGGGTAAAACTAGAACCATTTCAACAGGAGCTTGGACTTTGGGTAGTTGTGGCAAACAGCATTGTGACGTAGGCCTGTCTATTTCATTGCTGGCCATACAACCATGACTCTTTGAAATCAACTAGATTTGTCTGGCCTTGGAGCTAAGACTAACCGGTGTATATTTCGCTTGAAACCAGCGTCATTTTTAACTTGTTTTGACGCAAGAATAGATAGTTACGTCCTACTGAAAGTCCAAGGTCTTGTTAAAATGGTTCTAATATCAATAAACAAGTGCTGAATGCTGGGGTATTTAGTTTAATTTTATTAAAATAATACGACTCTTCCTAAGATCTCTTTTCCCCTACTATAGTATCTCAACTCACAAGCACGTGAATGGTACGCATTTCTCAATTTTAGGCACGCAAGTTTCAAAAGCCATTGCATGTAGAGGAAGGCGACCTTATATAAAAAAGCTTTGAATTCTCTTTGATAACTTAATGCTGTTTAAAGTTTGCTCTAAAGACGGTAAGCTTTTTTAAAAAGCTAAACTTGTAATTTGATTACTCCAAAATTTTTAACATCTGTTGTTGTGTTCATTATGTACTGGCCTTTGAAGCCACCAGTAAAGCAAGATTTTTTAAGCTTTGATTTAGATTTATAGTCACTACATGTGTTCAACTTCATACTGTATTAAAATCATTTCTAAATAATAGTTCAAACTATAAGTATTTGTTTGATATCTTTAAATTATCAATTTCTATGTCAAATTTTAGCAAAAATTTCAGGAAAATTATCATTTCTGTTTGGGCCCCTATATTTCCAAAAAATGGCATGTGACATGGGTCACAAATAAAATAAATGAACATTCCCCATCTTTATATCCAAGTGGTTTTCGGATGATTGACATTACTATTATTTCAGGTGCCAACCTCCTTAATTCTATCTTTTAATTTTACACAATATTATTCATATGGGGATGTTCGTCTATAACTTGTCCAACAAGCTATAATACTTGTCAGAAAATACTGATAATTCATTTTAGAACAAAATATGGTTAGTTATTTAAATACAGCTAAGAAACTAGTCATGCAAAATAATATATCGTTGATTTTAAATAAATAATAATCAATAAAATCAACTCCCGTCAGTACCTCAGTACTTTGATTAAATTTCTGTTAGCTATATTTTCGTGGAGAATGTCGTTAAGAAGCCTCAATTGGAGCAAAATTGAATTATTGTCGTCCTGTACAAAAATTGATCTGCTGATGAACAAATGATATAAATAAGAATTGTAGACAATAGTAATTAGCACTATAAGCCTGAGTGACGTATGACACGGAGAAAAACTTCAATTTGAGTGAGTCAAAGATATCTAGTAATTTGATAACAAATAAAGTAACGTAAGAAGTTTTGTACAAAATGTCTTGAATAATAATAGTTCATTGAAATTTCACTCCATGATAATCGTCTGATATATCAAAAAATAAAAACCCTAAACAAAAACAATTGTCAATACTAGCTAGTATTCATTTTTACATTTTGACACATTTTCGATCACTACAATGATAGTTTAAACTAGCCCACTGGCATTCTTTACCCCTCTGTCCCTTTCAAACTGTGAACATTTAAATTAATCAATAACTTAAACGTCTCGTGTATACTACATTCAAAAATTCGTTACAAACATTACATGGCTGCTGGTAATACCCAAACTCTTGCACAACTCTTTCGCAATATTTTGTTATTCCCTAACAGCCTCGAACATGGCAATAAAAAAATCTCAGCCGCTACCAACCCAGAAAATGAAGAAGAAGATAAAAAAGAGACTGTATGTAAATTTCGCCTTATTGTCTTACAATTACTAGTAAAGTACTGTAATATGCTTTGTTCATGAGTTTGTCCGCTGTTATTGTTTTACTGAGAGAAAACACTCTAATTTATTTCATAACCTTAATGTGGTGAAATTTGACGTTTGAAAGTAAAAAGCCGATTGTGCCGACATATTTCAGAGTGTAACGTTGGTAAGCACTCCTTATATTTACATTCAGTATATATTTCCCCTTATGTTTGCATTGAATATCTGCGACGTTCAATCAAACAATAAATGTTTTCTTTGGTGATTCATGCGGGATATGAAGGTGGCGACATTTCAGAAAAGAAAAGAAAAACATAACCCGCTAACGCGGGTTATGTAATTTTTTTCTACAATGATCGCTACCTTCATAGCGTGTGTAGTATGTAAAATTCACTAAATTACTGTTGATTTACTACGAAAGACGAATAGGGCCACATAAAAAATTATTTTTATCTCGTAATTACGAGAAAAGATCTCGTTATTACGAGATAATTATCTCGTTATTTAAGAAAAGATCTCGTAATTACGAGATAATTATCTCGTTATTACGAGAAAAGATCTCGTTATTACGAGTTAATTATCTCGTTATTACGAGAAAAGATCTCGTAATTACGAGAAAAGATCTAGTAATTACGAGAAAAGATCTCGTAATAACGAGAAAATTATCTCGTTATTACGAGAAAATATATTGTTATAATAAAATACATAGTAGTTGTTATTTGATTTATTTTTGTGGAACAAAACAAACACAATATAAGCGTTCCTCGTTCACCAGATCTATGCTCAGCCTTTCAGTCTATTTTGTTTTTTTTTCCAGAAACGTTAAATTCAATTTTGATTATTTTTTAATAACAACGATCATTATCTATTACTTTCTACATAAAAATCGGATTTGATATTTTATATTATATGAATTAATAGGTGGAAAGAACTTCATATAATTTTACTTTTCAACGTATATTACAATACCACTCCAAAGTAAATACCAGGTAGTCCTAGTCGTAAAAACACAATTCCATTAGTTACAGAGAACTATATAGTTTCAATCATTAACATGCGAGATTTACCCCGGATTGTGTCTACATGTACTATCTGAGTTTTCATCCATTTTACATAAAGAAACTCAGATAGTACATGTAGAACAATGAAACGCACCATTTTATATAGTTGTTTTCTCGAAATAACGAGATAATTAATTCGTAATAACGAGATAATTTACTCGTAATAACGAGATCTTTTCTCGTAATTACGAGATAAAAATGTTTTTTTATGTGGCACTATTCGTCTTTCGTAATTTACATAAGTACGTTAGCTAAAAGAAACAGCCAAATCGTCTCATGTGAGACTTTGAGTCTGACATCATCATGATTATTTCGATTGTTCTTAGTTCGCTGTAGGTTTCGAATCGATAAACAGTGCGTGTCGATTTCAGTCCTGTCAGTTTCAGCCGCTGTAGATTTCGACCAATCGATAAACGGGGCGTGTAGATTTCAGTCTGGCTGTTTCTATAGTCTACAGAGCTATGAATTTACTATAAGTTTCCGTAAGAAATAGAGGGAATTATACTTGGTAGATGTAAATATTTTGTATGAAATTTGATAATTCATGCGCCATGTCCACAAATTTAAACGTCTTCACGTGTTTTGAGTATTTATATATTTATTTTTGTAAGATTAAATGAAACGTTCAATCTTACATAACCAATTTGATATGTACTTTTAAAAATAATCATTTAATTATATCTATTCCTAAATAAAATAGATTTTTCTCTACAAAGTTTCTGACACTTTATTTCATATTTAGTCGCGAAGGCGAACTAAATAACATGTTATTAATATGGCTGTTCCATGTATGTTTCATATCCCTGACTGAGAGCGTATATAAAGGCTTTACAGCGACAATACACATAAATTATATTTCATAAAAATAGACATCAATATGAATATAATTATAAGCATTGAATGCTTATTTTTGAATGCCGTCGGTCCTGTAACACACCAAGCGGTGCAGACAAATTATCATACCGCGCGTTCAATTTGTCTGCACCGCTTGGTGTGTTACAGGACCGACGACATCCAAAATTAAGCATCCAATGCTTAAATAATCACCGACAAGAAGTAAATTGATTATTTAAAAGCTTGGATAATTCTATGAATTATTTTTTTTACTATTTTCCTTACCATAAACATCTGAGGTGAGAGGAAAGTCGCAATGAAATAGAGGGCGGGGAGACAGCACAATTAATATAGACATTTGTTTTTAATTATATTTTTCAATCAAATTGAAGCAATGAATTATAAGAGTAACAGTAAAACAAGTGCTCTAGTATTTTGGATCATTGACTAGTAGGGGAAATATAATGGTACCATGTCATCCCCCACCCGCCAAAAAACAAACAATACACTTGCTCAGGTAAGCAATGTTGCTCATGAGCCTCTTGATTTGAATATAGTGTATGCATAATACGGTTTGTGAAAAGATAGTTTTTTGTTGTTGTTTTTCACCATAAAGGAACATTGATCATCTCAACTATCAAACAGGGGTTAGTGCATATATATGATGGGTCATTAAACCCATTAAAATCAGCAGTAACGTAGCATCAGGGGATGGGATGATCCCCCTACCACCTTTTTTAGTCGAAGTAAACATTTTTTAAAATTAATTACTAGTAAACAAAAGGTGTGGAAAACTTTAAAGAACCTAATAGATCAAAATTCTAAGATACGACGTCTCACCCATGACATCAAAAATGATATGTGCCTGTAAAGTATTTCGATATACATGTATTAACATGGATAAAATGCCTGAACATGCTTTCTATTGTTTTTGTTTCACTTATTATAGGATTGATCCCTTCACTAAAAAAGACTGGTACGATGTGAAGGCACCAAAAATGTTTGTTGTGCGACAGATTGGGAAAACCCTGGTCACCAGAACTCAAGGAACCAGTAAGTATGATGTTGGGAGATTTTCCGTCATCTTTGGCTATTGTGTTAATTGTGGTCATTACTTTAAGAATGGGGATGGGGGTATTTTATTGATTATGAGGAGAGGGTGGGTGGGGGTGGGGGTAGTTTTGTACGAGCTTAGATAGCTTTCTTACTCTTGTCAACTTGCTTTTTCATTTAATATTGGTTGGTTATTTGATTTTTATGCCTGAGCATGTCATTGGTCTTTATGTTACATTTAAGTTTTAAAATTCAGAGAATTTAAAACTATCTATAACAATGTTATAGACAGTTTTTAATTCGCTGAATTTTAAAACTTTAATGTAACATTTATACATGTATTACTAATCAGATAATAACTTTGAGCTTATTTTTTAAAATTAAATATTGTACAGGTAACTCTCGATGGCTCGAACTTCGATTGCTCGAAGTTCTTGATCGCTCGAAGTGAGTCTAAGGTCCCGATTTTTTCCCCTATATAACTAAGCAAATTTACTCTTGATTTCTCGAATTCTTGATCTCTCGAAACCCTTGATCCCTCGAAGTCAAACTACAGTCCCGTTATTCATAATCTATAGTTTTTTACTCTCGATACCTCGAAGTGGCTGTGTATATCCAAGCGTTACCTAATTAACACCTACTTGGTCATTTAAATGGCTCCAGGCGTTAGACGCGGGACCCGTGTCACGTACTGTTTATTCAGGCGACACTTGTCCTGCCAGGCGATAATTGTTTGATGATTAACCATACCAGTACCTAACCTATAATTAACACCGACTGTTTTACGATAATTTGAAGGCGCAGTGAAAATGATAAATTAATTGAGACGGAATGATAATTTTGAGCCATGGTAAAAATTTTAGAATTATAAAACTGTAGATATAATGTTTATACGCATCATTCTCATTTTAATGATTATTGCTGAACAAGTTCTTACAGCTGGTGAAGGACCCGTAAAGTGGGAACAATGGGTGATATTCAATTATCTAATTTACGACATGTCGTCTCGCAGTCCAGTAGTACTGAGCAATCTGATCACAATATGATGCATAAAATAAATAATTACAGTGTATCATGAATTTATTCAATATTTGTTTCTATTTAGTTTTTAAAACATCCAGGTCTGTATATTTAATTGAAAAGAAAACATTGTTTAAGCACGTGCCTAAAGGTAAGCACTTATAAAATGGCTTAATCATAACATCCGGTAAGACTAATTTTAAAACCCGTCAGTCAACCCGAAAAACTCCGAACTCTTGAAAACTCGAACTCTTGATACCTCGAAGTTTTTCCTTGGTCCCATGGACTTCGAGTTATCGAGAGTTACCTGTATTTTAAAGGGGTTGCTTCTGATGGCCTGAAGGGGCGAGTGTTTGAGGTCTCCCTGGCTGATCTTCAGAATGATGAAGTATCCTTCAGGAAGTTCAAACTGATGGCTGAAGAAATTCAGGGACGTAATGTTCTGACCAACTTCCACGGCATGGATCTGACCCGTGACAAACTCTGCTCTATGGTCAAGAAATGGCAGACCATGATCCAGGCTCATGTCGATGTCAAGACCACTGATGGTTACCTTCTTAGGATGTTCTGTATTGGTTTCACCAAAAAGAAGCAGTTTCAAGTGAAGAAAACTTGTTATGCCCAAAATACACAGGTCGGAATGAAACACAAGTTTATATAAAGTTTTATAAAAATTGTAGGCATACTAATTCGATGTATTTGCAATATCAATTTTTCAAAATAAAAAGTTCATTCTTTGCATAAAATTGTAGAGCTCGCTGTAATGTTATATTTTCCTACTGAAATCATGTTTTTCACATTATATGTGACTATCTTTTACAGATCATGTCCATCAGAAGAAAGATGGTTGAGATCATCACTAAGGAAGTGACATCAAATGACATGAAAGAAGTGGTCAACAAATTGTAAGCTAAAAATGTCAATTGCACTCGATTATAAAATGGTTCTCGTTGATATTTACGTGCTAATATTTACATTTTCCAGTGTCTTTGCCTGTGATAACACTACGTATCGATTTTGTACTATATAACCCATAACTTCAAAAGACGCCAAATTGAGGCGCCAGCGGGGTTTGCTTATTTATATTTAAATATTTAATCGTACGATGGCTTAAAATTATATAAATATAAGTACATGTAATAAGGAATCATTCTTTGAATATTATGAGGTGATAATTTTGGTCGGGGCGTGATCAAATCTATCATAAAGCCCTTAATTAATTGCATGAGGTGACATTTTAAATGACATTTAGCTATATGTTTTTTCTGTTAACATTCGAGTATTTCAGGTTGTCCTCAGAATCGCCAAATTTTACCTGTATTATCTGGCATACTCTAAAACCTGGCCTGGCCTGGCCCCATTGGCCTGGCCTGGCCTCAAAATTGGCCTGGCCCCAAATTTTGGCCTGGCCTCAAAAATTGGCCTGGCCTCAAATTTGGCCTCTACAAAAAATTTTGGCCTCAAATTTATTTTTATATTTCTTTACATATTAGATGATTTTATTGATTTTTTATTGATTTATTTTCACTGCACATTAAACATCTCACTTGGTGGCTTTAGTGTCGTAAAGTGATAGTCTATTAAAAATAATAGTTACAATTGAAAATATAGTACTAACAATGTATACTTATGACTAAAGGTATGTCAAGTAATCCATTCTACTAGATTTTTATTCAGTCTGTTTTAAATTCTGAAGAACTTAAGAATGTGATTTTGCCCTGCCATTGTATAACCATGGCATATTGTTTTTGCAATGTTATTTAAATCAAACTGCTCTCAGGATCGGACAATATCTATGTAACTCTTCTTTTATCAACAACTTGTTTGAGAAAGAAATAATGGAAGAGGCCAATATTTGTTTATTCTTACCAACATCAAAGGTCACAAAATGTTTTGCTTTGTTCAAATTCTGACAATAACAATTCCCTATAGGAGAAAAATTGTTTCCTAAATATATACAAACAACACATGCATGAAACTCTACTCTAATCAGGTGGTGATGATTAATGACCATCACTGAGTCAAGTTATCGAGGATGCAATGTTGCAGTCTTTCACAAATGCCATTAATTAAATAAGACCATGTGAAATGTTAAATAACAGGATAGGCAATGAATCTGACCCCAATGTAGCAGATTAGCGACAGAAAAGATTGATATCGAATTTCTGCTGGAGAGGGAAATTTGGGCTTGATCAGTGTTGACAGTTAATATAAACAAACTGCAAATTTTAAAGTGCATTACACAGTGATAAAAATTTAATGCTATGTACCGGTACCAGTTTACAAATGTTTTGGATATCAATCAGGTCAGTCTCTTAAAATGATGTTTAACTTTTAAATGGGGAATGGGGGATGGCAGCTCTTAGTTTTTGCTTTGGTTTTTGCATAATCTATACCTTGACAATAGTAAGAGCAGTGCTGTACATGCATGTCATAGGTATTTTTTGTGTGTTTATACATGGATTAAATTAATTAAACTTGAACAGTCGGTCACTTGTCATATACATGAAAAAATCATATGATTATTAAACCTTAAAAAAGCATGGAAATTTCAATTTCTATAAGAAATCAATAAAAATTCAATCTAAATCTAAGAAAATGAGCAAAAAAGAAATTTTAAAATTTGAGGCCAAAAATTTTTGTAGAGGCTAAATTTGGGGCCAGGCCAATTTTGAGGCCAAAAGTGAGGCCAGGCCAACTTTGAGGCCAGGCCAGGCCAGGTTTTAGAGTATGCCGTATTATCTGTAGGGGAAGGGAACATAAGATGTGAAATTCATGACCCTCACCCCTCAGGTGAATGAAATCTGTAACAAGATACACAAGGGCCTTTAAAGTCACCTCATTTACAAATCCAGATGTGGAGTCAAGGAGGTCCGGGACATACCCCCTCCCTCTCTCTCTCTCTCTCTCTCTCTCTCTCTCTCTCTCCAAACAAATAAAGAATACAAACTTATTTAAAAATTTATTTCATAAGTTGGTATTTTTTTTTTATTCACATAGTTAAGTTATAATTACTGAAAAATATTAATAAAACGTAAGTACTAGCTAGGGTCCCACATATTATTGATTTGGTTACAATGTGGCTCATAGGCCTCGTTATATTGTAAATATTATGAGGAAGATGTTAACAAATATTTCTACATTATGGATAAAAAAAAGTATAAAAGAGAATATATTTAGTTTTAAAAGGAATTGTTTTGAATTGGTCAATTTATAAGTAATTATAATAAGTTGAAATATTCCTTTATTAGGAACTTAGTGTATATTTGCTAAAACTTGGTTACCTAAAAACCATGTATGACCTAAGTGAATGCATTTATTAATTTTGAATGTTTTGTTACCATTACACATAGCAGTGATGATTTTTCTTCTCTTTTGAACAGAATCCCAGACAGCATTGGCAAGGACATTGAAAAAGCCTGCCAAGGAATTTATCCCCTTCACAATGTTTTCATCTGTAAAGTGAAAGTGCTGAAAAAACCCAAATTTGACTACAGAAAATTTATGGAAATGCATGGAGAGGGGTATAGTGAGACAAAGAGCACTGTCACTGACCTTGGTGAAGCTGTAGCACGGCCCTTGGGGTAAAAATCTCCTGTTCAACAATCTGCATAAACTGACAATTTGGTGAAATTTTGATACAAGTAGATATGTTATACCGGTAGTTAAATCTCAGGTCACATTCTGTATTACAAGATTTGTGGTGTTTACATGGAAATGAAATCTGAAAAATATTTAGTATGTACATTTTCGTGCATAATTTTTAATGAAAACAAATTTGATGAACTGGATGAATTAGCTACATTAAATTAATTTTCTTTTGTGCAAAAAATATTTTGGAGTTATCCTGATGAAAATGACATTTTTTAAGAATACATTTAAAAGGAAAAGTATAAGAAATGAAAAAGAGTTGTAACCTACATGTCCTGTCTCATGGGATACCAATACCTAGGTTCTGTTCTTACAAAACCATATAATATACCAGTATGGTTTCGTAAAATGCATCTTGTTTGGGTATCTATCCATGAAATCTCCTAATCTTGAGTCTATACAGACTATACTGGGTTTACTCTTAATTAAGGTGATCGAGGTTTTTCGGCTACAGGGAGATAACTCAGATTTTCATTGTGACATACATGTAACATCAATTATCCTTCAATATTCAGATATATCAAGATTAATATGACATAAACTTGACTTCGTTTGGGTTGTGTTTTTTGTTCGTTTTCTTATAATTTTTTTTTGGGGGGGGGGGGGGATACCATATCATATGATTTGAAATAACAATTCATTAAAAATGATATTTAGTTTCTATGCTATAGTCCATCAACCTTAACTTTCTTGCTCCTGGTAAAGCAACATTTCTGCATCCACCAAAGGACCGGGATCTTTCCCTTTAGAGAGTTGTTAGGGTGTGTGAGAAAACACAGGTCAGTATACAAACACATGTGAATTAATATTGTTTTATTGTTCAGAATTTTCTAAACTTAAAAAATGTACAAAAATACAATAGATTACTGGTACATGAATATCAAAAGAATTCCCTGATACAAATAATTTAGCAGCATCAATGGCTAGGATGCTAAAATGTGGTACATAATTTAAATGCATTGCAACTATACCCATTAAAAACTGGGACTCTGGATAACAAATGAATGAGGACCAGAATAAGTCATACATTTGTATTAGCAGGTAGATACTGTAACCATTTTTATCTGAGATGACATAATTCCTGATTTACCAATGCTTAATGATCTCCGATCCTCAACAATGTTCGATGACTCTAAATTATCTAGATTTTTCATATTCGTACCATAAATCTGCCTTTAATATAGAAAAATTTAATGAGTTTTGTAGTGTTAATATTACCTGAAGTAATTCAACGAACTTCATAGCCTAGTGGTTTCACGGAAAAATTCTAGACACTGGTATTGGGGTTCGACCCTCCGATGCATCAGTACAACTTGGTTTTTCTTCTAACTTGATCTCAACTTGTATACTTATACCATTTATATATCCATCGTGGGCAAAATTACAATAACTTCGTAAAATGCATGGATACCATCTGTAAATTTCTATTTATTTCATCTCATTTATAAAGTTTGAAGGATAAATAACATTTTTATGATGAAAAAAATACTTTAAGGCTGAGGATCGGAGAACCTTAACTGTGACTGATTTTTGCAGGAAAGTGTATGTAGAGATTCAAAACATCAAAAGACATTGTTGTCATGAGAGATATTATACCGTAAACATTGATCCTGCCAACCTTTCAAAATCTCACCCTGAAAAAGTTGATTACCTTGATTACAAAAAAAGATTGACAACTGTTAAAAGGGCAATAACTCTTGATACATTTAGTACATCAATACTTACTCCTCGTAACCACTACATTGTACATCTAGTAAAACTTCACAACAAAATCCCATAAATTTGTTTACTCTGTAAATAGATTGAGAGATAAACTGAAAGACTAAACAAAAAATTATCACCAGAAATTAAAAAAAATCACCCACTTTAAAACAAGTGAAACTTCCCACTCTCCAAAACTAAAAATCAACAATGAACATATGCATAAAAGCAACAACAAAATAGATAAACAGCTTGCTTAAAGAGTTACTATACTAAAAACTCTACAAATAAGTGTACATCCAAAGTTATATAAACACACAATGAGATTATAACACAAATACTGGTACATCACAACGAAAAAGTTTAGACAATCAGATATTAATTTAATTTTAAAAAGTTTTATCAAGGCATATCCTGGTAAAGTGTTGATTTCTGTTTAATACTGAATGTAGCTGTTAAAAAAAGAGATAAATTTAACTCATCCTTAAATTTATCTTGGGTATTTTCCAAAAATAAGGGGGGGGGGGTGGAAACCACTGTAACCTTACTATTTCTCACGATTAGAAACAGCATGAAGGTTACTAAAAACTTGTATTTAAGGTAGTACAAAACAGATAGCGAAAATTTTCCCCATAATTCATTTTTTTTTAAAAATGCACCAAATATTAATCATATTAAACTGTATACATATACAAAGTTTTAAAAAAATTCCACCATTAGTTTTCTCGTAATCTAGGTCACAATTATATGGCTTCCGACACCCTGTTAGAAAAGGGCTAGGCTCATCAGAATACATGATTTAAAAAAAAAGAATTGTCAAAATATTTTTTTTTTGGCAAATATCTATTTACAAAGAGACTAAGACACGTTAAACGTTAAAAAAATAATAATCATTGACTTTGATAATTTTTTGTACCAATAAAATCAGTCCAAAGTATATGCAAGAAGGTCCTATTTTGGAGCTATTTGCCATACTAAATATCATTTTTATTTAAATTCCTATCATTCAAATTCCACGAAAAACTATCATATACATTGTTGGAATATGTAGATAATATTATGTAAATACCAAAACAATTCCACCACTAGATATTTTTAAAAAGAAGTTTAAACCTCCCTCCCTCACTTTGTTACAAAGTATTTTTTGAACAGTTCTTGCACGGCGTGACGTCATAATAAGACACTTAGAACGTGACGTACGTCATTTATTTGTTTCTCGTAAAAGTTTGACTTGCACGAGGATTTCCGAAGTGTTTGTTTTTCGGATACTGTTTTGTACTACCTTAATTTATTACATGTACAAAGAGAAGGCTGTAAAACCCTTTATCATTTTTCAAATCTTGTGGGACAATAATGATTGTCAATCCCAAACCAATCTAATCAAACTAGTTCTTTGAATCCTCTACACTAGTGTCAGTGACAGTAAAAAAAAACAACATTTAGATGGATTTTTTATAAGACTGATTAATCCCATTAAATAGATTTCCCATTGTCCACAATGATGATAGCTGTAGGTAAGCTGTCGGATTCATCCGTTAAACACCTATGTAATCAGTTCAATAAAATCCAATAATCAAATGCTATAAGTTGCAAATTAGCAATGCAGGATTAAATTCACATCAGACCCTACCCTAATTTCACAAGACGACACACAATTTACAAATAGTGCATATAGTATATACCTGTACTAATAGCATGCTGTGACAGGATTGTAAAAACATAAAACATGTTAGATGGGCACTGGCTTCAAAATCAAAGCCATGACCTTAGAATCAGTGGAGTTATCCACATTGATAGTCATAGCCAAATTGTTGCCACGGGAACACGTATAGGTGTTAGCTTGATCCACTTGTATGACATTTTCTTCTTCATCAAATATAATCACCGCCGCCTGAATTCTTGCCTCACCATTCACAGTTGCAGAATCGTGGCAAAAAATCTGTAATGTCCAGTGATCCCCATTTTTGCGGTATGTGATTTTCCATTCTCCTTCGCGTTTATCTGTAGGAACAGGCCCTGCATATGTCCTAACATCCACCTGAATGCCAAATCGCAGAGTGTTTTGCATTCTTACTGTGTCAACTGCCAGATCGGTGTAATTTCTTGGCAAGTAAAATGGATCGTTGAAAGAAATACTAAGCTCCACCTGAGAGGGACACAGAGAACGATACCTGTAGGCTTTCCCCACCAAGGCTAGAATCAGCTCTTTACACTCCTCATTCTCAGCAATCACAGATTTCTCAATCTCATACAACTGATTCACCATCATCTGGGGAAACCGAATCAAGGGAAGCAATTTTTCTGCATTTTCTTTCAGTTGCGGTAAATGTGCCTCCTGGTTTAACCATGTGAGTAAAGAATTGAACAGTAAGTACTCATTAGGAATAACAAGTTCAGAATTCTTTAAAATGTCATACACAAAGTCGAAATCCATGGATTTCCACTCTTCTAGTTTTAGCAGATTGTCTGAGTTCCAAGCAATAGTCTTAGCACATTGATCAATCAGGTCGGTCAGTCCCAAGGCTTTAGACCATGGGTACCATTGCACTGCATTCTTGATTTTCGGAGATCTTGAGTTTTCCACCATGTAGTTCATACACAGCTGTTTTAGGGATGTAACATTATATTTGTCCGCTAGGCACAAAATCCCAACAGCAGTTTCCCCTGTAACTGCTACCTCAGCTGTGTAGAGAAATCGCAGAAAACTTTCAAACATTGGTTGACATTCCGGTGTTTCATTTAGTTCAATTTCTTCCATGTTTTCTTGAGACCATCTTCTTTCATACAGCATGGTGCGAAATACATCACTGGACTTGGCCAGGACAAACTTATGAGCAAAGAATACATTATCGCCGACTTTCAATTTTACATCACTAAGTGCCTCCTGGTTAAAGAACTGCGACACATTGTGAATAAAGTTGACCTCGTCTCGCAAGATGTGACTATCATTTTCTGGTGGGTGGACATCTTCCTCCATTTTCTGCAAACACAAGAATGAAAAATAATTGCAGCATGGCACTAAAAGTCTGTAGATATTATGTGAGAAAAATCTTACTTGTAATGTACTTTTAATAACTTCACACAATAGCTACATTTGTATTCTGTCTAGACTCCATTCGCTGTATATTTGAGCCATTTGAGTGATATGATATGGTAACCTAAAAATTCCACTAACAATTCTGCACTGTTTCTAAAAGCATTGAATATATGGTACAAGTAAAACGACCCCTAATGATTACACATCAAGAATTTAATCGAGCTTGATTTCTAATTTGATATAATAATCAATATTTGTTGTACAAATTAAATCATTATTCCCACAAGGTATTCTAGCTACTGGAGAAAGTTGAACATTGTGTAGTTGTCATTATCCATAGCCACTCAACAGGTTGATAACCTATTGAAAATCATTCACCTTTAGTCAATAATGTAACTGCCTGCATCTAAACAGATTTATCACCAAATACGCTCTTCACCTGTGATCACTTGGCAATTTAAACATGCAAATTTTTCCCACACACAATGATAATGTACATTTAATCAACATGGGCTTAGAAATTAGAACTTTTGATCTACCCATCATCTAAACAAAATAGCATGTACAAGAAGGAACAAAACTCTGGAGCAAAAATTACCTGTGGTTACTGTGTACCCTCTACTCTTATGTTGGCTGTTAGGCAAACAATTGTATCGTAAATCCCCTTTGTCCTTTTATTCTCAAATATACAATTCTTATTTATCAAATTACACCATTATGTGACAAACTTTCACTATTCCTTTTATGCTATATTCTCTGACAAAACATTCTACCTGTCTATATGTCTCCTTACAATAATGATTTCCATCCCAATCTATTTCTGACCGCGGTCACTGCCGACATTTCTCCAGTCATCAGACAGTTTACTGGTCACCTGTGTATTGATTAGCCTATTTTCCTGACTCATTATTTCTCCTGATTCTCGTTTTGGAAGCTTATAATGCCAATGTTACCTTTTCTTCACCTGATCATTGGTTGACCACTTCTCCAGATAGACGACTTACCTGAGTTTCTCACCTGTTAATTGTTCAGTGTTAACCTAGAATATTATTGTACAAAAACTTCTGATACATATGTCCACCCAAGTCAATTGCTACGTACTGAAATGACTGGCTCCTCTACTTCCAGTGGTTCTTCCACTTCAAGAGGATCAGGATTAACAAAGGGTGGATTATCCCCCATTATATCATCTCCCACAAAGCCAATACACCCAGCAGCCCAACTGTCGGTCAGTGTACACAGATCAATGAAAAGTGGACTAATCCCTTCAGACCTTCAGCTGGTACAGTAAAACTGTGTGCACTTCCACCTGCAGGGTGTTTTGTCCAGTAAACAAACTCCGTAAATAAACAGATACACGTGAGGGATTAATGGTCCCAGATTTCCCACTGACAGTCAGTTAATTAGTGTAATTAATTCAGCAGTTTGATGTACTATCACTGTGAACTTGGATACAACTGGATCATAACACAGCAGAAAGCATGTCTGTACATAAAATTTCACACCTTATTAAATCAAAGTCCACCACCTCACAAAAACCAAAAAATAAATGGACTACAGCTTACAGTAAGGACCTCACATAATGACAATGGGAAATGTTAAATGGCGTCATGGATGACTGACTCCTATCATCTGTCAGAGGAGGTGTGTTTTATATATCTAAATAATATACAGAGAACTATATAAAACTAGTTGCCATATACATGTATTACATTATTTTGGGTTCATTGCCCTAAAAAAGCACTTTTCTGAATGATATAATATCATTTACAAATGATAATTAACCAAAATGCTCTTGGAAACTGATATAGGTGTCTGAAATTCCTGAAAGTCTAAGTTTTAATGAGCAGCACCACCCAAACCTTTAAGTGGGAGTTTAATCTTAAAACTGGTAAGCAGGGTATTTTAAAATACCTGTTCATACCTGGATTTATTACAATTCAAATGAACTTTGCCAGCAGTTCTAACTTTAACTAACTCTAAATTTCAAAGTGTCAATTTCTATTTTGCATATCCGTGACATAATTAATCTGGCTGATAATGAAACATAATAACTTAATTCTTTAAATTTGCATGGTTATAAAATATGTTGATATAGGATTACCCCACAATGACGCAAAGAAGTATTACATATACATTTATATATACAGCGTATTGCTGCACTTTGGTCTTGGCAATATTAAGAGGCACCTAATGTTTGGATAAACTTGGCATAATCTTTGTCGAATTTGGCACATGTCTATGGCAGCATACAGTACCTGTAATTATCACTCCCTCAGCAACATCAACATCCCCCTTGTTTCTTATAAGACACATTGGAATTCCATTCAAATATGTGTCCTTAAATTGAAATAATATTTCATGGTCTTTTAAAAATGTTTTTAATTTAAAGAGTGGTGGGGCTATTCTTTATATTTACCATCAGAATGTTAATCTCTCTTTAAAGATTTAATAAATTTAAAGTAATTTGTTTAAAACAATAACAATATACATGTACCAGTTAAGTGAAAATATTTCTATATATATACTTATACTTACCACCGCATTTGTGTAGAATAACTTCACAAAATTGAATTGCAGAGAAAACTTTTAAACTACAAATGTATATACGTGTATATAGACTTAGAAACACTGTAGGAGGACTACAATAACTTCTCTTACCTTAATTTAATTATTAATGATTATGTCAGTCATGAACAATCATATAAATGTCTTTTGAGAGCTATAAGGCAACAGTATTTGGTGGACAATAGCTGCATCTCAGTCTTTTGGCTTTGGCTGTATCATCATCTAGCTGTATGACACAAACTGCATGTCTAGCATACTGCAAGGAACACAACATCTGCCTCTGGGTTTCACTCAGACAAAGAGTAACCACAACAGCTGCCTGGTCATGTGATCTGCTGTGGACAAAACCCAGTCCAATCTGTCCCACATTTCCATTCTCTTTGTTTGGTCCATCCTGTTTAAAAGTATACAAGATCAACGAATGTGTTTAAAGTCATATGTGAATGTACAAAAAAAAAAAAAGTTTCCATTTAAACTGACAATTCACTGAAATACTGAGCAACTAAAACACAATCTGTGAATATATTTCAATTTAAATAAATTGGCCTACAACTACAAGAGTTCTACAAAAGAAGAATGATTAAAACCATTGAAACCTTAAGGGGAGTTTCAAACCGCCTTTGAAATGCTTACATACATATATACATGTACAAGAAAAATACCATGGTGGTTTGTAATTAGATATTGTAACTTATTGTCATATGGTGCATTCTAACAGTATGAAGGAGATATATATACAAGTATTTACTTATCGCAGATAAGAGTAGTTGTGAAATATATCTAGTTGCTATATTTTTTATTTAAAAACAGAAGTTACTAGTAATGTCCAAAATGCTATAGTCTTGAATGTAATAATGAATTGGAGCATTACTTCAATTAATGCCTATTGCTTTTTTAATTTTCAAGATAAAAGAAATATTTTGGTTAATGGATAAATTTAAATTTGATCTTTTGTTCTCAATTTAACTACATGTACATATACAATTAAGGTCGAGACTGCCAAAAAACTCATATATTTGAGTGCAGTAGTACCCCCTTCCCCTTTCTGTCAAATACTTTCTATCCCAGTTTTTTAATATATTTATATGTAGATTAAACACCAATCAGTGTTATGTAGTTTTAATTACACAAGTACTTTCTTACCCTCTCCTTGTCCCGGAGGACACATGAGGTCGTCAAGCTACATAAAGGCAGTGTAATTGTTGGAAGAGAATGCATACAATACGTACAATTATATTACACACTCATTTACCTTTTTACAATACGCTGCTTTCCTTGCTTTCTCCGATTCCTCTAAACGACGGAGATATGCTATATTTTAACAAATTTTCCACTTTTTGACCAAACCATAATTATTTTAAAACGCTTGTTGTGTGCCAAAATTATAACCGGAAATTTAGCACGCCGTGTAAAAAAAGAACCGAATCCGAAAGACACTGGAGTTACCTTAAAAGAAAGTAATTTCAAAGGGCAACTACTCCAATTATTTTAAAAACTTTCGGAACGAGATTTGAGTATTAAATATTATGAAATGTCTAGATGATTAGGCGAATCATGCACCATTTCAAATTTTTTAGTTTGTACAACTTTGAAAATAATTCATTTATTTTAATAAAAAAGATTTTTTTTTCAAGAATGAATTCTATATAGTATTTTTTAGACCTACGAACAGCTGACGAAGGAACATAAAATCTTAATTGCTGGAGAATGAATTATGCATAAATCTAAATCATCAACCAATGAGGTAGCTGTAGATGTTTTGGAGAGAGAGAGAGAGAGAGAGAGAGAGAGAGAGAGAGAGAGAGAGAGAGAGAGAGAGAGATTCTGCGAAAATATCAACATAGTAGCACATGGTGATTTGTTTATGTTTACATGTCATGCCTCAGTGACTCATGCATGTCATGATAAGTGACTCAAACTTACGTTGTACAAAAGACACTTTCAATAGTCTGAAATAAAACATAGCACATGTACTAACCAAATCTAGTATGCAGTATGACCGTCCACATGAACACGTAGGAAATTATCACATTTCTATAACCGGAAGAGATGTTTCGAAAGTGAAAGTAGATGACGAAAGCATGACTATTCCACGCGTTACATCTGAATGTTGTAATGAATTTATTATGTTCTGATGTTGCTAATAATTGATATAACGAAATATTAAGTGTGTCTAGCATAAAAGTAAGTTATTTAAATCTTTGAAACTTTACAAATGTATTTCGAGTCCATTTTTCTACTTCAGAACAAATAACTCATATTACAAATATGTAGGCTACTTTCATTTTGTTTTTAATTCTTTAGTACATGTAATTGAATTTAGGATAAATTTTTTTTTCAGATGACAGTTCTATGTTTTCTGCTGTCCGTCACAGTCAGTATTGCGACTGTGATAGCCTTGATCCTGCTATTTCTGAGACTGTGGCTGAAAGTCAAGAGAAGGAACTACAGAGCATCTGTGGGTGGAAGATGTGTATTAGCCTTCTTCCACCCCTACTGCAACGCTGGAGGGGGAGGAGAACGGGTCCTCTGGGTGGCTGTTAGAGCAATACAGAAAAAGTAGTTCTCTCTTGTTGGTTTTTATATCTTGGTCAAAACGTGTACAAATTAATATGAAAACTTGTGATTTTTAAAAAACATTATTATATTGTAATTGAGAGATTTGTAGGGTGAGTTTTTTTCCCTCTACAGATATCCCTCTGTCCACATCGTGGTATATACAGGCGACACTGATGCCACTCCTGGAGATATTACTCAGCGAGCTCGACAGCGATTTAATATTACACTACAGCGCCCAGTTACATTTGTATTCCTAACAAAGCGCCGCTGGGTGGAGGCTTACATGTACCCTCATCTGACACTTTTAGGGCAAAGCCTTGGATCAGTACTTTTAGGATGGGAGGCATTATGGAAGTGTGTACCAGATATTTATATTGACAGTATGGGCTATGCCTTTACACTCCCCCTATTCCGTTACCTAGGAGACTGCACTGTAGGCTGTTATGTTCACTACCCCACTGTAAGCACGGACATGTTAGAGAAAGTTTCTAGTCGACAGGAAGGACATAACAACCCATCTTTTATTACAAAGAGCTGGTTTCTCTCCACTGTCAAAGTCCAATACTATAACCTGTTTGCCCTTCTGTATGGCTGGGCAGGAAGACGATCCCATGCAGCGATTGTAAATTCAACCTGGACCTTTGACCATATCCAGAAGTTGTGGAAGATGAAAGATAGAACACATATAGTGTATCCACCATGTGATATCAATGAGTTTATAAAAATACCTTTGGATGCTAAGCGTTCTAAACACATCTTGTCTATATCTCAGTTTAGACCAGAAAAGGACCATCCTTTGCAGATTCAAGCATTTCACAAATTCATCTCTGGAATCCCAGATAACCAGAAATCCTCATACAACTTGCTGTTGGTTGGAAGCTGTCGTAACCAAGGTGACAAAGACAGGGTAGAAACCCTGCAGAAGATGTGTTCAAATCTGGGTATAACTGAGAATGTGGACTTCAGGCTCAATGTCAGCTTTGCAGATCTGAAATCTTTGATGGCTTCATCACAAGTCGGCCTTCACACAATGTGGAATGAACACTTTGGAATAGGTGAGTGTTTTATGAATGTCACCAAAATTTGTAAATCACTCAACTCAGTCCTCGACTCTAATCTTTAAAAGAAAAGTTTAGAAATTTGAGGTCAAAACTCACACTTGATGTTGAGTACCAGTATTGACTTGAGGAAAGTTGGTGATGACAGGGCTTGAACTTTAGTGATCTACTCATATGCCCTGCATCAAGAAAGTTAATGTGCATTTATAAAGATTAAGACCAATTGAAATCAGTTTCTAGATAGGAGGATTTTTTGTCCCAGATACTCAAACTGATAAAAGATAATTATTAAAATCATGCATGTTATAGAATGATTTGCATTTCTTCAATAAACATATATTTTACAGGCGTTGTAGAGTTGATGGCAGCAGGGTGTACCATTCTGGCCCACGATTCCGGAGGACCAAAGTTGGACATAGTTGTGCCTATAAATGACCAACCAACAGGATTCTTAGCCTCAGATGTGGAGTCCTATGCAACATGTTTGGCAAAAATTTTCTCTCTGTCAGACAAAGAAAGGATAGATATACAGCAAAGTGCACGGACTCATGTACATAAATTCTCGGACACTGAATTTGAAAATGGGTTTTTAAGTGTATTTGATGATTTAATGACAAAATGTACATGAAATTCCATTTAATGTTTATATTCTACATGTAGAACTGAAATAAAAGCTGAATTTGTGATTTTCTGTGTACTTTTATAAAATTAATTGATTTACTAACAATAACACTGGTGAGAAACACAACATGACAGTAAAATATTATTTTAAATTAGTAATTTTTGTGCATTTAGTGAGTGACAATATGTATACAATTTCCTGTAATAAAAAATGTGATTTAATTACATGTAATTGTTAACAATCTCCGATCCTCAGCAATGTTCGATAACTCTAAATTATCTGGATTTCTTTTATCTGTACCATAAATCTGACTTTTATAAAGACAGTTTTAATTAGTATTCTAGTGTTAGTAGTACATGTACCATCATTTACACAACGAAATGCTTGGCGTAGTGGATTCACGGAGAACTACTTATCAAATACATGTTGGTAAAGAGTTTGAGCCACAGGTGCACCAGCACTTTTTTTTTCAAATCATTTATTCCATTATATTAATCATAGGCAAATTTGCAATAACTTTGTAAAATACATGGATACCATCTAAAAATTTCATTTTAATTTATTTCATTTTTAAAGTTTAAAAGAAACATATCACTTTTATGATGAAAAAAATACTTTGAGGCTGAGGATCGGAGAACCTTAGTGATGTTGCTGTGAAAATGTTTAACAATTGAAAGCATCACTTCATAGAATGTCTAGCAACTGCTGATTGGATAAAAAAATGAGTAATGTTTTAAGGTCTTTCGATTGTCGCATGACGTCATTGTGAGCATTCCGGAATATTTTACCGTCATCGGTTATAATATTAGTGTTATGTGATGCATGGTTTTGCCAATATTTCTTGATTTATACTAGTGTTTAACACATTTTAAGCTATGTAAAGTGATATGACACCAATGTTTAACAATTTATAGAGAGTAGTGCGAGTTGAAATCGCTGAATTCAATGAAAAACTGATAAAACCGTACATAGGCAAACTTGACAGAGACTACAATTCATAATTTTTTACCTGGCAAGGTAAACATTTCTTTGCAGATTTCGATAGGATATATAATGAATTACAAATGTACCAATTTTCAGTGAGTTTGAACCATTATTTCAAAAGTTATAGACAGTTTATGTTGCTAAACTGTACTTATTCATGGTTGGAAAATTGTATTAAAATGTACTGTAAATGTGACAGCTTTCACACTGGGAAGTTTAAATGGCCTTAAAATGTTAAAATACATAAAATAAAGGATTGTGATTACTTTCTTTAAAAAAATTGGTTTATTATATAGAAATCAGTAAAAATATATGTGATGTTGGAATGGAGAGCAGTCGTTGCTATAATTGCCATGATAGTGTACCTGTGTTAGCTCCTACAGCATGAACAAAATATTTGCAACATATCAATATTTAAGTTCAATTTGAATGTTTACTTATTAATCTTCAAATTAAAACAAAAATTACACGGATTAAACCATAAAAACATCGAGGGTGGAGAAACCTTAATTTACTCTAAAAATTGAATTTTGGAGGAGTTGCCCCCATTTTTTAGGAGCAGTTAAAAATATTATAGGAAAATTGACATTAATAGTTTTAGGTACTAAAATTCACTTGCATTCAGAAAGCTTTTAATTCAAATCAATTTGTAGCTTTATGAAGAAACTGTCTTGAGGTCACAAAAAAATTATGCAGCGTTATATGTTTTAAGGTCTTTCGATTGTCGTGTGACGTCATTGTGAGCATTCCGGAATATTTTACCGTTATCGGTTATAATAATAGTGTTATGTGATGCATAGTTTTGCCAATATTTCTTGATTTATACTTGTGTTTAACACATTTTAAGGTATGTAAATTGAAATGACACCAATGTTTAACAATTCATAGAGAGTAGTTTGAGTTG
This sequence comes from Magallana ariakensis, assembly GCA_020458035.1. Taxonomy (NCBI): domain Eukaryota; kingdom Metazoa; phylum Mollusca; class Bivalvia; order Ostreida; family Ostreidae; genus Magallana; species Magallana ariakensis. Next base: position 25,076,395 of record CM035815.1, on the reverse strand, counting down.
AAATCGCTGAATTCAATGAAAAACTGATAAAACCGTATATAGGCAAACTTGACAGAGACCACAATTCATAATTTTTTACCAGGCAAGGTAAACATTTCTTTGCAGATTTCGATAGGATATATAATGAATTACAAATGTACCAATTTTCAGCGAGTTTGAACCATTATTTCAAAAGTTATAGACGTTTTATGTTGCTAAACTGTACTTATTCATGGTTGAAAAATCGTATCAAAATGCACTGTAAATGTGATAGCTTTCATACTGGCAATTTTTAAATGGCCTTAAAATGTTAAAATACTTAAAATAAAGGATTGCGATTAATTTCTTTTAAAAATTGCTTTATTATATCGAAATTAGTTAAAATAAATGTGATGTTTGATAAGAGAGCAGTCGTTGCTATAGCTGTCCTGATAGTGTACCTGTGTTAGCTCCTACAGCATGAACAAAATATTTGCAACATACCAATATTTAAGTTCAATTTGATTGTTTGCATATTAATCATCAAATTTAAACAAAAATTACACGGATTAAACCATAAAATCATCAAGTGTGGAGAAACCTTAAACTCTCTATTCAATCTGATAACTATGCATATATTGAATAATTTTTCTTAATTACCAAAAATACTGGTATCAAATGCCAATCGGGCTGAAATTGCATTTCAGGTGCAAAAAGGTCAAATTAAATGAAAGACGAACACTGACACCTGACACCCACCCAGTCCGAAATATCTGACGTTTTCCTGGCTTTTTTAACGATTTTGGTATTATTCCTGGCAAGTAAAATATCAAAATCATTAAAAAAAAAAAAAAAACCAGGAAAGGTCAGATATTTCGGACTATAACCAGAGACATATATAACAATGTTATATATGTCTCTGCTATAACCCACGCACCCACCCCACGATTAACGCGATTCGTATGTTTTATCTACAGATTTCACCGATATATATATACATGTACTGTACGTCTCAAGAATTTCTCGATGCAACATCATCATGATCATTGAGGAGTAAGGTGAGCTTTGCAATGAATCTAATTTCTTTCTATATACACTGCTCCAAGTTGTGTTATGCCCGTATAACATAGGTAGGAGAAATTAGATTCTGTACAAAGTTGAAATAGTTAGCAATCCGGATTTTGTACCGATTCTCTTTTCTCAATTATCATAAGACTATGACATCCGTTTTTTGAACCGAGAAAAATGTTAGAGGTGCCCTCAACATTATAATTCCTTTGTAGAAAAGTTGACCAACACAATCTATCTTGTTTTTTTAGTCAATATGGTTAAAACTCGGCGTATAGACCCGGAATTCAGAGTTAAAACACCTGTTGTAAAACTCTTAAAGAAAACCATCATTGGATTCGCATTAGCTGTCACCACTGTATCAGTTATGTCGATGTATGGGTAAGAAAAACTGAAAACTGGTCCCAAAATATGTTGTGTTTGATCCAAGTAAGGTCAATAATTAGGCCTATATTTGTTTAACAGTTTTAGCTTGATCAGCGTTTTCTGCAGATCTGTATATCTCTACGTGAAAATTAGGGTTAATGTGTATGCCATTTTCAACCAGAATTTACCTTCTGAACCACAGATCTGAAGCTAGATCAGTGTAATAAATTGGCCTGTCCACTTTTTCTTCTTTAAGCAAACTGTTTGGACCACGTTGTCACGGTTGCATTTCTAGGATATATAGAAGTCCATATGGGATTTATAAGTCTTAATCAGTTTTTATGTTCTGAATAGGATACAGTGGTTTTACCGGTAACGAATATTTGCCAGTATCGAATAATTTTTAGAAAAATTATTGGAGAAAAACGAAATTAAGGTTTTATAAAATCCTAGCAAGATAACTATAGTACAGAGATAAATATTCTATTCGTGTGTGGAGTTTGACACTTGCACGATTATTTACCATTATTTACAAATTAAAAAGGTGACCCAGATATTATCTGCCGGAAATGCAAGGCAGAAAAAACGAAAGTGTGAAAACAATTAAAAAGCCTAACTATGTAAATAAGTTTGTTATTAACCCCCATTTAGTAGATAATTAGTAATTATAATCCATTAATAAGATTAAGCATCATATCAAATAATAATTGAGCTTTGAATGAAATTACATATTCCAAAAGAACTACTTGTAGTTTTCCTAGTTTCAGTTCAGTGTGATAGAAGTATTATTTAGCTAGATATAGTGATAGATATACGAGCAAAACAAATGCAAATCACAATTACTTCTCATCAATTACAATTACAGGTATAAAGTGTTTTCATGAACATTTAATTTCATTTAGTAATGGAAAATGAAAACTGTTCAAGACCAGTTTCAATTTGTTGGGAATACAGTACGATTAAAATAACCATCATATTATTTATTTAAATAACATTCCCACTACAATTTTTCCTTCTTCATTTATAAGTCTATTGACATGTACATGTTCCTCTGGTGTATTTTCGAAATTGTTCCGCCCAAAAATATTCGTTCAGAAGTGATAGAAGGCGCTTGATTTGATACTGGAAAACGAATTAGAAATTAGGAAAATGGAGGGAGTGTTGAAATTACTATCTCTGTAATTCATCCTTCATATTTTCAGAAGTTTGATACCACAGTCTAGAAGGACAAAGAAACATTATTAAAACAAAAAATAAAAAACATTTGGAATTTCGACAATAATAGTCGCATGCAGGACGAAACCGCATACTGGTTTGTTTCTGTTAAAACGACTGTATAGACCTATAAACTTAGAGTGCGAGTAATAGAATATGTTCTATATATTTTCTGTATATGATGAGTGCCTAAAATTACCCCCAATCCCCCCAAAAAAACCAAAAAACAAACAATAAAACAAAAAAACGAGCATCACATTTTTACTGTACATATATATGGTTTTTTTTTAACATATATAAAATACAGAAAAATTCACCTTATTGGAGCTCTACCTCTGTCCTCAGCCCTGACCAGGGTTAGAACTCATGACCTTCAGAACCCACTCTCCTAGCAATGAGCGGCCAGCCCGCTTACCGCAGTCATCTAGGCATGACTTAAATCTTGCTTTTGATAAGGAACAGAACCTAACCTCTACTGCACACTAGACAATCTAAGAATGAGGTTGAATGCTGTTAAATGGCAATCTGAGACAGAAAGGATCGGCAGTGATTCACATTGCATAGAAATATACATATTATAATTTAAGCACAAACATTGCAATAGCTCTCAGATTGACAAATCTGACATATCCATGTTTTCTCTGTACAAATATACATATAATGGGTTTTTTAATATAGTTTTTCTTTAAATTGCCTTAAATTCAGAAATACAAGTTAAACTTTCTCCACCATTTTCACATTTTTCGTTAAATGGCCTATTTTTTAGCAGTTTTCTTCCAAAAAAACATTGAACAAAATATTATCCATCTAAGGCCTTTAACTGAGAGAAATATTTTGTATGTTCAAATTTGACTGCTCAGGCCACACCAATTTGATTTCTTGGTCTTCGGATTCTAGGCAAAAAAATATTGGGGCGAGCGGGCGCTTTATTAATTTTAAAATTAAAAAACTGAAATTGAAAATTTTGGGGCGACATAAAAAAAAATAGAGGCGAGCGATTACATTTCATTTTAAAATGTCATTTTTTCCTTCCAAATACATGTAAAAAGCATTAAAAAGTTGGTGACTGTATGCGCAATTGTATCAGACCCCTCCTGATCGCTTATTCTATAATAATTCTAATTCTTCACATACAGGCATTATTTACATGTAAACCTTGCGGACAATCTACCGGAAAATTTTTGGTATGATCAATGTAAAAAAAAAGCGCAATCATGACTAATTAGAAATAAAAGAACCAAAACTTGAGCGGAAAACGGAACGAAAATTACCGGGTGCGGGATTTATTTTTTAATATTATTTTTTGGAAAGCCCTTAGGAACGTGCGCGCGGATCCGGCGACCAAGAAATCAAATTGGTGTGGCCTCAGGCTTAAATAATTGTATTATTAGATAAATCATTTTTACAATAATTGGGTTGCAATCACAAAGGCAGGTAGGTTTAGACAAGTACCTACCTATTACAGACTGTTCTACTCGGTACTGATGTTTTACTGCAATAAGGCATTTAAAAGAAAGAAACATGCTACAAATAAAGGATTATGCATGGATTGATATATAATTTTTAACATACATTGAAGAAAAATAAAAGTAAAACTGAGAATATAAAGGAATTTTAGATTTTCTCTGAGGTTTAAAAATGTGAATTCTTACTATTTTCTATTTTAATGTATACATTGAATAATATGCTATTTAAAAATGATAAACAACAAAAGATTATTTGTTTTTAGTTTTCTTAGTTGTGGAATTTTTGTTTAATAGAAGTTATGTATGGTTGTGAATGTGAATAAATTCTGTGTTTCAGCTTGCAAGAGTATTTCCCCCTGAATACTGAAAGAGAAATTGAAAGAGAGCGTCATAAGGATGAGCTAATAAAAGAGGATTTCCGTTATGCGATGGAGGAAGCACAAAGACTTATTAAAGAGCAATATACTGACGAGATTCCATATACTCCCATGAGACAACCTCATCCAAAGTGATAATAAATATTTTGACACCTCCAAATCAGTCAGTTGGAACATTTGTTGATTTTTTTTGTATGAACATATGTGTCTGTCTTATTGGGTAGAAACACTTAAATTAAATTTTATGATAATTAAAGTTAATTACATGTAGAAGTTCTTAGTAAAGGTAATTGTATGTAAACGACAGGGAGGACTGCGTCTACAGGAATGAATTGTGTGAAACATTGAGATAGAATTGAAATGTTTGAATTGTGTGCATGTGAATTCAGAGTTTGGTTTTGTGATATTCGTTCATCAACCTCATAAATCATGAAAACAAGAAAAAAGGATGAAGAGAATACAAAGTCCAAACTATCGCTACAGAAGAAAAAGAAAGTGGGAAAGAAAGCACTTCAAAATATTTTGTCAATGCCACAGAGTTCATTAAATGAAACATGTGAATTTCAAGTCAGCAACAACAGGTGTAAAGAGCAAAGTACAGCACGATGTCAGATGGAGTTAGATGAACCAGAGGCAGCGGCATCTTCTGTATTTGAGTCAAAGATAGAAGATGATGTTGACAGTTTCAAGAAATGTCCAACTTGTGAATTGACCTTGACTACAAACGCCTTTCAGTCACATGTTATCAGTTGCTTGAAGGAGAGATTTCAGAAAAAAGGTAGGGCGTGGGTGACAGTTGAATGTCTCAGTGATTCGTCTTGGCTCCATTTTACACAGTATTTTATGACGTTATTAATTTTTGTGCATTAATGGCCATCAATGCACAAAAGTTTTAACAACATTAAGTTAAAAATTGTTGGCATCTAATGAATATTTAGCATAAACTTTATTTGTAAGTCGTTTGTTCTGTTGTAAAACTAAAACTCAACCCTAGTCTGTTTGCAATAATGCTAAGAGCTTTACTATGGGTTTACTAGATTTAATAATTTGTGTATGACAGCTGATGTTGGTACGAGGGTTGTCCAAAAAGTTCGTGGACAATTCGTTTTAGTCATTTTAGATGGGTTTATGTATACATATTGTACATCTAAATCTTTGTCATTGTCCCCCGCCGCAACGCGGAGCGGGGACATAGAAATGCCGGGCGTCTGTCTGTGGGTCCGTGGGTCCGTGGGTCCGTGGGTCTGTGGGTCTGTGTGTCCGTGGGTCCGTGTGTCCGTGCGTCCGTCCGTCACACTTTTTTGTAAGCGCTCTCATGCCTACAAATTTTGACAGATTTTCATTACATTTATACCAAATGTTTATACACCTATTACCTTGGTCAAGTTCGAAAATCAGCATTGGTCGATACTTTTTGTTGGAGTTATGGGACTCTGACCACAATAATGACTCCGTTTTATCCAAAAATTTACCTTGTAAGCGCTCTCATGCCTACAAATTTTGACGGATTTTCATTAAATTTATACCAAATGTTTATACACCTATTACCTTGGTCAAGTTCGAAAATCAGCATTGGTCGATACTTTTTGCTGGAGTTATGGGACTCTGACCACAATAATGACTCCGTTTTATCCAAAAATTTACCTTGTAAGCGCTCTCATGCCTACAAATTTTGTCGGATTTTCATTAAATTTATACCAAATGTTTATACACCTATTACCTTGGTCAAGTTCGAAAATTAGCATTGGTCGATACTTTTTGCTGGAGTTATGGGACTCTGACCACAATAATGACTCCGTTTTATCCAAAAATTGACCTTGTAAGCGCTCTCATGCCTACAAATTTTGATTTTGATTTTGATTTTGATGAAATTTATACCAAATGTTTATACCACTAATACCTTGGTTAAGTTCTTAAATCAGCCTTGGTCGCGTCCCCACGAAATTTAATGATTCCACAGTACAGTATACTAGTATACTGCTTGAACGGCGGGGGACCCAGGAATTCTATTCTTGTTAAATTTCAATTCAAACTAAAGTGGTTTTGAATGTTTCCCATAGAAATGAACTAAAATTTTAATATATCAAAGTTACGCGGAAAGTACGCACGGCCCAGTGTAAAAATTGTCCAAACTTTGTAATTGAGATTTTAGATATGAGTGTTTACAGTTTTTATAAAACATTTCAAAACATCATAATCATTTATTGTGATGAAGTAGTTATGGCCTAGTCATTTTCACATGTCATTTGAAGCTATTTTCAAACTAGCAGAGGACTTTTAAAAGATATTACGGCAAGAACATGTCTTTTAAGAATGCCTGAAAAAGCGACGTCAGCTGACCGCACGTAACAGCGCGTCATCATAAAATTGTGTCGACTGAGGTAAAACACCGATAGAAGAAACAAAACAAACGATGGAGGATATACCGGTAGATAAAACATAGTTCAAGTTTACATATCCACAAGTGGCAAAAGCGATATTTTGATGCAATATGCGATTGTACCCTCTGACCAAACGGTGAATGAGGCATATTACTCTCAAGAAAACCCAGGACTGTGACGTTATAGAAACATCGTTATAACTCAACGTTGGACTGAGCCGTGCGGCCTGTATATGCAATGTATATATAACTAGAGCCGAGCTCGTTGCAAGCAACGAGAAGGTCTTCCGTTACAGCTTCAAGTCGAGACAATCTGATTAAAATCATATCCTTGATCCCCTCCTTGTTTTTCTTTTTTCGCTACAAGAGGATCTGAAGAAACCCCTCTTGAGATCACCCCCTGTTGAACGTTTGTTTATAAATATACATGAGTTATTCTAGCAGTCAGAGCAAGTGTTAGAAACAGTAATTTCGGGTTACAAACAAAAGAGTTGTACGACGAAATGATGCCACATGTTCGTGAATCTTTCGGTATCAGCAAGTAAGAGATGGAGCATAAGTTGATATTAGACGCCCTTAGGGAATCTAAAGAATGTATTGGCATAACTTCCAAATCATGTAACTGAGGAATGGAACCGACGATTTCATTGGTCAAAGCAAAGTTCCCCAGGAGGTGACCTCAAGTGTTGTTTCTTCAAATCATCGTATAGCGACTATAGAAATTTTAATCAGATTGCAAGTCAAGAAAGAATTGTCATTCAGTCTTAATAAAACCACCCCTCTTCTTCTTACACTTGTCAGGGTATGACAGTTATTGATAGGAGGTCATCTTCACACTACCTTAACTTCTGACCAATCAGGGCTTTAGAAAATCAATTTGAACTCTTCAAAAGGAGACAGAAAAATTAATTCATGCCTATTTTCTATATATTACTGCAACCTCCAGACTGCATAGTATTGAAGAGTTACACTTCTCATAAAACAGATAAAGGCATGTCTGTAATAAGCGAGGGGTATATATTTAGATTGTATGCAAATTTAAAGGTCATAGAAAGGTGACCTCTTATTGATACCTACCCGACCCCGTTGAGTGTAAGAAGAAAAGGGTGGGCTGTCATTAAACTGGATTGTCAATATGATAATAGTATGTTCAGAAAACGAGGCTCACTTTCAAAGTATTATTTTCCTACCAGACAAACTCTCCTTTTAACTCATTTCACGGTTATATCAATTTATGATAACTTAAAACACATCTCTTATATGTACATGTATTTAATTATTCCAACCAGAAAATCGATAAATACGTTTACATGTATGTACAACTGATGACAGGATTCAAACTACTGGTATGCCTATATCATAGTGTAAAATCACAAAATCCACTGCGCTGATACTTGGAAAAAGTGTTTTGTTTCATAAACATTTTGATTCTCTATATTCATACTTACCCCTCTACCGCCAAAACATGGAATAGTTTATTTAAAGTGCAGTGTTAAAAGAACACCAATTGTAAATAAACAATAATGCCGTCTCCCATCTGAGGGTGCGCTATTAGTATACGAGACTGAGGTGCTCAGTGGTAGGGATAACTATCCGTATAATGTTTGGCCATACAGGCCTCAGTATTGTTAGTATATTTATCTGAAATCTTCACAAGCAAGTAAAAGAAATTCACAAATCTTCAAAATCATAATCCGCGGCAGTGGTAGGGGTTGTGAGGCATCTCTAACTTCATTTTTTTCAAATAGGATTTTGTTTTAAATATCCCAATATTTTTTTTTTGCCTTGAGCGCTCATCTAGAAAGTGTGTGCGGGTGGGGGTGTCAATACCCTAAAATTTAATTTTCTAAATGTAAATTTCAGAAAATGTTGGCAGGGGTGGGGGCAGAACTCCAACTGAATCAAAAATCCTTTTTGTCACTTTTGTGTGACAGGAAGAGAGACCTCTGGTTTACAATTATTTCTATCATGTCACATATACATGTTTTAGTTATAATATTTTGGAATTTTTTAAAGATACAATGTCATTTATTTGATAAAAATCATATATTTATGCATACATGTATTAACATGTGACGTGTGAACCTAAAAGTAATCAATTTTGTTCAGTTTTTTACTTGAGTAACAGAAAGGCATAAACCAGCGTTTTGTTCAGAGCACTGTGTACATTGTATATTTAAACCAAACCAAAAGAGATTGTGTGACGTCAAAGCAATTTGTTTTTGTTTTTTAAACAAAAGAGTTCTACATAATGTCAACCTCCAGAAAATACGATTTCTCTAACTTTAACATTTACAACACATGCGCGGATCCAGAAAATTTTTCCAGGGGGGATCCGAATTGAACGTAGGGGGGGGGGCTACACTATTCATCAGAAATGTTGACAAGCAAAAATAATAAAAAAAACAAAAACTTATTTCCCAAGATCATGAAATTCCTAATCCGGGGGGGGGGGGGGGGGGGGGGGTAACGTAGTATGCCTATAACTTGAAAAAATTGTACCTGTCAACATTTTTTTCTCTCATATTCATGATATGCCTAATCCGATTCATGATATGCCTATTCCGTGGGGGAGGGGGGGGGTGCGAATATGCGATAATTTCACTATGTAAATTTAATAACTTCTCATTTTTCAGGGGGGGGGGGTTCCGGACCCCCCGCCCCCCTCTAGATCCGCGCATGCAACAATTAATAAAATCCGTTTAACAACACATGTCTATACCATTTAATTGTAACTTTGAGAAGTGCATACATTTTTGGGAGGCAACTGTGTCGCTAGTCTGTAAGTCAAGTGAATTATGTCCTAAGGTCTTTTTAAGAAATAAGAAACTGTCAACACTCGCAGTACTCTGATGATATCTATGGCGACCGACTGCATTGAATAACGTATTTCATAACTTCTTAACGTGAGAACAAATAATTATTATTTAACATCTTGGACTTAAAACTTTTAACTTATATTCAACAATTGACCACTACAGTGATAGCTCACTTCCAAGTGTATTTTAAATACATAACAATTGATGATCTGCATCCATAAATTACCTATGGCTATCTGTGTCCAGGGTTGTGCGAGGTTTTAAACCGGTCAGTTTACCTTAAATAAGTTCAGGTGGGGGTGGAGCCTATATTGAAAGAGGTGTGAAACCCCGAGGGAAACACGCTCGCTTGTGTATACATGTCTATATACACGGAGTATTAAAGTGCTCTCAAAAGAGTTTTTCGGTTTATTTAAAAAGAATATCGTATTTACATGTATATGTACTTATAAAACAAATTGCTCTTCGTTGAAATGAATATAAACGCATGAAAAACCGCGTGCGACATGTGCAAAATCTTTCGTTTGATTGAACAAGTTTCTGTCGGGATTAACTGAGAATATATCCTGATGTTTTGTGAATTATACAATCACCCCACCGTACTCAAATACTAATGCAACTTTGCAACCAATGCTTGTAAATCTTTTCCGATCAGTTGCTAAATAAAAGTGCACAATAATTCTACCAGCTGCGCATGCACCAGAACTGTCTGTACTTGTTTCTCTTCCGGTTTCAGCTCGTGAAATTTCTCAAAGAAATGTGATAACTAACGATATAAATCGTGAACGCAATATTTGATTTCATTTAATTATTTATTCTCAATTATTCACAACCATCTTTATTGATAAACGACGTCTTTCATGGATACATGATCGGCACCACATGATTTTGACAGACTATAGGTGATCAGCGCATTTAGTGTGGTACATAACCAAGTACGAGTAAATTTTTAATTCATATCTTTTAATATTTCTTTTGTTTAAAGTGCTAAAAGATAGCGATTTATCGTCACGGTTTGCATCAAATCAAAAGAAAAAAGTTTATTACACCGTCGTCGCGAGCGCTGGGCATGGTATACACAGGACGAGTAAACAAATGCCAATCATTTTCTAACATCCAAACTGGGGCCTCGATTTAGTTGATTAACAAGGGTTACACTGACCAGGTAAATTTGAAGTCGGTCGCACGGGGTGATTGAATTAACACGCAGACTGGCCGAATAAACACACAGATTGCAAAGTGAAACACATTAGGAAGAACGTTAACAAATAAGGAGTCACCAAAAATTGATTTTCGACACATATTAATTTTCATTTTTTGTTCGCCAATTTTTAAAATTCAGCTCGAGCACTGGGGGCGGGGGGGGGGGGGGGCGGAGCAGCACAGAGATGACTTTGTTTTTAAACTTCCTAGAACGCTTCGAAAATTAATGATTTTATTTACTATGTCAACCCTCTTAAAATTTGGTACAACTCTTAAGAAAACTTATTTTACTTTCTACACTATTTAATTTTTGTGTTGGTCGAATATTAATTCTTACACCAGTATATATACATATATCCATGTGCATATATGACTCGTTGGCCAGGCAAAGTTTGAATATTGTCTTAAAAGTGTTAAAGTCTGTAAAAAGTCTAAGCAATAATTAACGGAAATGATCATGAGTAACTACAGTCGATTCATCGTCGGACCCCACGGGTTTTCCATCCGTTACATTGCTTGAAATCAGTGTAACGGATAGAAAACCCGTGGGTTCCGACGATGCAGTATATTAATCTTACATGTAAGTTAAACACATATCAATTCTACATATGCCAGTAAATATCTCGGAATTTCATTATATTTAATCTTTCATTTATACAGTTGGCCTTGCATATTTAGAATCGAATTGATAGATTACTTTTATTCAATTAATGAGAGGTTTTTATAAGATTTTTCGCCCTAACGTTTAAATCAACGCTAAATCAACTGAATAATGGAGATAAATTCATCTTTCATCTAAAACCAATATAAATGAAAATAAAATAAACAAATAGTTTTGTGTTCGTACAAAATATCAATAAACATACGTGTACGTGTGATAAGGTACATGTAGATGTCCCCTCGCGCGCGATCGTGCGAGCGTGCGAGGGATGATCATCATTTAAAGGGGTAATCTTTGTGGGTTTTTTGTTGTTGATCTAAAACATTATTAGTACAGTTCTTATACAAACCAACCATTGATTTATGTCTGACGATGTTTTGGATTAGGAATAATATCGGATTTTATAATTTTCAGAATGACTTCTTAACTTACATTTTAAATAAAACATCAATAACTTAAAATTAAAACAGTTCCTGTATTTGCGGCTATATAAACTCAAAACAAGTACATGAAAGACGCGAATCTGGTGTATTAGATAACCGCTGACCGCTTGGTAGTGCACCCGCGGCCGAGGAGCCCGCGGCCGATCTCCTCGGCCGCGGGCGAGGAATAGGTTACGTAAAGTTACAACACACACAGCTCAGAACCCAGGAAGATTTGAAATGTTTGCAGTATAATAATGACCAAAATCTACCAAATAGAAGTTTGGTTTTTTTTTACTTAAAACCCACAATTGATCTATGCCTGATATTACTTCCGATTGAGAATGACATTTCTTTTATTAATTTACAGAACGTTTTCTTAATTGACACTCTATCATTTAATTCAATTTGAGAAGAATAAACGTCTATGTGTGATCAAAATTAAAACAATTCTTGTTTTCGGCTAAATGAACTCATAAATTGAGAGACGTGACTCCGGTGTATTAGATAACCGCTGACCGCTAGGTAGTCCAGCCGCGACCATGGCGACCGACTTTCTCGGCCGCAAGCGAGGGATAGCTTACGTAATGGTTCACACACACAGCTCTGATTCCAGATATATTTTAAATGCACGCAGCATGATAACTAAAATGTATCACATAGATTTATTTTTTTTCCGGTAGTTTGTGTGATTTACTAGAAAAGAAAAAGAATGTTTATATTTTCTGTTTCTCGTTTTTTTAGGATTGTGCAGAATTTACGAAGATGACTTAAACTCCTCACATAAAAGCATGTATCCTAAAAAAATTATTTTTTTCTGATGAATTAAAGCCTCCTTTTTAAACAGGCATACTGTCTGTCGTAATTTAATGTCAGTTGTACGCACAATGACTTTCGTTAACTTGCCAAATAAACACAGGTACATGTTAACATGTAAAGCTTTTTACACTCATACTACACAACTCACCAACAAAATAACATTGTAACGACATTTATAGGATCTCAAGAAACAACTTTTCCAGCGACAGCTATATCAAAATATTAGCCGTTTTTTAGTTATTTAGCAAAAACTTTCAAGGGCCCTTGGCCCTTAATTTAAGGGGCCAGCCCTTTTTTATTGGTGTCAAATGAAAGTCCTTGACATTCTGCACAACTTTCATTCTACATGTCTTTACAAAATATTTTTCGTTTAAAAGATACAAAGGAAAATATGTCTAAATTTTCGCACTTTTTGGAACCCTGTTTTTTGACCCCCTACCTTTTTCTAAATAAAGAAAGTAATCCAAAAACAAAAACCGATGTGCAAAACTTCAATGTCTCTGTTATTTAAATTCGTTGGATTCCCATTCCCTGCTATCATAGTCTCGGAGCCTTTGTCTGGAAACGAAAAGCCCTAAATTTTTTAAAAAGGGTAATAACTCGTTAACGGAAGAGGATTTTTAAAATTTATGAAATGGTTTAGATAGTGTTTTGTAAAGTCTATAAGGCCTGAAAATTTGAGCAAAAACCGTTCAGAAATGAGCAAGATATGAAGCCTCAAAGTTCGCGTCTAGGAAGAAAAAAAAAAAAAAGAAAAATAAGAATAATCTTAATCTGCACAATAATATAAAGGTCTTCCGTTGGAAACGGAAGACCTTAATGATAACTCCAATACAAAAATTACATTGCTCAGATTTTTATACATATACATTATTACACTCTATATTAAAATACATGAAATACCAACCTGATAATGGGGTCGTTATTTTGAATAAAATTACATGTGTCCACGAACTTTATGGACAACCCTTGTATGTTTGCTTTTTGATACCGTCATTACAGGATCTGGTTTTATTTTTGTTGTGGTTCCTTCTAGGATCAAATGAAGATGAGCTTAGCCAGGAGAAATTTGTTTGTCAGTTCTGTACAAAGGATCTCTCTCACTATAACTCAACCAGGAAAACACAACACCTCAACAGGTGTTTAGACAAGGTAGGTAATAATACTAAGATGGAAAAACTGATTTCAGCAGATGTGAAAAAGTCAAAATTGTCATTCTTAAGATCAGTGCAGACTGCTCACTGATTTGATTTTCTCCTTGTTCTATTTTTCTGCCAATCACATCCCTGGATGAGAACCGATATAGACTACGGTACCTTTACCTGCTGCTTCCTCCAGGATTCATTGTATATATTATATAGGAATATTCAAATATAAGTTTGTTAATGGTGTCTTGTGAAGAAGGTTGTCAGTTGATATTCTGTAACCAATAAATCAGCCAATTTAAAAAAAATGATGTAAAAGTCAGGTTAATCACTACGTGTTTTCAAATTTTACTATAGTGAAAGGATTTTGTTAAGAGACCAATAGCATTTTAACCAAAATAACCTCTCATTAACTTCTCATTGTAGTGGCACATCTCAATGAGACATAGTGAATTTAACTGTAGTTAAAAAAAATGTTTTCTGTTGCACTAAACATTTTACAGTGGAGCAAAAAAAGTATGGTAACACAATAAAAACACCTACATGTAATATGATTTTTATGATTTTGCAGGTAGATGAGATGAAACAAAAAGAAACTGAGAAGACTGACCAGCTGGAGAAGGCCAAGACAGCAGTACTGGACTGTCCTATGTGTGGCAAAGCTCTGAAGACAGAAAGTGTGGGTCAAACATTACTAATTTGCCATCAATTTATGAAAAATTCATGAAAAATTACATTTATGCATGCTGATGTACAACGGTGGGATTTTGTCGGAAAAAAATCCGCTGTCTATTTAATAATTATACTCTGACTTTATATTTAAATTTGTTAAATGTAGGATTAAAAATAACATACAATATGATAATTACATGTACATGTACCTGGTGCCTTTCTCAAGAGAATTTAAAAGTTACCTACTGAACATAGAGCAACATTATGCAAAATCGGTTTCCATGCTGGTAAACAAATATAAACAGTTTAACAGCTACTTTATTTGATCATCTACTGAATGTTTATAGGGAAGAAAAATCCACATGAAAAAATGCAGCCAGAAGCTTGGGGTGTCCACAGACCAACTTCTGACACTTATAAAACAGCAGGAGGAGGAGAGACAGGTGGACATAGCGGCAGGGCTGGTTCCTCTGGCGGCAAGGTCAGTGGATTGATCAATCTCACCAACAAGTTGATATACACACGAAATGTTTTGTTATGATAATTTTATTCGTTTTAAATGTTGGTTTATATTATTTGATTAATGCTACTGTACGGTAAACTGATCTAATCAGGATAACATCTTATGGATTGGGACTATAAAAAATTTGTACAAGAAAGTATTTTGTTTGACCTTATGATAAAACCAACTGCTCTTTTAATAAGTTACAGTTAAAGAGGTTATGCATGTATATCATATGTTGATTTAATGTTTCACAGTTTAAAAACTTGCAAAATTTTCATATTATTTACTAAGATCAACCATTAGCAAACTCAATAAGCAGACAAAGAAGAAACTGAAAGAACCACAGAGGTAAGTATTGATTAAAATGTACATATGTACAACTTACATCTTGCTAAAGATATTGTAGTTTTCAATACTTTAGATTCCTAATTTAACTCACATAATTAATATCCGCATTAAAGTCATGAGAAGCACATCTTGCATTTTAAAATCTTGCTTTTATATGTAAACAAAAAGAAACTATTCTAACAATATGGCATTCATTCTTGCGATTTGATGCAAAACGTTTAAATTGTGGAATTAAATTCTTGCGTAAAATAAGGAATCTACAGAAATCAGCTTTACTCTGCCAAAGTAACCTAACAAACTGTGGATTCATGTGAATTTGTTGGGGACAATTTGCCACAGGTTCTTGGGTATGTAGTTTTCAGGAGTTGTTTGTATGGATATTAAATAAAAACTGCAGGCCTATTTCATAATTTGGTGAGAATGTAAATTCACAGGTAAGAGCCACAAAGATTGAGCCACCATGAATTCAAATGATTCCATAGTTCTCTGGAAGAGCAGATATTTAGGTCATAAAGAACTACCATAGACATTGTTAATTTTCAATATAGTGTCATATGCTGTTTGTTTTTTACCGGTACTGGTATGTAAAATGTGCCTTCATTGCATGGACATGTTTTTGATGTTTCACTTGCAATTTCAGTAAATATGAGGAAGAGTTACAGACTGCTTTGGCTATATCTCATTCATTGTCGAATAAAAATGTCAGCAAAAAAACAGAATCCCAGCTCCAGAAACAGGGCAGAAAGAAAAAGACGTAGGTTACTTAAAAATTTGTAAAAAAAACGACAAGTTGCTCTCAGCTTATAAATAAATCATATAACTATGATCTTTCATAGAGATCCCACCCCATCTCTTGTTGTCCTGCTGTCAGAGGAGGAGAAACAGAAGAGGCGATCAGAGAGGGTGGCAACCATGCTTATTCCCCAGGTGAGTTTCAGTTGCTAGTTAGGTATGCCTATGTATGTGTTCACTAGTCTGTATTTGTTCACTAGTCTGTGCTTGTTCACTAGTCTGTATGTGTTCACTAGTCTGTATTTGTTCACTAGTCTGTATGTGTTCACTAGTCTTTATGTGTTCACTGGTCTGTATTTGTTCACTAGTCTGTATGTGTTCACTAGTCTGTATTTGTTCACTAGTCTGTATTTGTTCACTAGTCTGTATGTGTTCACTAGTCTTTTTCATGTTCAGACTCTGAGGATATCTATGACAGTTGCTGTTTCAATCATATATATATTGAAAATGATAGTTATAACAAACACCGCCATGAATGTAGCCTTTGATTATTTTATCTCATTATTTGTCTCAAGATGGTGGAAAACTTAAACTGGACTTTTTAAGACAATCTGTTTGAGGAAGAACTATAAAACTAAAATTCCAAGACAATTTACTTTCTTTAGCTTTCCTGAAGTTCATACGAACAATTTCTCTGATAATGTTTAGATTATGGAAAAGATGGATTCTTTGTTTATACAGGATCTAGATGATGATGACAATAAAATGGAGAATTTAACCCCGGTCTTCTGTGGTAGTCTAATTCAGGAAAAGTACTCCTCTGGCAATGATAAGGTACACCTAGTTAGTGCACACTGCATCTACTGTTACTAGTACTTTTGTATTCATTTCTATATCGACTGGAGCAAATCTGGTAATAGATAACAACTATGGTAATAGATAACAACTAAGTTTTACCAAATTGTCTCAAAGGAGGTTAAAATGCATAAAAGAAACAGTTGTTGGGACTTCCAACTAACTTCAACATATCAAATGAATGGTATTTGATATTTCAATATTCATAATATCAAAGTTTAACTGTACAATATTTTCCAGTCGAAAAATAAATGATGTGAATTGTGAATTTTACTACATACAGTTCTCTTTATTTTTTTATTACCTAGATGCCTTCTTTATGGTCAAGATGTGAGTTATCCACAGAGAATTTAACCACCTTTGAGAACAAAGACAAGTTTTATGTGGATAAACTTATGCCCCCTATATGTGTCAGTCGCTTTGTTGTGGGCTCCAACATCAAAAAGGTAGAAAGCATTCCGGGCCGAAGACAGTCCACCTACAAAGGAATCGCAGAGACGACAGAGGTAAATCTTACTGACATATCAGAGGCATCAAGTGTTAGAACTGACTGTATACAGCACACTCTAGATTATAAAATGAAGTCAAGATCCATGCATAGAACTAAGTTAAAGCAAGCAATGCTTATATCATACATACGTATTAATGGTCTATAATTCAGATTCACATTGCCACTGACGGACATTTTTCATTCCGATTTATTTTGCAGGTTGGAAGCAGTACTTTTCATGCTGACACTATGCTGGCCTCCACTCAGACAGCAGTAATACTAGCTGAGTTAGAGGTCAATGCTGGTTCATCTGGTGACCTTGACCTGACCTGTAGTGGTTTCTGTCCAGACTCTCCAGTCAAAGTACAGGTAAGGAATCTGTCAAATAAGTAGTCCTGAAATAGTAATACAGTCAAAATTTGTTATCTCGAACTAGATGGAACTGTTTAAAAACTTCGAGATATCCAAGTATTCGAGATATTGATGGTAAAAAAGTTAAAAAATAAGTGGTTTGGACTTACAAATCACTTCAACATATCCATTGTATTCGAGATATCATTGTTCAAGATATCAAAGTTCAACTGTAGATATCAAAGTTCAACTGTAGATTATTTTGTTTTATGACTCACACCCTGTATGACATTTCTTTGTTGAAGGAGAAAACCAAACAAAAGGTATCAGATGCCCACCAAAAGACAATGGTTTCCATGGTCAACAATCCTAATTTCAGCGATATAAGGATACAGACCAGCGATGGTATCATTCATGGTCACAGACTGATTCTAGGGGTCCAGTGCCCTAAGATACTCCAGGTAAGTTTTTCTGTTTCAGTTTTACTTTCAAATATATGATTATAACTTTTAGCCAGAATGCATACAGCCATATGATTGGTGAATTGACAGGACTGCCATGATGAGGTGGGGCTGACAAACTATTCATCTACCAGCGTGCTGGCAGTAATGAAGTACCTGTATGCAGGGGCCATCTGTCTTCCTAAAGGTTCAGTCTCCGAAATAAAGGACTTGGCTTCATGGTTAGATTGAAATATTTCATATTTTTAATCTTCACTTGTGAACATGCTGTATGTTAGGGGAGGCTGGTTGGAATTCATTATGCAGTTTCCTGCTAAATGTAATTATTTCATTGAAAGATGATAAATGTAATTGAAAATGGGAATTTGATGATTTAGAGGAAATTTGCTGTACAGTTCATGAATGTTTGTAATATTCACACTTTAGGCTATAAATTTGTTGAATGTTGTATATACAAGTTCTTATTAATATAATGTCCTTTATTAGGTTGGAAATTGATGACTTAGTAGAAATTTGCTCCTCTGCCTTGAATGACCAGAAAATGGCAGACAACCAAGAACCTGCAGAAGATGAGGAGGAGGAGAGAAACTTCAGCAATCTACAGAACATGATGACAGAAGACAATGGAGAGGGAAATCCAAGTGAAAATGAAGAGTGTGAAGAGGAAAATAACTCTCAGGATGGGATATCTAATGAAGATTACAATGATATCATGTGTACACAGAGAAAGAAATACAGCGTCACTGAAGGGAGGCAGAATCAGGAGGATTCTGGGAAGGAGAGTTCAGAGGTCGATCAGTCAGGTGTGGAGAGTGATGTCAGTGAAGGGGAGATATCACTGTTTTTTCATGATGAAAGTTTTGATGGGACTGCTGCAGAGCAATACCAGGAAGATGATGAATGTGATATGCTAAATTCAGCAAAGAAAAGAAGAGGGGAAGAAAAATTGAAAGGTGATAAAATGGACGAGATGGATATTAAATTCATAGATCAGGAGAGGGGATTTGGGGACAGAACAAAAGAAACTGAGATAATGGAAAGTAAAAATGAAAAGGACAGTAGTGGGGATCAAGAAGGCAGGGTAAACAAGGAGCTGGCAACAGAGGAAGTGAATCAAAAACTTCAGGTCAATAACAGCATTGTATATCAAGATGAGGATCTAATTATTTACAGTGAAACTGAAGACACACCTCCGTGTTCAGGATCAGAAGTGATCAGAACATCCCAGTCTGTAGATCCTCAGTCTGTGGATCTGTCTTTGAATCTAGACCGGAGCGGGCGAGCTGAAAGCCCACTGATAGTGGCCAGTGGGTCCAGTTCTCACAGTTTCCAGGAGGGAGAGGGGATTCTAGTGGAGGAGGGAGATGTAGGATCAGGGTCTCCAGTCATTGGTACTCAGGGACTAGACTCCTCGGGTTTGGATTTGTTTGAGTCTCCTATGTCCATACAGACTCCTGATCGTATAAACTCACAGAATAGATTCCCTGAGACTGATAAGCTAAGCCCAGGGCTATCTCCAGGGAAATTCAGTCCACCCACACCACATTCATCACATTCACCAGCTCAATCTAAAACAGGAAACCAAACACCTGTCAAAGTATCAACAAGTGTTGGATCGAAGAGAATCTTGAGGAGGAGTAACCTGAACAAGGTTCTGTGTGATTCAGCCTCTCCTAAACAGAGCAGTGACATCAGTTCAACAGACGTCAATGATAGATACTGTGTTAATGTTGATGGTGGATTCAACTCTCCAACGTCAGTTACCTCAATACATTCAGACAGTGAAGAAGATGAAGTGTCTTTGATCCAGGACAAGGGCCAGGTCGTCTCATCCAGACATACTGTTGGATCTCCTGTGTGTCAGCAGCAACCCAGTGCGAAAAAGTCTTTTCGATTTACTAAGACTAAGCCAGTAGTTGTGAACTTAGAGAGGTACCTAACTCCAGAGAAAGAAGAGCAGCCTGATGTTGTAATTTGTGACGAAGTGAACTCTTCACCAGGTGTTGATTCCAGCAAACAAAATGGAATGGAAAATGAAGCAGGTACATAATATTAGTTATCTTATTTATAGACAAATATCTCCAGTAATTTTTTATCTTGATTAATATTTTGTGAAAACTGTAAACAGATGAAAATAGGTATGTGATTTTTTCACATTGTGTTTGTTATGTGAATTTTTCACATTGTGTTTGTCGCATATTAAATACAATTAATTATAATTATAGTGCAAGTTTCAAACATACTGTATGACTGGTAAAAGTACCGGTAATAATGTTTTGGAACCCATACATTGAATATGCATTTGAATTTTACGTGAGCAGCATTTATATCCTAATTAACTTGTTTTTTGTAATAAGACCTGGACAACCCAATTCAAGATGTGTGGGAGGGTTTCAATGACAGTGGAATGGATGGAGGTATTTTGGCCTGTGATCTCCCCTCCCCTACAAAGTCTGCCAGTGATTTAAATGCAAAAAGTCCCACCCCAAAGAAGATACCCAAACTTCTAACAGAACCAGATACTCCTACAAATGCTTCTCGGGGATCTAAAGGACATGTATCTAAGGTAAATTATCATTCAAGGTTATGGAGTTTCATTTATCTTCTTTAAACATATTTTTTGTGGTAAAATTTTTATGATCATCATCTAATGATTTTTTCAGTGAAAATAAAGACATATTTTATGCATTTAATTATGCATTATCAAAACTACTCCAATGGTGATAAATTTTGTAAAACTTTTATCCCTTGTAAATTTTAGCTCTTGTTAAAATCATAAGTGCTGGACAGATGCATGAATACCTTGGTCTTATGCAATTTATACTTTGTATCATTGTATTGTAATAGATTTTGATTGATTCCTTTTTTGTATTCAGCTTTTTGTAGATTTTTACATGTATTTGGTCTCATTAATTTACATAGAATCATTCGCTTGAAGTACCAGATGAACTGGGGGAAAGCTTTGGCAATGATAGTTTCGATGTGGAAATGGCTGCACAAGTGACTGAGAATCAGGTACCCAGGTGTACTGTACAAGTAAATACATGTACCCATTGTGTGCGATTTAATTAACTCACCAGTTCAACATTGACACTCAAGGTTGTCCTTCCAATGATTTTCATTCTAGAATTTCTTCAAGACTCCAACTGAAAACAGACGACCGAAAAAGACCCCAAGAGACTGGGTTCCCCCATCACCCTTCACTCCAATGCCAAGCTACGACACAATGAACACTCCCCAGCTAAAGGTCAGTTAAGAGATAGTTGCAAAACTCGTCAATTTGTTTGTTACTGTAAAAGAAAACAGTCAGATTTTTTTTAATTGGATTTCAGTTTCAATAAAAATAACCTGGGCAAGTGTGTGTAAACTTGTTTTAAAATTCATTTTTGAAATTATTCCATAATGTTGTAGGTAAAAAATTAACTGAAGAAATTTTTTTTTCATGTAACGGTATATAATAAAGAAAACACCTTCAATGTGACAGTTTATTGGCATATTTCCTAACTTTCCTTCCAGAAAGAGGTACAGAAGATAGGTGTAAAGCCTGTGGGTAAAAAGAGGATGCTGCTTCTGTTGAAGGATGTGTACAAGCAGACTCACCAATGTATGTCTACTGGTTGTATACTGTGGAATCATTAAAATTTGTGGTAACTCAGTTTTCGTGGTTTTCTTGGGTAGCCCTCCACCACGAATTTACATCCTCAACGAAAAGAAGAGTTATCTTTCTTATTGAAACTGAAAACCGAGGCATCCACGAAATTACATCCCCACGAATAAGCAAAAAACCCACAATCCACGAAAATTAACCCCCATGAATTTAAATGATTCCACAGTATATGTATGTGTTCTCTATTGGAATGAGATCAGTCTATCACCCTTTATTTATCTAGTGAATTGTCCTGTAATGTTGTAATTTTGAGGTGTATGCTACCCCATGATACATGCTTTTCTACCCATTACTTGGTTTTATATGACAATGAATTCCTTTGTGATTCACTGAAAATTTGTTGTTGTTATTCTTTTTATCACTGACTGATTTTATATGACAGATGAGACGGATAGCGAGTTTGAGACATCAGTTGATGAGATGAGGACTGAACAAAATTTGGTGAACGAGCCTGTCTCAGTCTCAGGTGATGAGGAGGATGAGATCAGCAGCAGCCAGGAGTCCGAGATGAGGTATCAACAACCAATCATTGCTCTGTTATACATGTACCGGAATATTGTCTGAAATTTGACACTGTTATTGTAACTCAAAAACAGTAACTAGACACTTTTGCTAAATACCGGTATATGTACCAGTGCCACTTGTTTCACCAAATAATTATGCTTTGATTAATTATAAAGTTGAAATTATGTAAGCTACATTGTACTAGAATAATTTCATTTTACTTTAATTGATGATGTTTATAATTTTGTAGTGTTATCCTGGAAGAAAGCATGGCGGATGTTGAAGAAGAGATAACTCCATCGCAAGCTGTAAGTACAAGTAATTGAGATTGAAATAATTTTTAGGTTAGACTAACGTCTGTTATGTTGATGTCTTTCTCAAGGCTGCATTATTTACTGAATAACACAGCTAAAGGGATTACTTATAGTGAAAAGTTATTATCAGAACCGATTTGGTTGGATTTTTCCGATCGCTCTATCAGCTACGTCATGCATAAACAATACCCGCACCTTAACCACAAACTTTTTTATTGGTGGATTCAGCTTACCGCTGATTGGCTGCTGGTTCAGACTAAATTATGCACGGACAGAACAACAACTTATCGGAGAATGAAAAATTCACTGGGATACTCGTGACTGTCGAAATTGGGGTATTTTTCGAAAGTGTACACTTGCAATAAAACATACATACGATACATATAGCTGTAGCTCTACGAGGAAAATTATAAATCTACAGTGCATACAATACTTACGAAAAACTTGCAATTTACGGCGCACGAAAATAACACTGGTTTTGAAAAGATTAACATCATATCATACCACATTTTGTGCAAATAATCCATTTAAATAATTCTTCATTTAGTTTTTAGTAGTTTGAGACTTATGGTTTAACGCCCGTTTACACAGAGAGAGAGAGAGAGGAGAGAGAATTTTGCACGAATTTATTATAAACATACACTGTAGAGGATAGTCGATAATAACTCCATATTGGGGGAAAATGAACTGTTCTGAAAAATCCTTCAGCTCTGGCATTGCATAAGGGTACACTGATAACTCCGCCTAAGAAAAGGAGTTGACCAATCATAAAGGTTTTACACCGGCGGCGTGTATTGTTTATGGTTGACGTAGCTGACAGAATTGATTGTGACGCTATCGGAAAAAGCCAACCAAAGCGGTTTTGATTCAAGTTCCTGATGACATCAGTATATATATATATATAATTTCAAAACATGATCTTTTAGAGTCTGAAATGTCTTTTTCCAGGGATCAGATGTGCTTGAGCTGACTCAGAAGATCTCCCAGTTTATTCAAGACAATCCTGACATGTACACCAAAATACTGATGTATGAGGTGAGTGCCTAATCATAGTCTTCAAAGTCTGTTTTAATACACACACTTATTGCAGAGACCTTTAGGAATTTTCACCTTTTTGAATGAAAATGAAATTACTGGTGTCATAAATGTGTAAATTTAATAACCTCTGACAGCACATGAGTTTTCTTTTCTTTTATATTTTAGCCAATTGAGTTGGATGGATTGAAAAGGGAGATAACTGAAGCTGGAATTAAATGCTCCATGGAAAAACTGATGAATTATCTGGATGAAAAGGTTTCTATTCAAAATGAATACTGGAAAGATTGTTAATTTCAATTGAAGTGAATTATTTTATTGAACATCTTTTTTGCTTCTGTAGAAAGAGAATTTTGGGGGGGGGGAAAGGGGGGGGTTGTAAGGGGGTAATACTAGTTTAATATTACTAATACCTACATGTAGCTAAATTAAGGCATTCATTGTGTTTTAGTGCATTACATTCACTATGAAGAATAGAAGAAAAGCCAGTCCTAAGAAAGGCAGAGGTCGGGGAAGGAAGAAAAAAGCCGAGACTGAGGCTGTGTGATGTGTGGAGGATTATTTATTCAAGTCTTTGTCTGGATGGAATAAAAATCCACTAATCAGCTGAGGAATTCTAATGTTTCATGTACTGTACTTTGAAGCACATATTAACATTATGTGAAGGAAAAATGTGCATAGCTGATATAGCTTGTATTAGTGCATCAAATTGTATTTATTTCTGTTTTGAATGGAATGGACTTTTGAATGCCTGTGTGCTGAATAAATTTTTTATCTATGTTTTGTATTCTTTGCTGGTATATCTAACAGTGTACAATTTGACAACATCTGCTTTTCTTACATGAAAGCAAATAACTTTTTTAATACCAAAGTCTACTGATAAGGATACCATAAACTGTACTGTTTAAGATAACTGTGAGTCAAATAATGTAAGAAAGGTTAATTGATCTTTAACAAAATGTTGCCTTCTCAAGAAGGCTGAGGTCAGTTTAAAATTTTAATGCTACTGAAAACAAAAATGTGATAATAAACATGATTTCAGATTTGGAAATGTATTTTATTTAGCTTGGTTTCTCTTCATTAGAAAAATGAAGTAACAATATTGGGTTTTCGATAATGACCATATCTTATTGTGGTACCAAAATGGAATTTTTCTTCTAGCAGTGTAAACAGGGACGTATATACGTCCCTGGTGTAAAGAAATTGAACAGCTTCTGAAAGTACATTTAATTTTTTATTTTGCTATTTTAATACAAATCTATGTTGAAATAATTGTTTTCATGGTAGAGAGATTCATTACCTTTTCGGGAGTAGATCTGTCTGTAAATTCAAGAGTTCAGTTTGAATTCTGATCAAGATGCTTGAGCAGGCCCAGTTTGATCAGATTGCTTTGTTCAGTCGGTATTATCGGGTATATGCCAGTACTTAAAAATTATTTTTGGTGTCATATGGCTGAACTTGAATTATAGGGCCAGACACAGAGCCCATATTTTGATAAACAGTCCTTTTTTAGGAAAAAAAAGACCGAGCTGAAAAAAAAATGTTTGCTGACCAAACGTTTGTCTATACTTGCATCTAAAAATAATGACTGATAGTGACTGAATTATGTGAGCTAGCTGTTGAAGATTTCAGGAGGAGGAGGATGTGAATACATTTTTTATGATATTAAAAGTGTTACTGTTGAAAGAACAAACTATAGTTGTTGCCATCCTCACTGTCAGGGGTCCAGAGTCCACTCGATCGTGGACTCGGGACCCCTGACGTGTTGCTTGTTGATACCCCTCTATTATTCCTAAATTTTATTGCAATCATTGTACCCGTATTATTCTCTCTATTTACAATGATCTATCCGTGTGTTTAGCTCGAATTAAATTTCCCGCCATTTAAAAAGTTAGTTAAAGGTAAAACCCAGATGCGTTCCAATTACCGATCAACCTTGTCACGTGACAAAGCTTTTACAGTTGTCAAGTTCGTTCATAGAACACATGTTGACTCGATTCTTAGTGAATATTTCACGTGTGTGATCTTTTATGTTCTGGAATGCAAAATACAACCTTATAACACATAAAGGTAAGAAAAATCAGTTGATAAAACTTTTAATTGTACATCGATTGCGCGCACCTGTTTCTATCATATCGTGCCTATCCTGGGACACTGATTCGATCAAAACACTGCCACTCTTATGACACAACCAAGTCTTTAACGTAAAAATGAATTTGTGGTGTACTTGTATCTTATTAATGGGAAAAGTTTTACACTTTGGTCAGTTTTGACTATGTAAAATCAGGGACGTAATCAGGTAATAGACCTATAAGTATAATATATATACACTTGCCTGCTAAAGGCTAAAGTACAACTTTTGGATCATTTAATCTTCATATTGTGAAAAGCCTATGTCACAATTATATTCTTGGGTATAACGTTAAATTAGTTATCAAGCAGCAAGTTAAAGGAGCATGTAAAATTTAGTATTGATATGATGTGATTATCCACACTTCATTTGTAAAAGTAGGTATGGGCATATTTGCTGTAGTTTGATAGTGTTTAACCTAATTACACATTTTGTTTACTGAAAAAGCTTTCAAGCCTGCATTGGCAAGTATTTCTCTCATATAAATATCTACATGCATGGCATATATTTGATATCAATATGTTTGAATATAAATTTCATTTTGCATACATATAATTGTTACACAGTGTATATTCCAGCTATAGTATTTAGAATGTCCATTTGAGTATCAATATTTTATCTGAATTATCGATTTATATCCATTGACATTTAGTATTGATAAACTCTTGAATTGATTGTCAATACCCTTTTGTAGAACACCTACAGCTGCATGGTCAGAGATAAGCCTTTATGATGGGTACTCTGGTCATGAGGAACGAACTGGGCAGCCTGGAATCAGGGCTCAAGGACCTGAAAAGGTCAAGGGTAAGTCCAGTGTCAAGGACCTGAAGAGGTCAAGGGTAGGACCGAGAGGTCAAACGTCTCTGTTGTCATTGACTTTTGTTATATTTGAAATATTATCTGAACTCAGTTTAATTAATACTGTGTAAACCTTGTGTATACAGGTGTATACAGAAGTCATAGAATAATGTCCATGACATGATTATTCGAATCAGACCTGATGGAAGAGATCAATATCCATTTGATTGCAATTAGGAATCAATTATCCGTAACTAAAATTAGAACTTTCCTCTGCTCCCCATTTTTTGATAGTGATGTCTCAAAAATCAAGGACCGGATGGAACTAAATACAAGCAACACTATATTACCATTAATTGTCTTCACCTATGAAATGTTGTATGTATGTTGCAATATGTTAAAAGTGATAAATATGGGATATTGTAAGTACCTAATGAATCCTACATTTTGTATCTATTGACAGAGTCTTTATTTACGTAATTCATTTTGATATTCTTGTATATTATTGAATTCCTGTCTGAGTGGGTAATAGGTGGTAGGTAAGAAAAAAAGAACAGTTGAGGAAATCCCTAAATCTTTACAGCATTCAGGGACTAAGCAAATAACCCCCCATAACTGTCCGAGATACGAAACTCAGTTTGTCACGACAGAAAATAAACAGAAAACTTGTTGATAGACTTGCCAACAGAATAACTGCAATCAAATGTTAAAAGATAAAATGCAGGCGTTCACAAAAGTATCTTCAAAGGTTTTTAAAACCCTCAATATCAGAAATGAAAATATTTTACTACAAAAATATAAATGCAGTTTTATTTGTCGCTTATCTTCGCAATGCTTTTATTCTTTGTCAGGTGATTTTTGTCCTCCACATGTAAGGGATTTTTGACAGCTAAATCAAATTTTCATTTGTTAGTGTTCTTTATTGTTAACAATGTGAGAAGGTAGATTTTATGGCAGTATTATTGATAAATGTAGGGGGTTTAACTTTTTAATTGGTTTTGTGTCACTCACGGGGAAAATTTAATTTGCGAAGATCTTTCCTGTGTTATTAACATCCAGCAAGTCACAATGGCTTCAACCCAGGCAATTACCTACGATATTGAATAATCATGGAAAGTGTGATAGAACTAATGTTTACTCTATGAATTAGGACCCATGACTGCCTGAAAGCCTAATTATAATAAATTCTACATTGCCCCGATATGAGCAAAAATTGTTCATGATTATCAAGTTTATATCAAGTTTATATCATGTTTATATCACTAATTTTCTGCAGCATGCAAATTTTTGTGTGCGTTCGAAAATTACATGCAATTTTAAGTAGACCATTTGTTGAGGGTTTACTGGGGAATTTTTTGTGAATAAAATGTAACTATTGAAAGAGCAAGCTACATATATTCACAATTCTCACCTATTGGCCTATTGGTCATTGAGGGAACCCACCAAGATTTGGCAACAAAAACTTAAAAACCCTACTGAAGCCATAGCTCTAGGCAAACTGGCAATTAAAAAGCACCACTAAATAGTTTATACAATTCAAATAACATTGAATTTATTTGTAAAATAAACAGATTTTTTTAATCAAACTCAATTAAAAATTGGAAACATTAATTATTCCAATAAAATAATAAAATTTTTAGGTAAAAGGGATTGAGCATACCATCAAAAATATTTGGTCCATAACAAAATGATAAATATTAGAGATATTGATATTCATATTTGACATTTTAGAACCTCGTGATTAAATAGTGAAAAAGTTCATATAAAAAAAACTAACTGTATATTTGGTAAAAGTTAAATGCATTTAAGTATACTTTTCCTAATTTGATCTTGTAATTGTTTAATACGTTTGTACTATTGGAACAATGGATAGTGGACAGCTTTCTTATTCATATATACAATCATCAGTGTGTAATTGAAAGTAATTGAAAAGTAATTTGAATTACATGCCTTTTATTGAGAGTAATTAATTAAATTACCATTACATGTAATTGAAAAATGGGTCAATTACAGATTAATTTCAATTACATCAAAATTTGTAATTAATCACACTCAATTACCATTACAAATTACCATTACCCCATCCATGTTCACATGGTTGTTGATTTTATTGATAAATTATCTAATGATCACCTATAAGAACATAAGAGATTTCAGCACTTTTGTCTCATGGATACCACTCTTTAATTCCTAAATTTTATCACTTTTATTGATGATCGATAAGTTACATTGCTACCATAAAGAGGTAGTGTAAAATAAAAAAAACTGAATGTTTATATATATAAGAAATGTGCTAAAATCCATGTTAACTTATTCATGCAGTAAAAGGAAAAAAAAACCAGCTACAGTTAAAAACCTAGCACACAATAGTTAGACTTTTTAAGGTACCTTAAGATTCTAAAATCGACTAGAGTTAGTAAAGAGTTTATTCTAAGGCTAAGAATATGATCTTCTTAGTGTGTGATTTTTAGAGCTCCTTAGTACCACTTCCGTCGGGTTCCACTACAGATGTCTTAAGCAGTCAGACTGCGATATAATACAGCAACGATTATGAACACTGAGGGTATTGTTGTGCATTTAAATCTCGCATGTGCACCTCACAAAAGATTTAATAGAATGTGCTTTTATCTGGTTCCTGAATGGATTGATGAAATGAAATAGACACAATATCGTGAATTTGAAAGGTTGTGGTAGAATTTAAGAGAGACATATTGTCAGCAATCTGATTAAAATTACAAATCTCTTCTTAATAATGCACTTTATACAAAATAGACCGCAAGGCGCTGTTCAGAAAGAATTATTTTTAAATTAGTGAAATTACCGATTATAGATTGTTTGTCACTTAAAAGTAAGGACCATTATGTACCGACACCGGTTTATAGGCCATGTACTTTCTTTAATTATTATCATACAGTAATATCTCTTAGTATTAACTAAAAAACACATGAAAATAACATTGTGTACAGTATATGGTCTTTGAAACGAATCCTGTTTTCTGTGTTTGATTAAAGAGGAGGAGGAATATGGCTATTAGGATTATAGCCATTTTTCAAAATAGAATATAGGAAATTGAGGCATTTGAACAAGAATATGTTGTTTGATAAGAAACTTGAAGGCTTTAATTGTCATCAACAAACTTTGTGCCTAAATATTTGAATTCTGGTAGAATTACATGGGTGGGTTTTTTTTTTAATGAAAAGTTAATTCCCAGAATATTTGAATTTTCAGCCTGTCTGTCTTTGAACACTATGTGATGCAATGAATATAAGAATTGTTATTCTTTTAAATATTTAGATTAAATACACACATGACAACATTTCTTAACAATAATTCACAAGCTTTGATCAGTGATTATAATCTTTTCTTTCTTTATTTTGATGTATTCTTTTGTAGTTAGATTTTTCATACAAAAATTTTTGTAAAGAAAAAAAATCCATTATGTATATTGAATGACATATGAATTTAAATGTACCTCGACAGACAAGCCGTATTGAAACCCGTGTAGAACAATGCTCTATTTAACTATCTGTCATTCTGATGTAAGGTGATCTGGGTTGAATCTCGCCACTTACTCAGCGAATGATAAGAGTTGTTGATCAGTCTCAAGTACCTCAATTGCCCAATAGGTGGTATTTAAACTGTTTTAAATTTGACTGCAGGGAACCTCATCTCCTTTTCTAAACTAAGTTTTATATTTTTCAGAATGTCATGATAATGTTTAGCAGAACTCAGTATTATACATAGAGAATAATACATACCCTTTTCCATATCACAGCCAGTATCAGCCCGGGACCCAGATATCAGCCTGAGGGATGATATTGGTCAAGGGTTGATACAGGCTGTGATATGGAAAAAGGATATCTATTATTATATTTATAACATACTTCGTAATAAAATTGAAAAAAAAAATTCAACTTGAACAAATTGATTTTAAATATTATGGTATTTGAAAGTAGTCTGTACATGTATTAAATAAAAATATGAGATCTACAGAACCGAAATTTTCTCAGGTTTTAGAAGTTAACTGTTGCAAAACATTTGCTAGTATTTGAAGTTTTCGACTGCACTTAAAAAATTGTTTTAGAACCATTTTAACAAGGCCTTGGACTTTCAGTGGGACGTGACTACGCAGCACTGTTAAGGTCTACTTTGTGGTACGTCAAGTACAGGAAATGTTAACTATGACATCACACAAAACAACAAGTCATCAAAAATGCTCAAAAATAAAGTAATTCCCGATTGTTATCGGTACGAACACATTAAACGACATTAAAAATTACCTCTGCGTGCAACTGTGTAGTCAAATAAGTCCAACAACGTTAAATATAAACAACTGACTGATCGCGATGCACTTCTTGATGTGACGTCATACTGTAAATTTTGACGCATATTATGTGTAGAGAGAGGCGGATCAATCAATTTTTTAACTTGGGAAAATGCATTTTATAAATGAACAGAGCATAATCTTAAAACAATTATTATACCATTAAATCCTATTTATTATGCTGGTTTTAATCCAGTATGTATTAATTTTTTAGAGCGTGAATTATTTCTTTTCTAGAGTGTTAAATGTACAAGTTCGATGTGTTTGACATCGGGAAGCCTATCTAAATCCGCTTTTTACAAGGGCATACACTTAACAGGTTATTATGATCTTTTGGATTTAAAAACTGCTTCGATAAAATTTATAGAATGAATTGATAAATACGTAAAATATTAAGCGAAGGTCATATAAATTTCAACCGGAGCTCATTTATTTGATATTTATTCTAATAAAAGATGAACTCTATACAAAGCAGCAGCATTTTTCAGAATCTACTAGATAAGTAGAATTTAATTATCATTTAAATTTTTAATTCAAATAAGGGTATGCCCTTGTAATATTGAAATTTGTTTATGACCTCCATTCGGGAGAATCATCAACACATATCACGTGACTGTCCATACTTAGGACCCCACTAAGTGTCATACAAAGTGGCATTTACTACGCTGTTTCTTTTAGTATCAAATTTATATCATGATAAAATAACATTACATAAATATTTTGTAAAAATAGGTGCATCGTTTTATGAACGTTTAAATCCGTTGATATTTTCATAGTAAGCCTTAACAGTGCTGCGTATCTATTTATTGTGTCAAAACAAGTTAAAATGACGCTGGTTTCAAGTGAAATATACATCGATTGCATAGTCTTTACTCAAAAGCCAGACAAATCTTGTTGATTTCAATGAGCAATGGCTGAGTGGCCTACAATGAAATAGACAGGATTACGTCACAATGCTGTTTGACACCAACTACCCAAAGTCCAAGCTCTTGTTAAAATGGTTCTATTTTTCGTCTGTAAATATGCACAAATGCCAAAACGAAAAAAGGCAGAGAAGTTCCGCAAGGGGTGTGATACTGATCCGTATCAGCCCTAGAGGGCTAATAAACCGTATCAGCGCCGGAGGCCGATTCGAGTTTTGTGATGTCATCTGTATCACTTATGCGAAAAACCTGTACTTTTTACTAAGTATGTAATGAAGATTTAGACATTGAGTGAAGCTTTACCATTTAAGAAATTTTCATACTTTAAAAATAAATAAAATCAAAAATATGACAAGAGTTGAGTGTAACAAAGAGTTCCATATGTATGCATTGCATTTAAATCTTTCGATCATCTTAATTTGATTTATTAAATATCTCTCGTATCCAATCATAAACACATCTTTTTATTTCTAGCTGATGGGCATTCAAGAGTTTAAAGACATGTATTCAGCAATAGAAAAACATCACAGAAATCTCAGGCTGTCCCATCTCACAGGTCAAGCTAAGGATGTACAGTAAGTCAATCCCACCTCACAGGTCAAGCTAAGGATGTACAGTAAGTCACTCCCATCTCACAGGTCAAGCTAAGGATTTACAGTAAGTCACACCCATTTCACAGGTCAAGCTAAGGATGTACAGTAAGTCAATCCCAACTCAATGGTCAAGCTAAGGGTGTACAGAAAGTCACTCCCATCTCACTGGTCAAGCTAAGGATGTACCGTAAGTCAATCCCACCTCACAGGTCAAGCAAAGGATGTACAGTAAGTCACTCCCACCTCACTGGTAAAGTTAAGGATGTACAGTAAGTCAATCCCACCTCACAGGTCAAGCTAAGAAAGTACAATAAGTCAATCCCATTTAACAGGTCAAGCTTAGGATGTACAGTAAGTCACTCCCACCTCACTGGTAAAGTAAAGGATGTACAGTAAGTCAATCCCATCTCATGGGTCAAGCTAAGGATGTACAGTTAGTCAATCCCATCTCATGGGTCAAGCTAAGGATGTACAGTAGGTCAATCCCATCTCACAGGTCAAGATAAGGATGTACAGTAAGTCAATCTCATCTCACAGGTCAAGCTAAGGATTTACAGTAAGTCAATCCCATCACACAATTTTAAGTTAAGAAAATGTACAAAAGTCAATCCCATCTCACTGGTCAAACTAAGGATGTACAGTTAGTCACACCCATTTCATAGATCAAGTTAAGGAATTACAGTTAGTCAATCCCATCTCACAGGTCAAGCTTAGGATGTAAAACAAGTCAATCTTATCTCACAAGTCAAGCTAAGGATCTTCACATACAGGTTTTGTAATCATCTAAAACTGCCATCTTTACATTTACCTTTCAGAGTTCAAGCAGAGCAGGACACCAAGTTTTACCAGATTTTGCTCAAAATGATGAATGAAGTCAAACAGTGAGTGTAAAATTCCTTTACTATGATGATGAGAATTTGTGATATATTCTAATTAGGATATATCCCATTCTCGATTAAACAATCAACCAATCAATCAATTATTCAATTAATCAATCAACCAATGTTTGTTTATTTGTCACAGACTGAGAACAGGACAACAGAAGGACTCTCTAATGAAAGTGTTCACCTGGTTCAAGGCTAACAAACACACTCTACACTCAGGACCAGTAAGTTGTCTCAATCAACATTACTAGCATGTCTTTATAGTCAAACATATATACATGTAAATACCCTTCAAAAATAATGTTCACATCTAAATCTTTAAAAAAAAATTGTTTAACAGTATGTTTTATCCTACTGAGTTCTTGCATGCATTGCACAGCCCATGTCAGCTGTTGTGTGTTTGGAATATCTTCATAAAAAAGCTGACAAATTTTTTACATGACAGCATTTTGGAAAATCCTACCAGCTTAAAGAGGCTTCAGATGTCGTGAAGAAAGCTCAGGGGTCAACTAGACAGTCCTCACCCCTGCGAAGTAAGGTGGTCACCACACAGATGGCCAAGGAAGAGGAAGAGAAACAACCAGTCACCCGCCTGGAATCCGCAGAAGGAATGAGGAATTTCTTTCAAAGTGTTACCCCCTCCACCCAGCTTAATGACCCGGAGACTCCAAAGAACCTCTTCAACCTTGACCTTCCCTCTAACAAGGACTATGTGAATGAATACTTGACTAGTCGGTTTTTCCAGGCGGGAGAGATATCTGGATTTGGGCGACCTTCGACCTTGGACACGCCCTCTAACCGCGCCTACATGAATGACCAGGTGCCTTCAGAGAGAACAATGGCCTTGGAGAGGTTCATCAACAGTCCTAGTCTGTATGACGGCCCAGATATGGAGGTAAGAGATTGCTTACCATTGTCCAGTGTAGTGCTTTATGAGGTAGTATTTTAAGAGTTGAGTTCACCAGTTAAAGACGCATAGAGTGTATGTAGAGTCTACCTGGTATATGAAACTAGTTTATGTTTTAAAGCCCAAGAAAACAGTCTCTAAATCAAATATTAACAAACACAATCAAGAGAGACAGTAGTGATTGTTTTATATTTTGTGGATGTTTAAAGCCACAGTAAAACATCTTTTATTCATACGCCTGTAAAAGAAGATTAGTAATCCAGTGTGTCAGGGCCTTGAAGTCTGTTACTCCAATGTTGTATTGCACAAGACTTCATAAATCATACACTTCAGACCATTATCTATTTTGTACTATATTATGAAATAGATATTTTTTTTTTAATTGTTTTAATATCCAACCATTTATTTTTTAATTCCCTTACAAAAACAGGTATCATCTACAATGATAGTTTTCCACCTTCGTTGATATTTATAATTTCATTAATAAATAATTTAAGCATTTCTGTATGTTGACGCATGTACCATTCCACCATAACAAAGAATGTAGATCTTAGTGACCATGTTAGTCTATTTTTATGTATTATCATATTTTATTTATACACATATTAGTATTTTACTTTCTGTACAATGATCTTGAGATACTGTATTTAGAAGGACATGTTTTTTGTTTGAATTTATTTTATTGATAGTAATCAAAAGAATCGGGGAAAAGTTTTAACAGCTTACTTGTTCCACTCCTTGACATATTGTCTTTTCTGTTGCCATGGGTAACAGTTTCTAAGGAATTATTTTTAAAATGATTTAATCCGATGAAAAAAAAAATGTTATGCAACAGATAAGTGCAGATGTTAATCCATGGTAATTTTCTACATTCTCGTTAACTTTTATACACCATTAGTTAAGAGATAACACAAGAGAGACTACTCTTATCTACAAGAGGGTTGTAAAATTCCAGTCATGCGTGAAATCAAGATCAATAGGCAATGTTTAAACAATTGTATTTCGTTTAATTCTAAAAAGTAAAGTTCTAGCCAAGCACTAGGCTATTTAGTCAATGAATTGTGTATTGGAAGTGATATTGACCCAGCGAATCTCTCAAAGAGTTGATATATTCATTTTGGGAAATGGGGTAGAAACTTTTAAAAGTGCTCAATGTATTGCAATTATGACGTTTTTATGCAAGATATGATTTAATAATGCTTCGTGGAACTTTCTGTCTGATAGCAGAGACGACTTTGTTTGATATTTTCTGTTGGATTATGTGATTGTTTGGGTTGCTGAGTGAGCAACAACAACAACATGAGGTCTTAATCCCTTTTCTTTGTTGCCATTGATTTTCGTATGCACAACATGTGGACTTTTATTGAAGTGCATGTGAAATTTGTTCATTTAGAGCAATACAAATGGAAGAAAATTTAAACTACTCTTGCTGATAATGTTTTATTTAAACACATTTATTTTTCTGTAAATGAACATTAGCACAATGTGGCAGGGCTTGATTGTAAAGAAAAATTCACCACTAAACGCTTGTTGAAAAAACTGCCGCGTCGAGAGTATCAGAATTTACGGACACTTTGTAAACATTGAATGTTTACTCTGTATATGTAACAAAGAATTGTTAATAGAAAGTGAAAATTTTAGTATTTTTTATGTTAGTGTTTGTTCTATCTGTACGTGGCACACAAAATTCTCTTGGATACTTTGGTTGTCTCAGTCATCAATGTATTGTGTTCCCTACAAAAGATTCACGTCTGCCAGTATGAGATAGTTTATTTGGAGTTGTTAGGCTGTTTCCCAGGTAGGTTTAAGAAATCTTAAGTTTTCTGAAAATTTATACCTGAAAATTAATTGATATCCCTATGAAACATGAACTTATTGTTACATTTACAATAAAGATATAACTTTTACAAGTTCTACAATTAGACAATGCAATATTTTTTTTATAACATGTAAAAAATGAATAATCCATTATTGAATTGAAATTGAATATTTGAAACTTTTATCATTTTTTTTAAATTCTAAAGTAATGTATTATCAGTGTCAATGAGGTTGTACTTACCCCAAGCTTTATCAGACACAAAGAGAAGAGCTCATACATGTTTTCTTTATCATGTATTCACAAAAAATTTAGATGATACATGTTTGGTGAAAATAATTTAGTTTGTGCAATCATTATTAGATACTAATTTATTACATGTTTTTTAAAAAATGGTGATGGCTTTACATAGATTCTCGATGGCCTAATTCACAGAGTTCATGGCCACTTAATGCAAAAAAGTATCCAAAATATGTTTTCCCCGTTTTCTAACATGTTTGGAATTCCTATTTTGATTTATAGCTCGAAAGATAAAAGGTTACAAGGTATATAGTAAGCCTTGTTCCAGTATATTTAAAAGTCATATTAAACTTCATGGACAGTTTGACCTTGACAAGTGGATGACCCCTAATTTTTGATGTCAAAAGGTCAAAGGTAATGTCCAACCCAATTTTGGAGGGAAGGGGGCATACCCAGTATAGGATTTTTCAACACTAATTTTGTATCTATATGGATTTAAACTACTGGTACCTTGATCAGTGTGCATGCTATCTTGTGGAACAGCTTTTCCAATACCCATGATGCCTTTTGTTAAACAACACATATTATTCTGTTTTATCTCTTCAGTCATGAATCAATTGTAATGAAGCAGTTTTGGGGAAAATATTCAATACTTCCAATTGATCTGCTTTTACAGTGATTTATTTAATGTGTTTTTACACAATCCAAAAGATAATAGAGATGTTTCCAGGATCGTTTTCCAACTGTGTTTAACTTTGTGTGGGCATTGACTATCATAAGGACCCATTAATTTTGTACGTTTATGGAAATCAATGCATCCGTTTATAAAGCCTCCAAAATAAAGGCTTTTTTATCATATGTGTAAAAGGGATTTGATATTTAAATGCTGGTTTAGAGCATATGCAGAGCAACAATTTCCAGAAAAATTTTCAAGCATTTCCTAGGGTTTAGGCTACATTTAGTACCAGTATAAGGATTCGTTTCTTAGTAGTACGTGTAATTACATCTTAGATTAGTAACATTAAATACATGTATATAGTTCATCAATTCGTCAAGTATTACCACTTGTTGTCTTGGAATAGCTTCAGAGATTGGCAAGTTCCCTCGGAGATGTTGATGAGGGTCATACAGAGTTACAGCCCCTGCCTCAAGAGGACGGTCGCGATTCTGTAGAGAGCCAGCGTTACATCGAGAGCGTAACAGCCGACAGCAATTACCAGGACGACGACGAAGGGTTTGAAATTGATGAATCTGGACCGGCAGATATTGACATGGAGCTGCCAGATATCCGTAGGAAGCTGTCCAGAGAACAAACTGCCACCACCAGTTTTAGGGCAGCCATGTCTGCTCCTACTCACGGAGACCAGGTGAATTTCGATTCAGTTTGATAATTTAAAATTTATTGATTTATCTCTGAATCATAGAACTCAACATTTCTTGTGGTGGTTTACAAATTAAGAAAAGAAAAGTTTTTTCATGGTTGCTGTTTTTTTTATTAAAATCTAATTAATTTTTTTTTGTCTTGACAGTTTTCTAATTTGTCGACGTACATTCCCAAGAAGATGGTCCACCCCATTGCTAGTCTGGTGAACCCTCACGCTCAGCTGGCTGCCATGGAAGCCAAGCGAGCGGAGGAAGAGTACCAAGCCTCCAGAGAAAACACCAGTCTATCTCACCGGATACTTAGCAGATCATCATCAGGTTAGTAAAATAGAAAAATCTGTGTGGTAGCTTTTCTCGTGTGATACATAGGTCATCTACAGGTTTGTAAAGAAGAGAAATCTGTGTGGTAGCTTATCTCGTGTGATACATAGGTCATCTACAGGTTTATAAAGAAGAGAAATCTGTGTGGTAGCTTTTCTCCTGTGATACATAGGTCATCTACAGGTTTGTAAAGAAGAGAAATCTGTGTGGTACTTTATCTCGTGTGATACATAGGTCATCTACAGGTTTGTAAAGAAGAGAAATCTGTGTGGTAGTTTATCTCGTGTGATACATAGGTCATCTACAGGTTTGTAAAGAAGAGAAATCTGTGTGGTAGCTTATCTCGTGTGATACATAGGTCATCTACAGGTTTGTAAAGAAGAGAAATCTGTGTGGTAGTTTATCTCGTGTGATACATAGGTCATCTACAGGTTTGTAAAGAAGAGAAATCTGTGTGGTAGCTTATCTCATGTGATACATAGGTCATCTACAGGTTTGTAAAGAAGAGAAATCTGTGTGGTAGTTTATCTCGTGTGATACATAGGTCATCTACAGGTTTGAAAAACAAAGTTTATTTCATAGTATACTTTGTAAGTCCCCCAACAAAAATCTTTAGTTATCATCATATCTTGGGTAATACAACTAAGTACTGGTATATCGATCATTGGGAAGTTTAATTCTGATAAATCTTTAATTTATAATATACGTACCAATTCCTCAGCAAATCAGCATATAACGTTAATTCTTTTTTAAAGTGAAAAAAGTTTGCTTTATATATGTGTTTCAGAGTCTCTATCTCTTATACAATTCCATTTGATTAGACTTGGATGATACTTATTAATTATATCTCTTGGACAAATCCATGGAGATTACACAAACCAAAATACATTTCTATTAAATGGTATTTACAGTGTACAGTGTTATAATGTATTACAGCTGTTCCCAAGTCATCAGCCACACCCCAGATTCCGACCTTCAGACCGGTGACTGCCATTTCCTCCCACCCTGAGAGCCTCACCCACTGGAAATCCTACACCAAGGACATGTCATATGGACAGGAAATTCTAAGTAAGGAACTTGACAAGTAAAATAACATGACCAAACAGTAAAAATACCAATTGCAATTTGATAGTAATAAAAAGTTTGTGTATGAATTTTGAAAAAGTTTCAATTAGTAGGTCACTTGAATAAAAAAAATTGTATCAGATGTGAATTAAACTTTGTAACTGGCAATTTAAATTATATGTGATAACAAAAACAGGGCGGTCACCTAGAATAGTGAGAAGGGGGTCCAAACGTTACCAAGGTAACAGGGATACAATAGATAAGTTGTTCCCATCAATCCCTGGAGGAAATAACCCATCCCCGTCACAAAAGCTAATCACTGACCCCCAGACTGGTAAACACCGATGTTTCACTGTTGTTTTATTTTTATTTTTTTGTTTATTTTGAAGTTTGAGTTGCCACGTTTTTAACTCTGAATCAGTCATTTTCATCCAACATCCATCATGGGGGGGGGGTTGGCTCTATCCCTCCATGAATTACATTTACTGAGTATTGGAAGAAATATAGATTTTAAAGAGTATGGTTATTGAAAATGCTGTTGAAGCAGTGACGGGTAGTTAGACTATAATATACTGTATTAAAGTGATATAGATTTAAAAGCTTTATTTAGAAAAAGTTGCATGGCATGTTTATAGATATTGAATTTCGGGGGGAATTCGTAAAAAGAATGATAACTACATAACAGTAGTGGATTCTCGTAGAGTTTCTGAGCTTTATATTGGTTTAGTTAATATAGTATTAAATATATTTTTAGATTCTGTCATTGACTGCATCTGAATCAGTTATTCCATTTTCATTATATTTCATTTCTGCATTCCTCTTGTTTGTTTTTAATGACTCTGTTTCTTTATTTTTAATTTTGCATGACTGCTGCCTAAGTAACCATCGTTTGCTTGCATTTTGTTTTTCTAACCTCGAAGGAGATTTGAGTTTTGTTGGTCGCAGTGGTACAGCAATGGATGTACGCTACACTGCCCACGACTTCGGAGAAATGCCCGAGGAGATGACAAAACATGTCGTAGCATTCTTTTCTCAGAATTCAAAGTCGGTACCGATGGCCAAGGGTATATATATTGTACAAAATTCATGTTACATGTATATTGCACCTTTAATTTAATATTGTCATGAATTCACTACCCCTCCCTGTGTATGGTAGAAGTTTTTTGGTGTAGTTTCAATCTTTATTGATATACTTGGAGACAATTGTATATAAATGGAAATTTTCATCTCATTATTATATCTTATGTTATGTATACTTAGTTGAATGTTGAAGACAAAATTAAATATTGTACCATAATTATAGAGAAGAAGAAAATTCTTCATATCTATCGATGACTGCAATAAGACCTTTAATATAATGATTATAATTCAAAATTCAGCAGTAAAAATTCCGATAAATGCATGAATTAAAAGATTTTTGAAGTAGGGAGCTAGTCTAGAGCTAGTTTTACTTTTTGATCAGTTAGTAAGTCACAGGTTATGTATTAATAATTAATATTTCATCTGCATGTTCTTCTTAAATCAATAAAACTTTTTACTCTCTCCTTCTAATTGATATATCTCTATTATATTTAACTACTTTGTAGTAATTGTAACAAGTATGTATATTTCTACTTCATTAAAGTGCTTATGTGTAGCTATATTTTTTAATTACTTTTTATATGTAACACTATTAAATTTTTAGATCTGGTATATACATGCATGTTAATTTTAATTACATTAAATTCAAAAGTATATTTAACTAAGTTAACTTTTACAACCAAAATACTCATCTGGGTACATTTAATATAATCAGTTATGGCCTCAGAATATATCATTTATTACGATACTTATTTTCCAGATTGTTTGAGTTTTTCAAGGCTTAAAATGTTCTTGTTATTGATTGGCTAGTGTTGACCCCGCGAACTGTGGAAGTTCAGGAGTTGTATACACAAAGCTCATTGGAGGACTTCTATGCAATGGCTGACAACCTTTATCCAAGATTTCCCAAATATCGCAAACCTGTGTACTCCAAACCAAGGTCAGCTGCTTCTAGTCGTATGACTGATACTCCTGAAAAGACTTCTCGGCACACAGAGAAACCAAAATTTCATCCCTTGGGCAAACAGCTTCTGGATGCTGCGTGAGTAATTCAATAGGTCATTCAAAATTTAATATTAATTAAGCAAATTGAGTAAAAGAAAGTAGGGTCTAATATGTAGGGAAAACTCTCTATTAAAGCATTGTATGAAAGTTTTGGACGTCCCCTTATGAAACATCCTCTTTTACAGTGAAGCTGAGTTGCGTGAAAAAGAAAACAGGCCTCCGCCTGAACCAGCATCCTCTGTGAAGCTGGACGCTGTGGTACAGCTTGTGGATGACGTCTCAGAGAACATGACCTACTTCAAGGAAAGGGTTTGTACCATAGAATCTCTATAAAACCAATAACACTGATGAGTTAGCCTAATTATAATATTGGTTTTATAGCATAAAATATGTATCATTATTTCCAATGAAAACGACCCAATAAAGTCTTTGTTTACCAAACTTTTACCCTCTGCAAATGGGTATCAATCTGTTCGTAATAATTGTGTGACTTGTTTCTTCTAGCTTGCACCAGCCCCAAGTCCAGGATTTCGACAGCCATCAAGTAGTACGGTATCTAGGAGACCTCTGTCACGCCCGGCAACAGCCACAGGTCATAGGTCACCTAGCCCAATGCAGCAGTCAAATTCACCCGATATCATGTGAGTCTCATCCACTCTGCTTCTGTCATGTTATAATGAGATGGAGACTTACTCCATCATATCTCATTCTTACACGATTTCTCTCCCTGTCCCTCAGTGATTTTTAGTTGCTACACTTTACAAAAACTATCAATGGCCTGATATTCAAGATATATGAAAATAGTTGATCTAAAAAAGGCATTCTTTTTCTTCAATATTATTGTTTAACATTATGTTGAATAGATATTAGAAACCTGCTTTTACCCTGTTCAGATTTTACATTGTTTTGTGGGTAATCCAGCCATTGTTTGTCATTTAGGTCAGAGCGCCCCAGACCCCATACCTCTTTCTCTCATAACAACCCTCCCCCTGGTGTGGAATTCCTGGAGCCCCACCCTCCAATGTCTGCCCGGTCAGGGACGCCCAGTAGAACAGCGGAGGCTATCGACTGGAGAGGGAAGATCATCCCTGAAACAGAGCGCACAAAGTGTGTACCATTCATTTACTGTCTTCCAACCTTAGAGTCAATGCATTCATTGCTTACAGTTGTTTTGTTTGATGTCATTTACTAATACATGTTTTGTCTACAGGATTTTATTATAGCAAACTGCCATCAACATTAAAATTTTTAGATCAAATACCAGCACTTTTATATGTACAATATAAGCCTATTGGGTAGTATTATTTGCAAATGCTGACAAATTTTTTGCATTTGTCTTTTTCTGTTATGGAAACACAAGACGTTTCTCAGTTTTAGATAATTTTTCTTGATAGATTATTCGTTATTTATATGTATTTAAACCCATTAATGCCCAAAAATCCAGGGCACATTGCAGGCTATTTTTGGAGTTATAATATTTTGAATTATCCTTATAATAGCACGCAAAATGATACATGTATTACCGGTAATTACTTATAAAAAAAATTGATATTCTAAATACGGTAGAAAAAT
Source organism: Magallana ariakensis (assembly GCA_020458035.1). Taxonomy (NCBI): domain Eukaryota; kingdom Metazoa; phylum Mollusca; class Bivalvia; order Ostreida; family Ostreidae; genus Magallana; species Magallana ariakensis. Next base: position 25,033,520 of record CM035815.1, on the reverse strand, counting down.
ATCCTAAAACATGAAAATTAAATTATTGAATTACGTAGTGGAAATCTTAACATTGCAGAGATAGGAAAAATAGAAAATAGAAAAGAATGGAAGATGTGTCGTGTCTGACCTTAACAAAATATTCAAATATTGTGTGTTGCTGTATATCAAATAAATATATAAACCATGATAGTGTGACTGATTTTATGGAATCCCAGATAACATTCTGTTTGGGAATATATGTATAACAGATATACCGGTACAATATGATTTTATTTTAGATGGCTTAAAGCAAAGTTTGGGGATCATACTTATGTCCAAAAAATGAAAGGAAAACGTCCAGTTGGAGCTACACATGCCGGCAAACGGCCAAAAACAGCTCCTCAATCTTTTCAGGATCGCTGGAAAACTGAGAAGGTTAGCAAATGCTTTTTGGGGATACTAGAGTACACATTGTTGACAAACACAAGAAATGCAAACAGTTACAACTTAATACCACTTCTATTTCTGATAAATGTATCCAAAATAGTACATTGAAAGTCATTTGAAGTTTGGATTGAATTTTAATTTATTAGAGAGGGTAGCAAAGTAAATTTTTAATGTGAAATTATTTGAGTCATCAACATGAAACTGTTGCAAGGGAAGTAACTCTGATGCCTCTGTGTGTTGTAGGAGAGCAACACAAACACTCGAGTGGAATCCCAGGCGGCGACTAACACGATGACCGAGGTGGACCCGAAAGTGATGGAGTCCGTGATGAGAGTGCAGCCAATCGAAAACTGGAACACTGGGTAGGAAGGGATAAAACCTTAGATCGTTTTTTTTTATGGCCTCCTGCAACTTGTTGTGAAAGGTGTATAGTGGCATTGTGTATATGTGGGTGTTTGAGTTTACAAGACTTTTGAGCAAGTTTGAAAGGACTTAAAATCATCAAACTTTGTATACCTTTTTTGGCATTGTGATATGTCAAACCCTTTTAATTTCCTTTGACTTGTACGTGTATATCAATAATGAATTTTTTTTTTGGTCTTCAGGATGGGATCTATGAGCTCAATTTTCCTGGATGATGTAAGAAACATTTCATTTCATTTTTTTGGAAAATTGCATTGCATTGTTGAAGATTCAACATTAATTTAGCTAATAACTTATAACTTCAATTGATTTGTTTGTAGGATTTTCTACGATCCTTCAGTGGAAGTCGTCACACCGGTCATCCTTCCACGGACACTAACACCCCTGTACCCATGGAGTATGTTCCCATTGTGTCCTCTGCACCAAGGTCACTCTCAGGTCAGTTGGAATATCTAATTAGCTGCATAACACCATGTGATATCATTACCCACAATTTGTTATCAACACTGATTTTCTTTTTGGTTTCACTCTTATTCCACATTTTTATGGATTTTCATGGTTTCACCTAGTTGTCCTTGGGAAAGTCAATTCACAAACAATTTAGACCAGTAGATATATATATTTGTTTAGATATTGTCCCATGAATGTCCATGATATAAACAATAAAAAATCAGACCTCACATTTTAAATACAAACTCTATCAGGAAATGTATAAAAGCAGTATGTTCTATAAATGTACACCCTAGTAACCCTCAAAAGAATATGGAGAGCTAAAATCCACCCCAAGAGCAAGGAAATTTGCTACTAAATGTACAGTTCCCCCTGTATTTGCTGAAAATAAATACCCGGTACATGATTCATGTAATGTATTGTGAAATAGTTTCCTTTAGATTTTTTGCCTTTTACATACTCTAAAGGCTCTTTAGACCGCTATTGTCAGCGTTAAATTAGAAAAACAAAACTTTATCAACAAATAAACATAGCTGTCAATAGGTGAATATTTGACACTTGACATTTCTAGGTTAATGAAGGCATCTTAAAGTGATATTTAAAGTTAAGTGACCAGCTTAGCACAGAGCAGTCATTGGAAACTACAGTCAATCAAGCAAAACCATTTTCTATGAAATTTATTTTCTTTAGGTCAGATTGGGTAATAAATAAGATATTAGACACACATTTCATATAATGCCCACTGCCCAATCGATACTCAATTTATGAGTTTCAAAATGATTTTTCTACCAAAATTTTCCCCTGAATGGCTGCACATCATTCCTTAAAATACATCCAAATATTTTTATTTTTTTATAGTCAATATGCTGGCTATCTGTAATGAATTTTAGTACCGTTTTAAAAATTTTTAAAGTACCTACCGGTATATATCCTAATCAAATTAACTTTTAATTGATATTGTTCACTCTATCAAATTGCAATGGATAAGAAAATGATCCAATTCTCATAAAAGATTTAATTCATTTGAAATTTGCCGATGATAAATAACTTACCCTTCAAAAAGGTAATCCCATGAAATATCATAGTTATATCAGAAATATATAAACAGTCATATTTATGTGTATTTATTTTGAATTACCTTTAAGAGTTTAGGAGTCATTTGTATTAAAGTCACCTGGCGAAGCCACTTTTGATCGATGACACAAGCAACATTTAAAATAAATGTTCATCGCTGTTATCTTTACAAACGCTAGATACTCGTAGGTTTAAGTATGCTTGCCCTGAAATGTGAACGTTTTCCTTTTATTTGCTGACATTGAAGAATTTTCTTTACTTGTTTGTCAGCATGGACTTTGGAACTTTGCGTTATTTGGTTTCAAGTTTGTTGAGTTGTGTTGTATTGAAGTAAGCCCATTATATCCCTGTAGAGTCCGCCAAAATACCTTTTATATTACCCAACTTGGGCATGAGAAGACAGCTGTACAGAATTTAAGGATTATCAATAAAACTCCAATAAGAAAAAAATGCCAGTTTTGTGAAATTTTACTTTAACATGCCTCGATAAAGTTAAGATATGGCTCCATGCAATCACAAGAGATACAGATATAATTTTAGGGATATTAATTGTGTACCTAATATTTATGGTTTTACTTGTGTACCGGTAATTTGGAAATCGGCAATCGTTGTGAGTATGGCACTGCAAGGACAAACAAAAAAAATTCTGAATTTTTGGTAGTTTATTTTTATAAGTCAAATCAAAATGTTAATTTATGCTAGTGTGTGTCAACATAATTTTGTTTTCTTTACATGTTTAATTCAGATTATGATAAGGTTTGATCAAACTTTCTCTGCATGCATGCATGTGCAAACACTTACCCGGTAACTTTTTATCCGACCCAGCATAATATGTGTACCGGTATTTAACAATGAGTTCTATGCCGGATAAATGATGGCATTTTTGGAAAGATTTTTGCTCACCTTAATTACAGCAAATAATAAATTGTGTACTTAAAGATGGTATTATTTTGAAATTTAGAAACCAATTTACCTGAGTGTACACATAATGCTATAAATAGTTAAATACTTCACCCAGTGGTATTGTGTATGTCCTCACTTGATTTTAAATTACCCTAGTTTGGTAATAAACCAAGGGATTATCTCAAACTCTTAATCTCTTTAATATTCATCTGACTTTATCAGAGAGGTCGGTCTTAGATTAGTCCTCTTGGATACTAGATCTCGCCTACAAACAGGTATGGAGGTTTTGACATTAGTAAACCTCATTTCATTTCCCTTTTTACTGGTAATGACTTATTTCTCCAACTAAAATACACAAGGTCAGTTTAGTTTGAAATTAGCCAGAATTTAATTTTCTTCAAGAAATGGTTCTGTGTTAATATCAAACTTTTTTATACATTCAGTTCTTCACCTGATTATCAAAGGATATACTAGCTAGCATAATAGCTACTCCAAATCATGTCTGCTGTAAAATAGAGTTAATTTACTCATTAACATCGAGAAACATTAATTCATTGTTCCAAAATATGTGATTGTTCCAAAATATGTGATTTTTCAGTGAATAAAAAACGTATTCGATTCGGAAAAGGTAGGTCAAGAAAATGTTTAGTTTGAGCTTCATATGATGTTTTCTTGGTTTTGCTTCATATCAGAGATTGTACCTTAGTTTTGTGACCAGTCTGTTAGAATTCCATGTTTTAACATTCGTCAGGAACATTTAATACCTTTAATCTTGTAATAGAGTTTAAATATTGATTTGTTTATTTTACTTTAATTGTGGTGAATGATTCTTACCAAAAGGGTACTGTATATATATGTCAAATGCTAAAATCTTTGTTTATATAGGTAATGGTTTCTGCAAGCTTTTTGTGTTAAATGGTGATTTGTTTAACATTGCCCAGAAATGTTTGTGTGAAATTATACGTTACCTTTTTTTTTTTTTTTTTTTTAATTTACTTTTATAAGAATTTATCTCAAAATTCTTTAACAAAAAGATAACTTTAGATAAAAATATTTAAACTTTTGGGGGAAAAATGAATTCTCTATTGTTCCTGAGTCAGACATGCTGTATATAATTTTCATTATTAAAGCTAGCTCAGCCATTGAATTGCTGTGGTGCTTACTGCGAGAGTTTATTGATTTTGAGCTCTTTATTTCAAACTCTTTAAAAAAAAAATGGCTACACATTTTATATTACATGTAATAAAAAACATTGTGTCCAAGTTTTTTTATTTCATTACTTTTTTTTTTTAAATAAAAAAATGATGAAACATGGACATCTTTTTTTGTGTTTTTTGAAAAAGTATCTTCATGAGATGTGCTAGTATATAAGATACCATATTTGATATTGTTTGATGCACACCTTTAGAGTATCTTTGAAACTAATCATGTGATATGATCTTTATGAGAACATTTTAGAATTTAGTATTTTGAAATCAGCTTGAGAGGAAATCAAAATTCTATCACAAAGACAGACTCTGCTTGATCAAGGCTCCTTTTTGATTTAGATGTGTTTGTCATGAGTTGAATCACAAAAATGTGTGTATGTAGCTGTACTGTATATGAGCCAGATAGAATACCGCACACTGTACTTACTAACAACAGGGAATGGAGTTTGTAAGAATGACATATTGTTAACATTGAACACACTTAGATATGTACTTAGTTCTTCATCAGATCTGCCCATGTTTGCAAACTATAGTACTTTAAGAATGTATGTTGACTTTTTAAACACTGTTTGTATTGAGTGTTGAGGATTTCATTAGTATTTAGGGCACGATGACAACATCAGGACTAATTTTGATTACGGTATTTAAATTTCCTGAAATAGAGCCATAGATTTTTAAACAATTAATTGAATCAATTTCGGATAGATGGAAGTTTATTATCAAGACCCGATCTGCTAATGTTTTTCAACTTAAAAAAAACTATCAGTGATATTTAGAAATACTTTATGCCTGTTTTCAGGTTCCATTAGCAATGCTTGCTCAATAAATGCAAAAAAAACATGACTTTAATTTTTAGATTGCCAGTTGGTTGTGATATTTGAAAGAATCTTGAGGAGGCCGGCCTCTGTTATCAGTGCTGAGATGGCGTCCCTTTAAAGTACATGTTTATAACAATGTGTACCTAACAATTGAAAATAACAGAAAACTTGTATATCATGTCATTGAGGTGGATTAAGCGGCCCTCAGAACCCATTGCCGTAATTTACAGGCCATCTCCAATAAACAGAGTGTTGTCCCAAGCCCCGAGTCGAGTGGACGGAGTTAGGCCGGTTTGTTTGTATTTTTAGTCAATGATTGTTTTATTTTTACCCAGGAAGTCGAGCCCAAAGTCGCCAAACTCGGTCCCGATCAGATACAAGAGCAGAGAGTCGAATTGATGAGTAAGTTGCAAGTTTTTATTTTAATTTGTTTTTTTTCTGAGCATTAACTTTTTTTTATGTTTCTGTATCATTATTTAAATTGGTTTTTACGGTTTGGCATTTAAATGTGTGAAACTCTAGTGATAATTGAATTTTAATAGTCATTTAAAATACAGTTAAGAGTTTTAACAGATTAAGAATTAACTTTAAATTGTTATGTTCAGGAACTGCTACCATTTTCAGATTACCGGTAGTTGAGAATTCTGAGTGAAATTCTTCTAAATTTGCCCCCTTCCTCCTGAAAAATTTTAGTTTATCATATGTATGATATCACATATACAAGAAATGTATGTTTAAAAATTAATAAAGACTACATGTAATTTCATTACAACAAAAATGAGTTATGGCTTGTATGAGAGAGGTTCCAAAACAAGATGGACTGTTTGTTAGACTTATTGTAATGTTAAAACTTGGTGAGCCTTTTCAAAAGTGGTATGGACCCCAGTGGACAAGTTGCAATATTCATCACTTTTTCTACTTCATCCTAATTCAGAAGATTTTCTTTAATCCTTTATCAAGGAATTATATGAAAAATTGCTCATTGTAAATTTATTTGGATAATACTCAAGATCTAAGACTCCTAAAAATGCACAACCCAAGAAGAGAAATAAATGATGAATCAACTTTAAGAATTCCTAAGATTCCAATATGCAGAACATTTTTTGATTTGACTGCATGCAAACCTTTTACTGCATGTTTATACACAGAAAGAAACTGTTGGGGATTCATGTTTTATAAATATAAAAATATGAGATTCAAGGTAGAACCGTTTTAACAAGAGCTTGGACTTTGGGTAGTACGTGACAAACTCCGATTTGATGAAGGCGGGGTCTACTCGTTGTTTACTGTCCAGTCATTGGCTAATAGATATGAATACATTGAACGCAGTGACACTCGTCCGACCTTATCCAGGGATGTATATTTCGCTGAAACAGCGTCAATTTCACACAGCAGAGCAGATCTTGGCAAACAACTTTCCGGTTTTGACAGTCTATGAATATTAATGAGCTTCTCTTAGCGAATTAGAAGAAAGGAGGTCAATATTTGAAAGCTTGTTTTGATGAGTAAACTAGATAGTAACATCCCACCGAAAGTCCAAGCTCTTGTTAAAACGGTTCTATCTACCTTAGAATTGGCAAATATTGCAAATACGGTATCCCAAGATTTAGCCAATATCTAAAGTGCTCTCTGTAGATATTAGCAATATCTGGAGATATCCGTGTTAGAAGTTATGCTCCTGCCTGGTTCAGGGCATTGTATCTACACCTTCAGCTGTCTGGTTTCGGCCCAGCTTTAAGCCCCAGCTAATCCTGTGCAAATTTCACCTCAATCTCTGAACTGTCGGTGTCCAATCCTGAACCAGGTATTTCTGAGAGCAGCTTAACCCAATGCACACAAAACAAAACACGGTATCTCAAGTTCTTTTTAAATGTTTCGTTTGTCAAAGCCATAGGTGATAAAAGTAGTGAGTTGTAAACCAAAGTTAAATTAATTGCAGATAAATAGTTAAAGCACTTCCGAAGCCCGATAACCTTGTATATAAACAGCGTTAAATAAAAACCAAAGTTCTTGGCTCTCTGTTTGAGGATGAATTTTTTACTCTAATGTTGTACTAAATTTTCCCTAAACAGGATATATAGATGTTTAATATTCTGTAATGTTTATTACTTTTAAATCTTATTAAAGCAAAAGGAAGTTTCACTTTAAACTTGGCGTTATCAGTGTTTTTAAATGTCCTGCCAACTGTGTATCCTTTACCATTTATTTATTTGAAATCAGAAGTTGTAAAAGGCCTGATAGAGAGGGAGAAACGATTCGAACCATTTGATTTCTTTCTGTAGAATACAGGACGAGGAGACGACATGTGATGACCAGCAGCCAGCCAACCGTGAAGCAGGAGAGCCAGTTGTCAAGGACAACCAGTACCAGGGAAGTCAACCGGAACCAGATCAAGCTCAACAACCAACTGTCCACTTCCAGACACCTGATATACAGGTATTCTATCGTTAAATTAAAAAAGAGTTAAGAGGCCATGGTGTCTTGTGAAGGTCATCTGGTGGAAAACTGATAACGTGGTCAACTTTGCTAAATGCTTGATTAACTTATTTGAATAGTTTCAAAATTATATTGAACAATCTGAAACTTTACAATGCAGAGACAAAATGAGTCAAATTTAAGTTATCATATAAATTTACTCAAATAATAAAGAAGAGTTCAAAAAGATTTTGTCTGTTCTAAAGATGTGAATTTATTACTGTACAGATTCTCTACAAGAACCATCTTTGTAGAGTTAAAGAAAATATCAGTCAAATAAGAATGCAGTTTTATGCAAGATGATATTCTTGGGATGGTTGACGTCTTTTTAATACTTTCAATTTCTCCAAGACTTCTTTGAATACAGTAGCACACACAGTGGTGAAAAGTTGCACATAAAGACAGCTCAATTGTTGAAGATATGATACATATGATTACATTAGTACATGTAACTTTGTTTTTTGATCATGTAATTTTGATTTCAAGGAGGAGTATCTAGAAGGCAGACAGGACCTAGGGGATGTACCAGGGGTAGGTACAGTTAACATCGACGATCAGGGACGGATAATAGGAATAGTCAAAGAAGACGACAATGAGTCTGTCTCAACCACAACAACACTTGACCAAGACCATATAGCACCGAGACAACCCATCAGGTTCCACACAGAGGACTTACATAATGGCAACGTTCATATAGAGGTCACTGCTGTCCCATCTGCTGGGCGTGCCCCCACCCCCCAGGAGTTAAGACAGCGCCCCATACAGGCCCTCAGTAAATCTGACACCTGGAATTATGCTCCAGATGTTGAACAACAGGAAGTAGATACTGAGATATATCTTCCAGGCCAGAGGAAGCCACAAACCCCCAACATCTTCCAGAAGGGGGATATTTGGTATAAGACAATTGTGAAGCCAGAGAACTACTGTTTTGATTGTCTCCCTGACAGTATGTCCACTAAAGTGGGTCGGTCGGCGGGCAGGATGCCCGGTCGGCCCCAGAGCGTGTCATCTCAGGTGCTACGAATGGCTCGCAAACAGAACGAGTACTTCACAAAAGCCCCACCGGTGAGAACCCCACCCTCCATCCCTAGTCCCTACCACCACACATCTAGTTCACCGAGATACGGAGAGACCTACAACTCGGGTCTGGAACACCACGCCAGGAAAGTGAAAAGTCCGCGGCATTTCATGGAGCATGGTAAGCCTATCGTATAAAATAGGTCTAATCTATTGTTATTTTCTTTTATCATCATTGGATTGAAAGTAAATTGAAATTTTTGGGGTGTAAGTTTCAAGTAAGTGAGACACTTTTAATTGAGATAAAGTAAACAGTCTGTGTATAGAGACCCTCAAATCTGGTGTTTGTATTATGTTATTTGAAGGTTCCAATGTGGCCGAATTTGTTACGGGTAATTTGTGTGATTAATACTTTTGCAAGCTGGTGTCAAATATGCACTCATAAAATGATTAAAATGATTACATTTCCTATAACAAGATACATGTTTGAGTAGTTTTTCAATATGAGCAAGTGATGACTAGGCTTTTTTGGGGGCTGGCAAATCACTTTGCACATAAAAGTGCATGGATTTAATTTCACTGGAGTTAGAACCATGCAGCTTAGTCAATAGAAACGTTGGAATGAACAATTTGTCTGTTGGTTTTTGAAAGCCATTAAAAAGATTGAAAGAAGTGGTTTGGCATTGTTTTATTAAGAACTGCGATGGAACTCGATAATTAAATGTTTGACAGCAGGGAGGGTCCATGAAATGAAAAAGAAGACCATTTTCTCTGTGTTTGTTTGATACCAGCCTAATGGGTGTAGTGAGTTTATGTTTTTAGTTTAAATGTTAAAATCATTAAATGTAGTGTGTATCAGGTACAGTTGGCTTGTTCTAAGCTTTTTTGTCCACACAGCTGCATATTGTAGAGTGGAAATAAGAAATAGGGGACATTAAAACTCTCACTGATAAAGCAACCTACACATGCATTTAACTTCACTGTAGAAATGACTTTATTACAAACAAAGTTTTGAAGTACTCGTTGAAATACATGTACTTTCTTAGTGTTTACAAAAATTTTACTTTATTATACATGTATTGTTAATTTTGGCTTTATAAATAATATCATAAATTAATCCTGTCTGGAGTGGCTGAGGTATCGGAGATGTTAAGTGATTTATAGATATATAGCTACTAATTAGTTTGTATAAGTGTGTATGGGAGAAGGGGATGTCTGTTGTCATGTAATATTAGTCTGCTTTTTGTTGATGTTGCATCTTTAATTATTTTTTTTCCAATGGTTTGATTTCCATTCCATCAGTACTTGCTATTTTTAATAAGTTTGAGAAGTGAAGAAATATTAAATGCATAATGAAAAGAAAGATATCTAAAATTCACTCAGATATTAGTATAATATTGCATGTATTCATACATGCAATATTAAATGAGAAGAAACATAAAGAGTTTTGTTCATTGGATGAAGAAAATAACACTACTGAATGATTGTCTACTTACCTTTGGGTTAATTTTTTTCATATCATAGGAAAATTTGTTTCATTACTTCTTTGGAGCTTCAAGAAGAGTACATGATTGTATTAATTAAGACATCGCAGGCAAAGCTGATAGTTTTTTTTTTAATAATGACCCGTAGCCCCTTTGTGAGTGTCTGTATTGTTTATCGACATTGTAGTGGTGGACCTTAGGAAGGACACTGTGTCCGCACCCCCTGGGTCCCTGGTCACCCGCGAGGACAGCTTGATGGAGTCACTACAGGTGTGTCGACTGTCCACCAGGGGGAGCAACACTGAAGGACTGGAAGGTAGGTCTAAAAGGAGGAACAGAGTCTGATTACATTTATACTTGTGGAGATGAGGTGGAAAAGATTCAATTTAACATTGATACATGTATTTACGCTAGTTAGGGGTCATTTTTTGTATACTTTATTTTTATCATTTGATATTGGGGTACATTTATTTTCTAAAAGTTATGATTAAAATATTTTGATAAAGAATGAAAATAAAGTTGCATTCTTACCCCGTTATGGTTTGAAAATTGAAGAATACTGTAGAAAAGAGAGAGTTTGAAGTTTCTGTTCATGAATTTTCTGAACTTGACAGGAAAGCCTACAGAGGAGGGGGAAATGATGGATGACAATGAGAACAAAAAAGTGACCTTCAGGGAGGAGTCAGAGCCATCCATGGAGGGCAGGAAGAGCACGATCTCCAAGTCCTCCAGCTACACCCAGATCTCCATTGCTCACATTGGACGCCCCATCGCTCAAGTCTCCCGAATACCAGACCCTGTAAGCAATCAGATTTCTCTTGGAAATATTTTTCAGAAATATTGTATACATGTACTGGTATTTCATTTTGGCAATCGTTTCTCCATTATTGGCATTAAATATGCTGGGATTTGAATTATTTTATTGTATTTAATATTTAAAGTCAATGGATGTGGTGTTTGAATTTGAATGATTTCTTAGACATTACCATTTGATAGTGAGTTAATATATCTGACAATACAGGATGAAGAGGCTGCTGCAGCGAAGACCCAGTTTGAGGCCAAGGCAGCAGTAGACATCCAAAGGTGAGAGGCTTTTTCTACCTTCTATTAAAGAAGAATTTAATTCAAAATCTTCAGTTGCTAACTTTAAATATAAACCTTCCTTCAGAAAATTACTAGGTTTACTTACATTTTATTTCACAAAATATGTTCATTACAGGATTTTCAGAGGTTATGTTGCTAGAAACGTGTATAAGAAACTACTTAGAGAAGAGCGTGAACGATTAGAAGATGAACGCAAGGCAGCAATAGAAATTCAAAGGTACAACCTAGATTGTTATCTATACTACTATATTAAAATAATAGACTCAAATTTTTGGCCTTTAATACCAATAAATTGGAATAGTACTGTCTTTTGTTTTATATATTTTAAACATCATTGGTGCATGGAGATTACCAATTTGTTTTTATTTTTTCTCAATCAAGCTTTGCTAATTAAAAAATGACGAAAATTCCTCAAAAAATTCCGGAAATCATCTGGATTTTTTTTATTTTACAATCTTGCGCATGGGCATTTCGGTACATTCACACTGAATCACGGGAGGCTCTTTAGTTTATGTTTCCACAATATCACATTTGCATGGATAAACTCAGAAACGATAATACAAATACGTGTAAATTATCATTGGAAATTTGCTATATATTCTGTTCATCAAAGAAAACATGGGAGAAAACTCGAACACAGTGCATTTACTATGTTAACATGGTGTGTAAATTTGATGCAACTGAGTAAAAAACGTTGCATGGTGAAAAAGTGTAATATGAATTTAATTTTTAGATAAAAGGTATTTAAAGACTCAAAATGGTTTGTTATGAATAATTTGACTGGTATTTTCAATGCAACTCCATTAATTTCCTCCAAAATCGTTTCGGAGCGATTCTGCAATTTTCTGCTACATTACGGGTATATGGGAGGCATTCTAACTGTGATGAGGGCCTGTCCCGAGACACAGTTAGATTATTCTAACTAAGGAGAGTGTAGTGAAATTAATGCTAATATTGTAGGCTTAAAGCTTTGTTATGTAAATGTCAACAATACGGTGTGTCCATGTATCTATTTCGTAAATGTCCAGTATCATATGCAATCTCAACCCGTGCACGCACGTGTCAAAATCTAGTAGTTGCTGTATACATGCAGGGTTATTTTCTCCCTGTGTTATTTTTGTCCTTCTTCACTTGCAAACGTTTTCGCCCTGTCTTGAGTTCGCTCAGATGAAGTTATGTTTAAGAGAGATTATTTGAGACATTGGAATTTGTCAAGTGTCTTAATTTTGCCCGCTGACAATGAGAGCGAAAGGAGTGAAAATAAGATGGGTGCGAATATTTCCCTGTGTACAGTATATGTATTCCCAAGAAGACTGAGAAAATTTACTGTATCCTTAGAGATTTAAGGGAGATAACTTTTAAATTTGTTGCATTTTATTCTGTCATCACAGGAGATACAGGGGTCATCTCATCAGGAAAAAGGAGATTTATCAGCAAACAGGTCTTAAGAAGGAACACTTGGAGTGGGCGTCTGATTTCAAACAAATAAAGAATGAAAATGAAGCCAGGCGACAGAAAAAGATGGAGGCCTTATCAGAAAAGTAAGAGTGATTCTGACCTTTGTTGTTAAAAACAAGATATTTGAAAATTCCTAAGATTATGTTAAGTTTTAATTATAATTGTACATTTTTTTGTTGACAGGAAAAACTAATGTCAATTGAGCAAGCATCTGAGGCTATTAATTATTTTAATGGGATTCTGGAATTTACTTACTTTTATTATCAATAATCTGATGCTTTTGTGTTTTCAACATATAACACTGTTTATGCTTCACAAAGTGTTGAAATTTTCATTTGTTATCTTGATAAGCATTATAATCAGCTAATGCTTGTGCTTATATTCATGTGTTCTGTATAACTAAATGATGTTAATTGCTTTTGATTTCTTTTGTATGTCAAATGATTGTTATATTTTTGGAGAAAAAAAATGTTAAATAATTCTCTTAATAAACTGCCTTACTTTGATGATGCCTTTATGAGAATACTTGAGCTGTGATCCTAATGCTTCACTCCTTAATCATCTGCTTAATTGACAGTAACACGCTCAATTATCAGAGGAGTTCTACTAGACTATCCACCATTGGGCCTCATGTGGATATTTACCAGTAAGTGAATTAGAGTTATCTCTCTTGGAATGACAAAAACGTTAAATTAGGACAGGTACACATTCTTATGAATGATAGGTGAACATTAAACTTTTATGTTTTTGTGTTTTCAGAATTTATCATCCAAAACAAACTGGTCCAACAAGGAAAGACATGTACAATGCAGCCACTCACATTCAGCGCTATATACGCGGTTTTCTGATCAGAAAAAGGTTCGAGAGGCTAAAGAGAAAAGTGAGTAAAATTTACAGTCTTCTTGTTCAATTCATTAAGGTTCTGCTATAATATGTTTAAATGTGTTTGTATTTATTTGTGTGTGGGGTTTGTTTTTTTGGTATTCCAATTTTTGGGGTCAACAGCCTCTTTTCCATGTTGGCTACAGGCAGTGTTAATTAAATCCTTTCTTTGTCCCATATGACTTTAATTAGCCTTAAAAAATTCTTTTTTTGAAACCTGTTCAACTCACAAAACCAAAAAGTGAAAATGATTTCTATATAGGGTATATCTGTATGAATTTGGGCAGTTTTTGATGTCAAATGATACTACTGGGTATAAGTGATAGTTTTAATATACCGGTACATGTATTGTACCCCAGCTCCCAATAATGAAACCTAATATGTTGAACAGTGGGGTAAGTTGATAGAAGGAGTATGGGTAATAGTGTAGGGGAGGAGAGCATCTTACAAAAATATGACCACCAGTCCAATAAATTTAGTATTTATCAATTAGTGCCTATGTTACATTATATTATGTCATTGCTATAGTGTGACAGATGGCCAGAAATATTAGGGTATTTTACGAGCTGATAGAGGCTTGCGAAACGTCACGGTTTTTGACGATTGGGTAATGATTTTTGATGATTTGTTTGTTACGCGGTAATTGTAAAAGTTGCAATTCCCAGTAGGATCATAATCAGTTCCGGAGGCTGGGTTCTGGTCCTAATTCCTGTCAAATCACACGGTTTTACACTGCATGTTTTTGTCAGGGGCTTTTTTCTGCCACTGCGTCTTTATTCAGATGATTACATAATAACAAATTACTCCCTAAAAGTTATGATTGTTTTCTGTAATTAGTAGATTTTTTAGTCATCTGTTTCATATTTGTTAGGCACATTATTGTTCGCTTAAGAGCATTCCTTATTTCAACATGATAAAATACCCCAAAATCTTGAAAAATAAGCTGCTCTTCATATTAAGCTGCTCTTAAAAATAAGCCCCCTTTCTTCTTGCAGACAACTTTTACAAGTCATGTTCTTGAAATTTTTTTTTTATAATTTTCATTCGTTTTAAAAAACTGTTATATGAAATCAAAATTTTAATCATTATTGAGATATGATCCTGACCATTTTGCAGTACATGTACCTATAAATCAATGATAACAAATTTTCTCAGATAGTGATCTTTCGAGGCAAATAAAACACACACATTTTATGTGCTATTGGTACCAGGTAATTTTAGCAAAAAAAGATATTTTCATATTCCTTCCTCACTTTTAAAAAAAATGATTAATTAACTTGTTTTTAAGATATTTGTAATTACTGGGGTACATCAGATAAAACATTAAACCTAGGAGAAAAATGGGGGGGGGGGAATAAATGTTGTTAGGTTTTCTCAATGTTTTTGGAATGTACAGTAAATATTTTGCAAAAAGAGTACCTCTTTACGACATATGTTATGGAAGTACACCAATGTTCATATTCAATATTGAGCATTCCTTCTTATTTCATCATACTACAATACTGCATGTATTAATAAGTCATTGAGGACAACAGGCATTCTACAAGGTAAATGGCCAAAAACTCAAAAGATGTCAAGTTTACCCTAACAAAGCGGGCATGGAATTGTACAATAGACGTTACAATAAAATGCTACAGCCGCATTATATTTTTGTTAGTTTGTGATTTAATGCTCTCTAAAAGATCTGTTCACAAACTTGGTATTCGACAAACAATATTTAACTGATGCAATAGAATTTTTTCATCTGCCTGAAATAAAAAAGTTAAGATTTGATTGAAATCAGTGTTGCATATGAAATACAACATGTATTATTATACTTTCATGTTAAATACTGAAATCTGATTGGTTTAGACGCAGTTGACAATCCGTTCTCTTACCCTCAGCGTTAGCAACACGCTTGGCAACGGGCCGATAGAACGAATTGCTACATGCGCGTAAATTATGCGCGTACGGTTCACCGTTAAATTCACGTCATTTCTATATAAAAGCAGTAAAATTTTCTCTAAAATTAAGACATTCAGTATAATAAAATAAATAGTGCCTGTTTGGGAGGGTAACCGTTGAAATTGACACCCCTAGAAAACCAATGGTTTTCTCGGGGTGTCAATTTCAACGATTACCCTCCCAAACAGGCACTATTTATATATTACTGTACTTTTGAGATTTATGAAAACTAGTTAATAGTTTGGGTCACAGTTTGGTAATCTTGCTCTGATCAATATGGTCCATGGGCCTCTTGTTAGTATAATGGTGTCATTGTATTGTCTTTGTGTTTTTCAGTGTGTCTGGCTTGGTTCTACCTACAACAAGATGGTGAAAGATTACAAGAGCATGCTGAGGAAATGCCAGCTACGTCACGGAGTGGACAGACCCAAGACTCCGTTCAGCATCCAGGACATGATAGAGTACCTGGAGATGAGGAGACGTAAGGCCATTCATATTCAGCAGTCTAATTATCTTCTTTTGTTGGAAATAGTGATAATTAGTCTTGGAAGTTTAATTTTTGCAATTTTCTATAATTTAAAATTGATGTTGATGAACAGTTCTGATTTTATATTTGCATGAACATGTAACTTTTTGTGCTTCATATCACAATTTTTGAAAAATCAATATTGGGCAGCCAGTTAAATGTCAGTTCCAATAATTTTAAATGATACAAATACATGTACATGTACTGGTATTTCATAGTGGTTTTTTATTTGTTAACAATATACATGAATTTTTTTGATTGAGATATTGTGATTATGCAGGGTATGAGAGTGTATTTGACAAGAAAGCGTTTGGTTCTGAGCTGGAGGTTATTGAGTTGGAGTCATTTTTCAAGGAGTGTGACATGTATCCGTCTGCTTCAGAGATTGACGAGGCCATAGACGTTGTTTTCCATGGTAAGAATATAAGAATTTTAATCATTTGAGCTAGAGTTGCTTTACTGTAAATGTGGTTATTTATGCATGGGGGAAACTAACACTAGTTACACCGTAACGCGGTTAGCTTAAATCCGCTTAAAATACCCCATCGCGTATGCTAAAAACTCAAAACTTTAGAGTGCTAAATCACGCATTCGCAAATTTAATACCCAGGCATTTTGTTGGCCATAGAAAATGCGTACTTAACCACCAGCGCAAATAACCACTTTTACAGTACTCCAACATTCCAACTCTGAAAATATCAAAATAACATCAGAAATCATAAAATCGTTGTAACTTGTATCTGTGGTGTGATTATACAGAAAATGAAGAGTCAATTTTTTGGTTAAAATTATTGTTAAGGGATTTTTATTGATGGAAAGACACAGTATTAACATTCTAGTTCAAAAATTTATTCAAAGAATTGTCATAATGATAATCCACTGGTTTATCGGGATATGTGGATAAGGGCTATCAAATCTAACTACTGTATACTGGGAAATATTCGCCCATGTTTTATTTTCGCCCCTTTTGCCCTCATCAGCGGGCAAAAATAACCCGGTATACATTAACTCTGAATTCATGTAATTCACAGTATGTTAATTTGTTTTTGTTTGTGTGGTGTAGGTCAACAAATAAAGCGTGGTTTGTTGAAACATGAGGTGATGGAACTGGTCTTTTATATCTACACCCCTAAAGCGACAGGACTTCCAAACAATCGCCAGTCAACATGGCTCAATCCTATCATAGACGGGGTGGAGGCCAAAAAGCTCATAGGTCAGTCAGCCATATTAGTCAGCCATTTATTAATTAACTGATTTTATATGTATTTTTGTAACATCACAGAATTCATATTAGTGGAAATTGAGCAGATTAATTACTAGCATTGTATTATGGGTTATTTTTTGGTGGTTGCAAAATTGGAAGAAGAAAAAAATTACAAAGTTTAACGTAGGAGTGGTTCAAATTTCTATTTCTGCTTAAAGTTAAAAATTGTTAATACATGTATATAAAGACTTTCTTAATACTGTAGTTAATTTTTGGTGACTTTAATTTGTTTGAAATTCTGAGGACTTTGCAACAGCCAAATAACCCTCTGTACAATAGAAGAGCTTTACAAGCTCAGAGGCTCATAGGCTGACCGTGTAGTCATAAACATGGCAAAGTTATCTTTTTAAAAGTAGTCAGTTTGAATAAATGATTGATTCACTGCTTACAGCCAATGCATCTGCCTCTGGCAACAAGAAAGGACAAAACAAGAGTAAGAAATGTGTCCTTATTGTACATGTAGAACTATATTAGAAATCCTATCTTATTGTACTCTAGCTGTCAATGCTTATGAACATAAAAAAATATTTGAGAAATACTGTAGATTTCCTGTGGCTGAACATGATTTATTGTAGGAATCCTATTTCTATTAATGCATGGTGAACATGAACTATTGTAGACATCTTTTTTCTATTAATGCATGGTGTATGTGAACCTTTGTAGAAATCCTATCTGTGCATGATGAACATGAACCTCTGTAAACATCCTATCAATGCATGATAAACATGAACTATTGTAGAAATCCTATCAGTGCATGACAAACATGAACTGTCGTAGAAACCCTATCAAAGCATGGTGAACATGAACCTTTGTAGAAATCCTGTAAATGTATGATGAACTTGAACCTTTGTAGAAATCCTATAAATGCATGATAAACATTAACTTGACTCTTTTGATACTTGACAAACATAAACTATTGTAGAAATCCTATCTCATGAAATCTTTCTATCAATGTATGATAATAATGTACTTTATCATTGCATGATCAACATAAAACTCCTGTTATGTAAACTACAGTATCGAAAAAATAAATGACGATATCTTATATCTTACCCATATGTAACCTCCAGATGCATGATGACCATGAAATATTGCAGAAATACAACCTTAAATACTTGTAATGTTGTCAATTACTATAGCAAAAGCCTGTCCATATCGGTATGTTATTCCTATTAAGGGATTATATGAATGAATATTAATGATTTTAATCTTTCTATCTGTGTTCTGGATGCGGAAGTTATCCCTCGGCTTGGTCTTGGTTTTCTCTGCATAATAATGAAATATACTGACACATAAGATTATGCATGCTGTTTATGTTTTATTAAAAAAACACATTCACAGCTAAGAATGTTATTCCAACTGCAACTCTACACTTAAAAATGGGTAGTTCTATGAAAATTTGTTTGAATAATTGATAAAATGCTTTCTATTTTGGGTTTTGAGACTGGTAACCTGGGAATGGAGCGTTATTTTTAGTACATGTACCTGTATTTAAATGCATTTTTTTTCCAACTGCGCACCTGGATATGAGTCAATTAGTGCTTGTAAATTTGTTGTTTTTATCCCAACCCATTCTTTTTTGTGTGAACTTTTTTTTGTAGTAAGTTGTATGTGGTAGAAGACTTGTTTCTATAAATAATTTCCCAAAGCTTGACAAATCATGCAGTGTCATTAATTTTTTTTTTTTTTAATATCTATAACATGTTGTATAGTTTGAATATGAATAAAATTTACCAGGATAATCATTTAAAGCAGTCTTTTTCTTTTGACATTTCAACAGGAAGTGAGTATGTAGAAAAAGCTCCACTGGAGGTCTGTGCCAAGCTGGTGATCGAATCTCGCCGCGAGCGACGCGAGAAGGAGAGAAAGGAGAAGGACCAGAAACTGACGGAAGATCTGGCCCAGATGAAGGCAAAGCGTGACGAGGAGGCAGCAGAAAAGAAAAAGGTTGTCATAGTCACACCTGAGGAAGCAAAACAAGCCGCCTCCAGAAAGCAATGATCTGAGGTGTGAACAGTTTATGATGTGAACAGTCTGAGGTGTTTGAACCAGAAACATGTTCACAGGCGCTGATCATTGACTTGTGTGTTCTCATAGACTATGATCAACTGTGTTTGAAGGTGGATGCAACAGTGTTTTCTGATTTTTCTTACATCTAGTCTTGTAGTGAGGAAATAGACAGTGAAACGGATCACTTGTTCTATAGTGTACACAATTCAGTAACTTTATACTAGCTGATACTAAGATCTGAAAATCGAACTCTGGTCCAAGTTTTAAAAAATCTAAGGATAGCAACAATTAGTTAATTACTACTTGTAGTAGGTTTAACCTATCAAAAGTGTCTAGACTTATTTATGATTTCTGTGAACGAGAACTGACCTTTACTGCATTGTCAGGAAATTGTCTGTGATATCTGGAAATCAGTATTATTGTCTGGTGTTTTATCTTTATACAAAAAGTGCTTTTTGTCCTCATACTGTGGTGTCTTTATATGGATAGTACAACTTTGAGAGTTGTTGAGGATACTGTATATATCTAACACTACAGGTAGCTTTTAGCTAGAATGATTTACAAAGGAAAGATACATTTACTTACATGTTTAATAAACTGCAGGCATTTAGAATATTGACATTATTATTATATATATTAAGCATTTGTGTAGTATAAAGCATCAGAAAAAAAATCACAAATTTCAACATCATGCAGATATATATACATGTTCATATATTTATTTCTAGTTCATTTTTCATTCAAACAATTTTGATTGTATTTTTATATACATTTTGTAAATTCATTTGTATTTATTTTTGGATATCTTATTTGAAGATGGAGATGGAGCAAATTAATCTTTTGTGAAGAATTGTTCAGTGTTTATAGTGAATAATTATATTCCAGTGTTAAAGAATATACCTGCTGACTTGTTTTTGTTACTGAGATGAATTTGTAGGATTTTGTTTTTTCCGTGAATGTTTTATATTTGTATCCTTTTATTTTCTATTCAGAAACAGACTGTGATACTTTTTACATTACATGTATATTAAAGAGAAGAACCATCATTTTTGTTGTTATCACAAACTTTATGAATAAAGTCAAAATAATATAACCTTTACAATGTAAAATAAAATAGGCCAAACCCATTGTTGACTATACCGGTATATAATATACGTCCTAAGTGCATGTATATACATTGTAAATGTATATGCTCTCTGTGAACTATTCGAACGCTCCTGGTGTGGCATGACTTGGTTGGATTTGAGCCTCTTCAGCTAATTAAATGATCTTTTATCTTCTGCAATTATGGTTTCAGCAAATTTTTAACTTCTATCAGATTCCCCTTTTATGTAGGAAAATGTTTTTCATGTCGTAGCCCAACCATAACGTTGATATCAACATTCACAATTGATTCAATGATACCGGTAGTTTGAATCCAAGATTCAAAGACCTGATCCTAATTATGATGTTGATATTGACGATATACTTGATAACAGTATACATGATGATGACACCGAAATTGATATAGATAATTATTATTTGAACCACTGTTTACAAATCAAAATTATTAAATAATATTTGATGTGACTCGATATTGTGTCGATATCGAATCAAGGTAAGCTTCCTTGAATGTGCTAAAATGTATTATTATACTTTCATGTTAAATACTGAAATCTGATTGGTTTAGACGCAGTTGACAATCCGTTCCCTTACTCTCAGCGTTAGCAACACGCTTGACAACGGGCCGATAGAACGAATTGTTACATGCGCGTAAATTATGCGCGTACGGTTCGCCGTTAAATTCACGTCATTTCTATATAAAAGCAGTAAAATTTTCTCTAAAATTAAGACATTCAGTATAATAAAATAAATAGTGCCTGTTTATATAATGACGATATTGACACCAGAATGAAAATAAAGTTGTCGGCGATATTGGTTTACTATCGTACCCCTAAGTAATAATGTAATAATAAATATATTGTTGAACATATAGGTGTCCAGTTTGGTGGCGCTCATGAACAGGACTAAAATTGTTATTCTGTTTTATTTATTTTTACAACAAATTTTTACCATCAATCTACCGTAATTAAAATTAGATCTTTGATCCATAAAGCATCGGGTTGTTGGCCATACTGAAGCGATATCCATACGATATCGACGATATCAACATCAAGGTAAGCTCTCCCTTTTATGTGTACCATCAATTAAGGCGATAAACAATGGATGTCGATATCGTATCAAATATAGCATCGATATAATCAATACCGATATTACTTAATGACTAGCTTGGGTTTTATTTTTATTAATCAATTATCAAAAAGATACATGCCACCCCTACCCCCACAAAAATTCAGACAAAGGAGTAAAATACTCTGTCTTATTTAAAAAAGAACACAACAGAAAATGATATTTCTTTATAATGTAATTTTAAAGAATAATTGATTACAATGGCACAGATTGTGTTAAACAGCGCTGGAAAGTAAGCCCCGGCCGGAAATGGTGACTTCTATCTGAGTGAAAATTAATATTCTTGGATGAGACTTCAAGAACAATAGATATGACTTGTCTTTATTTGTTTATAGTTTTGATTAGGTTCTACACTTCCAGTGTATCAATGTCTTGTGAATGGTCCAGGGGATTGGTGTGTTCTTAGAAGACACGGTTGTCTGAGGATATAACGAGATATATTGGAAAGAAAATGACATTAAGTTAATGATGACAATATCTAATAGGAGATTACCACAACCTTACAAAACCATATTTTGTGATGATAACAGGGTTTTTCTTTGGACCACATTTTCTTGTCATACGAGGACGGTAAATTCTAATTACGGTTAAATTGTGCAGGCACGCTGGCGTATCCAAGATTGGCATGCTTCTGATAATTCGATGACATTTTATATTAAAATGATTAATCTTGCTCTCGGACAAAGGAGCGAGAATGAGAGACCTTAGTGGGGCCACTGGATCGTTCAGGCCAATATTTGTCATGGTCAGTCCAAGACAAAACAACTGGTCATCATTACCCACAATTTACACGATCAGACGACAAAGCCCCCAGAAAGCGCGGGAATGTGGGCACACAGCGCCCCTCGTTATGGCTATTAGATATGAAGGATAGTTATTGATGGTGATTGATGGCACACGTCTTCAAACATCAGCAGCCGTACCTCGGGTTTTGTTAGAGTGCGTTGTTCTAAATAAAGAAACAAATATTGCTCTCAAGTTCTCTCTAGATAGCTTGTTTGATCTCGTGTGGAACCATTAGTTTCAATATTTCATTTGATATCTATGCAAAGGTATGTCATCTTCGTTTCAAAAAGTACTAACCGCGATTTCGATTTGCATACCGGTATATATTGCAATTAATATTTTACGATGTAATCGTGACAAATTTATTTCATGAGTTTTTGTCATCCAAGAATTCTCCATCCATTTAATGGGGTTCAATGTATACTGGTATATTCAATCGCATAAAAGCAAGTACATGTATCATTTTTTTTTAAAGGAAATGACAAAACCTTAAAGTCTTAGTTTAGAACGGCATGAGAGTTCTTCCATGGTTTTGCAACTTTATATTTTAATACGGAACACAAGGTACATTTGGGTATAATAACTTGTATACATTGATTATCTTTATTAAATAGCCTCATCATATATCATAGTTTCGCGAAAAATTACAGAGTATTAGTACATTTAAATTTAAAATAGCGTTATTTTCATTTAGAGATATGCGTGGGCATATTTTCATTGATAAAATCAAATTGTAATAAATTCCGAATGTTTTCTCTTGGTAAATCATCATGAACACCCATGAACTCTGTCTAAGTTCAATTCTTGAACACGCAAATCCAATCTGCTGTCTGGAACTTGATGTACAAACTAACACATTTATGTATAGTTACTGATTATATATATTTTGACCAGTATTCGGCGCAGAGGAAAGAAGACTATTTTCTCTCTAAATGTAGAAATGATAATGCATTTTTTTAAATTGAGGGTATAGTTCCATAGATAAGTGATATCTTACATTGTCCCGAAATAACTACGGAGCCTGACACCACGAGATTTGTCTGTAACATAACGATGGACCACGGACCACAAATAATATACAATCCTCTCTGTTCCCGTGAATCCGTCATTCTCACGACAGACAGCAAGATGCTTATCACAAGTGAAATATTCGATGGAATTCGTGAATCTTGGAGCTGTCGTTTATTATCAGAACTGTAAATGTGTTTTTTGCTATTTTCTTGCATGTATATTTACTGACATTGATCTATTGAATATACAATGCATTGACATCATGATTGAAGTAATCAACTTCTTGGATTGGTTCTATCAGGCTCGCAAAAATGGTGGATTAGAGGGTAAAGCTGGAATCCTCAGGCGTTCGCCTTGGGCCTCATCATTGGTATACCTCAATTGGTTTTATCATGTAACAACCATCACTTACAAAGGCCTGACTGGCGAGAATTCGGACAAAGATTTATTCATGGAATTTGAATGGTGTTCAAACGGTGACGTGACGCTTAATATTGGTATTTTGCAAATTTTGTCCATTCTCTTTGACGTTGTGACAGCTTTCCCTCAGCCTCTCTTCTCCTGGGAACAACTTGACATCCGCGCGCGTGCACGGTCGTTCTTTGTGCTCCCGTGGTACTTGACTGTAGCGTTAAGTGGGCCTGGTGGACCAAGAGTCATATAATGCTCAAACACCATAAATAGCCTAATAAATGTCCCGCTCCACGAAACCCAGTCCCAGCTCCTTACAAAGTCCGGACTCAAAACCAGCAGCACGCCTAGAAGGCTGAATTGATTCAGGAGTGAGGACATTCGAAAATCACATGCTGGGGACTCAAATACGTATTAAAATAAAAAGTTTGGAACCGTCTTTGGTTTCTATTTTATGCGTTCTTTATGTTAACAACATGCAAAATCTCGGCAAACACTAGGATTACTTAGTAATTCATTGTGTGTTGTATATGCGTCATTAATGATATACATGTATATACATATGTGGTGTGGTTTACGTGTACATGTATATGTGAAATAGGGCGTTTATTTTGCACTTTACATATATGCTGCAGTGTGCTTTGTACGTGACACGTGTCTTGTCCTGTAAATGTAGGGTGTTTTACATTAAATGTAAAATAAGGGAAGCCGTTAGAAACCTGCACAGCATTGTCACAAACCCACGGCCAGTGTCGCGTATCCTTAATGATCATGGGCTTTCTCGGTGAAATTCCCTCGATTTGATGAATAACCCATGCCTTATTCCAATTGGGTCCTTCACACCTTTAAAATTTAGATCCCGCCAATCGTGTAACAAATGCCTACTAGCAGTAGCATATGTTTTCACAAGACTGAAAAGTTTCGTCGTTTTTCATGAAACCGGGGAAATATCAGAGTTTGCCCAGGCCTACTTTCAGTAAGCGTATTAGAGACTGATAACGGGCTTCAAACGATGCATGAAGTTATATAAGAAGATTTGATACAAGTTCTACGAGTAAATGTCTCCATTTTACCGACGTTTTTGCGGTTGGAGAGTGTGAAAGAAGCGTTAGTTTCCTGATTCCCATCTTAGTCCATGTAGCACCCTGTATATGCATCACATATATCACATGTAAACCACACACCGTACATCCTCCCCCGATGACTCTACAGAGCAACTAATTTTTCTGATTTTACTTGAATGGAACCGAATGCAAATTAGATTTGTTAAAGCTGCTCGATTGGTTAAGGTAATGTGTCGCTCTGACTGGCCTACCAACATCTTCACCATTGTCCCCCGCTACAAGCGTGTCAATTTCTCGTGCCCCCAGTAATTGATGCCTATTTCATCAATTCAGATTCTTCTTTTCATCAATTATTACCCCTTGTTTCTGTTCCCATTTTGGCGTTTTCAAGAGCATAATTTGCATTGTAGATTGTGTGAAATTGTTTTAATTGGATTTGTATAATTGGGGATGTTTGCTCGAAGACATACACAGTGCGCGTTCTGATTTCTCAAACTCGATGACGTGTTTTCTCTTTGTAATGAATGTAGTTTTCCAATTAAACAAGCAATTTTGTTTTCCAATAGCAATGCCAATCGTTTATTCATGCACCCATATAAATATGATAAATAATATGTACTTGTTCAATGGTGTATTATTAAATTCTTTTGACGTTGATCATTCGTGAATCATTTCGCTATCAATCGAAAATTAGCTAAATTGAGTGCAAGACTGCACGGACTGCACGCACTGTCTGATGTCAGATTCGCAAATATATGTAGTTGTAGTATATATGACCAAAATATGGAAGAATTGGCTGTTCCTTTTATGCAACGAACCAAAAGCTATCTGTTAGAACCAAAATCTACAAACTCGATCTTTTAACCCAAACATTTTACATTTTCTTCTCAAAATTATACATTATGAGGGTAGTATTTGGGAGTTAGGGCTGTCAATTTACTCTCAAAGATGCTGTGTATTTCTACTCAAAATATGTGGTAGCTGCTTGGATTTTAATATACCCAAACATAAATTGTCGATTTCTTTGTTATAATCGTGTTTCAAGCTACAATCTCCAAGATATCACCACATCAATGAACTCTATCGGTATCGGTATAATCAGCAAAAAATTATATATTTATCTACCTTTCTCTCTTACATTCTCCATAAACCTTCTACGTCTCTGAATAGTGTATCATATGTTTACCACTCTTCGTTTTTTTTAACCCTATCTAACCAGACTGGAGCACATTGATAAAATACACATAAATGCATAAAGTTGACTTAAGAGGGTTCGATGGTCGTGGCCATTTTTAGACTGTATTGATCTTCCTTAGAAGAACTCTAAATAAAAATATAGTAAAATACTCAAATTCAAAAGGTAAAATATCTTAATTTTTTCTTTATACATGTAAATATTAGCATATCTTAAAATTGTATACAGGTAGATCCGATGGTTAATTTGTTGACCATCAGCCTCCTTAATCTAAAAAAATCTACATGAAAGCTTTCCTTTATCCGGAAGAACAAAATAGACACAAAGGGATTTTTAAAAATATCAAAAGTTGATGACGATTTCCACTGATGTCTCAACCAGAATATACACAATAAAGCTTGTGTTTGCTTAGAAACCTCCTTTTATTGCTGACATTTTAATGTTGGCTTTCACAGAACCTCCCTTCCGAGGGAGAGAAAAACGACATGGCAGGGCTCTTACGGGGAGGAAATGTGTTTTATAAATATGGACATAATGGACATTTACTGCTGGAATCTGACTGTCAAACATGCTAATTTCTAAAGAATTGCTCATCACATTGTCTTTGTTTGAAGGGTTGTGGGTAACGTTTAACAACCCATATCTTGCCTGTTTCTCCTATGTAATCAACGATTGCTTTGTTAGTGCTATTATCCGTGCATTTCACTTCTAGCATGCTCCAAATGTTGCCATCTTCCACCGGAAATTTAGGTTTTTAAGGGCTAACATTACCAATTAAATGGCGAGCGACGACTGAGTTAGACTTCAGTGCGTGATTCTAGTCACATCAAAATGGTTCCATCCGAACTGACCGGAATCCATTGACAATTGGTTGTCCGTGGCATTTTGTTTGGCCATTTTTCCGGAATAGTCTTAATAGTAGGTTAGAGTGGATTATGACATAATATGTAATCCAACAACATCTAGGTTAGAAACCATTGGTTTTAGTTTTGACAGGAATCCGCAATAGTTAGACCAGCAAATTCAAAGTGACGTCAGCAGCGGACGTTAATCCAAAATAGAATACCGTTTTTTATTAATATTTTTGAGGTATTTCTGATACCAAAATTCTGATAAAAAAAAGAAGTGAGCTACATGTATATGTTATTATATACATGCTATAATAGTTATCTAAATGTTTTGTACAAAGCACAGACACAGAAAGCAATTGGTGACTAAACCCAACCCAGTAGTAGACCCCTCTGGATGGAATGGTGGTTGGGATGGGGTTACCCCCCCCCCTCCAGTAATAAACTTTCTATACATGCACTGTTAAATTTTTTATCTTTTACACTTTAAGATGTGTACCCGTTCTGCAAAATGTTTAGGGACCCCCAAAAAAAAGATATCGATACATGACCCCCCTTTAATATAAATACAAACTCACCAGAATTAATCAGATTGCATGTATAATTTGGTTGAGTAAAAAAAATGTACGCATAGTAGCACAAAACTCAAGACCTGTCGTCACTAAATTAAATAAGAAGTGAAAGCTGTGTTGATCAATGGCAGCCGCCAGGGGCTAGAGATTCAGAAGGTAGGAACCAGAAAGAACGTCCGTCGAGGGATTAATTTTAGATGAACTGCCGATTTGATTACATGCACAAAAAAATCAATGTCTTATACAGTACTATAGTAAAACAGAATTTGTGGTAAGAACGACATCGCTCCGTTAGAGGGCACCAGAACGCACCTCAAAGCGCGCGTGACACATACTCCCGGGGTAGAGCGTTTTGGGACGTTAGACATTCCTATCTAACATCTCCAATAACATAATACATGTAATAACCGGGTAATCCAACACTTGTCTCTGTACGTGCCAAGGGAGTTTTGGAGAAATCTTGGAAATGAACGATGGCGAAACTGGTTAATTATGGAGATGACGTACCGAGAATTTGTGACATACGAGTACCCAGAGAGCACGAGAAACGGCGCGGACTCGGCGAGGGACTTGCTTCTAGGATAAATTAACAGTTCGTCATTAGTGTCCCTATTCGATTTTGCTCGAGTGTAGTCATTTTTCTGACCATCAAAGACTAGTGCTATATAACAGTGTATAACGGTGCTATATAGAGCCATATAACTTACTTACATAGGTGTGAAGGGGTTGTGTATTGGGAATTGATTGATATCTGATACACAGGGTACACCTCTAGTGGGACAACAGGTGATTGATGAGAACACAACTATTACCCACACCTGGAGCATTGATTGACATCTCGTCACAGGTGAGTAAGTCAATTCAGGTAAAACATTTCACTGGAGGATTGTGTATTCAGTTAAAGACTTCATCTTGTCGGGGCAAATTAACCGTAAGTCTGTTTTTGTAGATGTGTACATATAGAAATTTGCAGATGATATTCAAAGGGAACCCATTTTATAGAAAGATGCTATCTATGTAGCTAATTGCATTTAGCTGTACTAGAGGCATTAATTAGCAATTGCATGAGAGATATTTTGGATTGCGAGTTATTGCGAATAATTGTGGATATAATGGCCAGTTTAAACCGTAATTATATGTTTGCTTTCTCAAAAAAGAGCAAAATCCATCCAAGTTACATAATAACAATAATTACAAGTAAATGCTGTGATTCCATGCTTGATGGTGCAGTGCATATTGTGCAGAATTCGCTTGATTTGTTGAAACATGAGGCAGAGCAGAGAGGAAAGTTTGTCTGATTTGTGAAATGTAAGTCTCCCTCTTTGTGACCCAAGCAATGGGGGATCGCATTCCAGACTTGTGTGTCACAGAGAGTTAAAAATTCAAATTCTGTGATCTTTTTGCATCTGCATATTAGTCACTTAATTGAATTGGGGGGATCAAATGCAACCTACATGGCTGATTTGGCCAGTTTCTGTATGCTTCGACAGGCAGATGTGAAAGTAGATTTCATAAAGTTACCAAAACTTTTCAGAATAGATCGAGAAGCAAGTTGCGATTGTTCTAGTTAAAAGAGTGATTTTGAAGAGAGAGAGAGAGAGAGAGAGAGAGAGAGAGAGAGAGAGAGAGAGAGAGAGAGAGAGAGAGAGAATGTGATCAACCTTGTAGATGTTGAACTAATACCATAATTGTTCTGCTTTTTTTTTTTTATATTGATTTAATCTCAGGTCAGGATAGCTAAAAACAGCATATTATTAATTTCCACCAACTTTTTCTCAAGCGTCAACTGACAAAACCAACTTGAGTGTCTATATTCCAACTTTAAATTGCAGCAATTATTATTCTATATCAAGATATCATTGGTGTATATAGATTGTAAACTTAATTTGTAAAGATATCCTTGGCATCTGAAAGAAAATATGATCTTTATGAAAAGTTTGTGTTTGGAAATTCTGGGCTATAGATTGTTATTACAGACCTTAACAATCTATATTACATAATACCATTTTGTAATAACGGCGCATTAAAACTATGAATGTTGTTCAGGATTTTTAAAGATTGCGTGGCGGCAGTAATTACTAGTAATCATGCTAGGACAGATTGAGCACGATCAACAGAGATGGAAGGAAAAAAATATTGAATTTTAATAAATCATATTAAAAAAGGGGGGACTTATTGAGCATGACAAAAATTGGATTTAATTAGTATTGAATAATTCTAGTCTCCAGGAACCAAGATACCGCCTGTTTCATAGCGCTGTTGTGTGTTTTGTTGGATTAATCAAACAGCACATGTTTATTGGGGGCGGGTCCAAGAGAAACTCAAGTCCTCGGAGGTCCGTTGATCCATATAGAGTTTGAGTTCATGGAATTTAGGCTGCTGGGTTTCTTTGTACGGTAGGTGAAAGCAGTATTTAAACTCAACATTGGCCTCCAGTGATTATTTTTTTTTCTGTGAATAAGTTCGGTCCCATGATTCATTGAGAATTTGTATATACATTCCGT
Source organism: Magallana ariakensis (assembly GCA_020458035.1). Lineage (NCBI taxonomy): Eukaryota > Metazoa > Mollusca > Bivalvia > Ostreida > Ostreidae > Magallana > Magallana ariakensis. The sequence goes on along the minus strand of CM035815.1, from coordinate 25,003,452 downwards.
ACTGAAACAACCTGTAATGGACATTCTAAATTAAAGGTTGCGTACTAGTCTGTATTAATCTTTGTCCATGCATTTCATTTAACAAGTTTTAATTGATACAGTGTTGACAGTATTCACTATGAATGATGTACCAGTACATGTATATGTTATTTGCATCTACTGTGAATTAAATTAATTTGTTAAAAAAACTGATTGTTACTTACTAAACACAAGCTTATGTTGGATATGATTGTGAATTTTTTATGTGTATTCGAGTATCATATACCGTTACATGTGCATAATTGAAATTCCCACCATATCAGTTAGAAGAAGATGCAATAGGTGTCATTTTCTATTCTACTTTATTTTGATACCAATAAATAATTCTGACATGTTTAGATTGTGTCCTACTAATTAAGTTGCTGAGTATAATGATATAGCACTAGATGTTTAAGAGTCTGTTATTTGGTCTGCTGAATAGAAGGGTGTATCATTAGAGGAAGGCCCTATATTTTGTTGTCGTGAATTACAATAGGGGTGGATCAATGTTTGTAGCTATTTGACAGGTGTCTTGTGACCCTGATCGGTATTTCCTGATAGGGTTCTTCATTATAAAGCTTGGCCCCTGGTCTCCCTTCTTTTACCCACAAGCCCCTGGAAAGAATTAAGTATGGTTCTTTACTTGTTAGTATCGGTACATGTTGCTATGTATCATACACTCTATCTACTAATTAATTTCGATCTGTTGAAAAAATTCATGTGCAAGAATATGATTATGTAACTGATAGCTTGAATGATGCAATTTTTTTTGGTAATGAGCCGGGAAAAACTTCAGACCCTGCACGAGACTATCAAGATGTCTTTATGAGTGTGCCTTAAAAATAACAATTCAGTTGACTCCAAAACAAATTGAAATTATTTACCAAGGCAAGGAAAATTAAGCATTACAATCAAACCAAAGGAATTTACATTAAACAGAAAATAACGTAAATTTAGTTTTAATTGATGTTTTTTCCACTGATGCTTTACTTCCGCCTGTATAGGCTTAGACTCTGTATTGAAGCACAGCCATGGTAGAATTCCATATACCCCTGTTGAAAGCTTTTCAGCCGTCTAAAAGGATTCAGCATGCATATAAATATGCATGAATCGTATGCATCCTGAATTAATAATGATACTATATTGAGTGCCTTGAGTTTTGCATCTCATCTGTCTTTTGTCACGTGCCGATATCAGCTTGTATGTAAATGTTTGGATGAACAGATTGTATTTGTTTTCGTCAGGGTCACTGACTCCAGTCAGTCAAATGTTACCTATACGTTTCACCCACAACATACTGATCGGGAGAGTCACACCTAGCTATCTGATCGCCAGAAACCGCGTGTCAAACCACTGTAATTTCCTGGTGCTCGGGTCAGAATTTCGCTCTTTGTCGGCGGAAGCTTCTAAGATGAAGCCCTTTCTCTGTGTTTGTCTTCTTCTTCCAAGATCAGCAACTGTTGTTGATTGAAATTGGCAATATTTACTTTTATGAAAGCTGTGTATGATTCATACGATTGAAGGACCGTTGGTTCGGGCCAAAAGGAGGGTATGGAAAAGCCAACTTGGACATATAGGGACCAACGCAGTCTGCAGAAATTGATTTAGGGAAAATGATTTTCCTCATGAAATTCATTTGCACAAAGTAATTGCTTGTCATCAAGTACCAATGAAAATTCATTGCTGAGAATCGGCCCTGATAGCTATTAAAAGGAGTTCTGATTTCTGTTAGCATTTCTTTATTAGTTCTAATTCTGTGGCTGCATGTAGTCTCTTAGTTCCAATTTGATATCAAATGACGTAACTTGCATCAGCTCAGATTCAGTTGAATTATAAAATTTTAAGAAATAAAGGGGCTGTGGGTGCATGCACATCCTTGATGCATTTTTTCATTGCAGTGTGCATCTTTGAGAAATTTCTTGTGTATTGGTTTAAAAAGTTGAGGCCAAAAAAACTGCAATATCTGGGAAATTCTTAACTCATGTTCATGAGAGAAGTAATCTGTGACAATGATGTATGGAAAGTCATCAAATCTGTAATAACTGTTTCCCAGGGGAATTCTGGTACTCAGGTGAAAGAAAGATGATAATAAAAACCTATTGTAGCAGCTTTGCTTGATGAGCTTATTATTTCAGGAGCATGATTTCATCACACTTCATAGTTACAGCAGACAATGTGAGGTCCCTCTCGGAGTCTATACTTGGTGTGCTTTATGGGTAAAAGTGCTCCCAGAAGGTAATCACCGACCATGCATTGGGAGGGGGATTTGGCTGTTAGTTTTATCACAGGGACTTCAAAGGGTTGGCCTTATCTCCACCAATCTTGTGTCTTCTAGCTGATTAGTTTATCACATAAGCAGACTGTCTACTAGCGGTCATTATGTAAGCTACATAAAGCTTAGTCGACTCTTTAAAGGACAGAGGAAGATTTGTCTCTTTTGGTTCAAAAGTATAAACATGGTAATTTTGATTTTATGTTGTGTAAAAACACAAAGTTAGTTTTCTATGTTTACTTGCATGTAAAATTGAGATCTGAGAGATGTTATTTAAAAGTTTGAAGCTAATCATTTTGTTGTGTCAACTTAACACTTTTGGCTGTGTTTTGAGCATTGATTAATCAGATTACATGCTGGTAATACCAAAGAAGATAAAAGCTTCCTGAATTCAAAGATAAAGGCATTGAGGGTGTATGATGACCTCTTTGTGGATGCTGTGATGACCAGGACTGATGCTGTGACAACCTCCAGTATAACGGAGTAGCGAGGTCCTCAGGGGCCTCTGTCCATTTCTAAAGGTCACAGGTGGCTAAACCCGCCACAAGTGGTGACAATCCCCTTTGTTTTTTCAGCATCATCTGTCTGTCGTCTAGCACGTTAAATGATCTTCTTGTGTTGATTTATTGAGTCAGAGAGGAAGACTATCCACCAAACAATTATGAATATTGAAACACGGTACGCAGTGGGCCCCCCCATTAAATGCATTTAATCAAAATATCTTGCATATTGAATTGGGTATAATGATCTCACTACCCTGGCCAATCATTGTTAAAGACTGGGTATATGACTCTTATCTTTGGGATGCCTGACTGCCCTTCAATCAGCTCCAGAGCAAATCTCTGCATCGCCTTCCATTCTTGTGTGGCATAACTGTTGATTACTTTCATGAACTGGCTCCGGAAATTTGGAGAAAACTCCGATATGATGCATGACTTCTTTATCTAAAAATTGGAATGCAAATTTGCGCTAACAGATGTCACAGTTGACAAAAGAATTGTAACTGTTTCAATGCAGGTAATTAAGATTGTTAGTTTTGATTAAATTCGCTGCGTAAAGTAACAACTTTCATCAAGACTTGGCTCGAAAATTGCTGTGATGTAAGCCTTAAAGTAAACAGGATTTAATGGAGAAAAGTCATTGTCTTTTGATATTTGCAGAAGATTTAGATATCAAAAGTGCCAGAGATTGGGGGTTGTCTTGTATGATGCAAGGTTTCATAATGGGGAAATATTGAGGTTAACTGTTCAACAAACTTTCTATCACAGTTCTTGCTAATAGCATGATCAAATTTCAACATTTAATTAAAATTTTCAGACTCTGAGATATCTTGTGTCTTAAGAATTTAAATTCCAAGATAAATTTAAGAACTTTGCTGAAACTATTCTGAATCCTGTATGAGCCTTTACTTTAGTGTTTGGTTTTTATTCTTTAAAATTAAGTAAACAAGCAATCATTTTTTTAATTTTTGAAAAAGATAACGGAGCATTCATTGGTGAAATTTCAAACAGCTGGTTCAGAGCAAAATAATGAAACTGAGAACATTGTAAAATTGACTGTTGTATTCTGCAATACAAGAGAACATCTGTTGATGTTTGAGAATGTGGTCAATTGTTGGGTGCATTATAAGGTTGTGTCCTGTATGGACCAGACACAGACCGAGATCTTGTGATATCTCACGTCCCCAGTCCATAAAGGGAGAAATCAGAAGGATTAGACCCCTCATGGTGTCCCCACACAATGGCCAACAAATTACACATCATGTCTGTCAATGGAGGCAGGCATGCCCTCTTTGTTGTTCTCTAATTAGTTGTTTATTTGGCGTTGATCAGCGGATCTGAGCTCGATTTGTGGGGTATCCCTATAGTAAGCCGATTGTTCAGTCACATGTTGCACTCTGTCAGTCACTGCAATTAGAGAACTTTGTTCATTCTCTTCCATCTCTGTGTTCATAAAGAGTAGATACAAATTCGATATAAGCAAGGAGACATCCGTGGATATTCGTGTATACGAGCTAAGTATTATCCCATATATTCTTTGTGGGATATCCGATTCTAATCTTGACAAATGAGAGCACTTCACTAGCCACAGAGGATATCATAGTACTGGGAATGCTGACCGCGCATTACGATTTTGCTTGAGAAAAAAGCTGATTTATCCGTCAGGTAAAGGATGATATATATATAAGTGGAGAGCAAAGTGTTTCAGAGTTGTAAAATAACATTCGAGATATTGAAAATAATCAGTTACATGGTGTTTATGCAGGCAAGCCTAATGAATAGAGATGGAGTGTGGAGTGTTTTATGAAAATGTGTTTTTTATTGCAAAACCGTCTAAGAGCCTTATCTATCTAATGTGCTGAATATTTAATGGTTTGATGTTGCAAACTCCTGCTTCAAATGCAGCAGCTGAAGCTGTTAAGTGATCAAATTCTAACAGATTGAGAGGGGATAAAATTACAAAAAAGTGTTTTAGTCCCCATGATCCGGCATGAATTCAGTAGAGAGTTTTACAGATATTCGGTAGCATTTGATTGCATGTGCAGGAGTAATCTATTACAGCTGAATACTATATTTTCCTTTTAATCCCATTGTGAATACATGGTTAGATACAAAGAATTATTTCTGGTAATTTATTAATTGCAAATTATCATGATTGTATTAATTCAGCTTTCAGATAAATACAAATTAGTATTGTATTGCATAAAGATACTAATACATGTAATTGCAGTCTTGCAATCTAACATCTGCAGATTGTATGGTAGGGATGAAAATATTGATGGTCATTGTGTTGACCCAGTTGCCATGGAGACTGTTAAACTTTTCAGCATACTGCATTTTCCTGTATGCAAAAATTGCAGTGAGTTGTAAACTTTGTTGCTTATAGTGGAAATAAAATGAAATACCTGTACTGAACAAATCAACTTTTATTGGCTTTTGAGAAATTTCATACTTGGACTTGACTGTTTTTGGAAACTTTGTTTTCATGAATTTTTGAAGTGGTGATCAGTCCTTTAATTTATATAAAGGCTCTGTTGTGAAAAATAATTTCTGCAATAATGTGTATGACTTTTAAATTTAGAAATTAAGTCATCGCAAATGAAAGTAGGTTTAGAGTTAAAAGGTCAAGTCATTGTATTTACCCAGTTGTCCTTGACACTGCAAAAGGTCATGGTCTTTATGTATACCCTATATAGTCCTTGAGACTGTTGACTTCCCTGTAGGTTGGGTTTTTATAGTTTTTGCACACACATGCTGTGAGTTGTAAAGTTTGTGGTGTTGACATGCCATCCATCGTAAACAGTCTGATCCATCACTTCTCTCCGAGACTGCACATTGAATCTTCCTCTAGCGGTTTTCTGCTTGACTGGAACAAGAGAGGCCACTGGCAACAATGGAGTAGCTCCGGTGGGCGACTTGGCTCCACTGCAATACATCAGACAGTTTGGTGTACCTTTATACATTGGGAGATTAGGTGCTTCTTTATTCAGCTGAATCCGACCAGAGAGCTCTTCATTCAGTTTTAATGATTCACAATCGTTTCATTAATTTTTTCGTTTTGCATTGCAAACTTTGTGGCTTTATATCAAGCTCATTCTTGTGCATCGTCTATCTTGGAAATAACTTGCAGGTCACATCTTTGGTTTCTTTTAAGATCTAGAGTCATGTTGGTCCTTAAAATAAATCATAGGCAGATGATAGAATATTACTGAATTTGTTATTATGGTGAATGGAGTGAATTAAAAAGTTCTTAAAGGATAAGCACACATTCTTTTGTTCTGAATTGGTTACAGAATTGGTTGTTTAATTTGGCTGAATCACTAACCAAGGTCTGCACTCTGCAGCGTTCCTTAAATAACAGAAAGGGATCATGTTTATTAACAATACACAGGAACCATTTAGAGATCTGATTATTTCTAGTGACAGAAGGCAGATTGCAGTAATGGCTTGGCGATAGATATTGGTTTATATAAAAGAAGAAAAGTAAATGTCTGTTTATTGTTCAAGAATGTTTCTGTTTGTTCTCTAAAGTCTGTTAAACCAGCAATGTGTAAACTTAAAAGTTTTCAAAGTAAAATTCAGCTTGAATGTATGCAGAATGAATTTTAAAGAGATGCTGTGTAATCTTCATTTCATTTTGCCTACTGTCATGGGGATTACTGGCACTAGCCAGCCAGCACACAAACAATTGTAGCAAACAGCAAGGAAAGACGTCAACCCCCCTCAAAAAACACAACTAATTGAATAAAGTTAGTACTGTAGTGTACTATGAGTTAGGTCTGTGTAATTACAGAGGAACACACTGCAAGGCTAACAACTAATACAACAGACAGGACAAAATGACACCTGACAATAGGCAGAGGAGCAGTCAAGTCCTGTACATTTAAAAAAAGGGGAGGGAACTTGGTATTAGCAGTTACATCCCTTTATAAGGAGTATGCTTTTGTTATGTTCCGATTGTGTGAACGGTTTCTACAGATCCTTTTTGTCAAACAAAGAAAGTTTGATAGTGAATGAAATTTTTAAAATCTTATTTTAGATTGTAAAAAAGTTTGAAGAAATCTGTAAACTTTGACACATTTTATAAAGATTCATTAAAAAAAAAGAACCCATAGTTGTGACTTCATTCATGAAAATGTTTAACTACCAGTAACAAAAGAGCTATGTATATTGAATTGAGAACCGTGAGTTGGAGAGCTATCATAATAAATGAAATCTTATGTCTTGGAGCGACTTTGTAAAGTCCCTGTAGGCCATTGACACTCTTTGGAGAGAGCTTATTTCCCCCTTGTTCACTATGTTTATTGTTGTAAGTAAACATATGTATAATGGGGAGGTGGGAGAACAATAAACAGCCATTCTCCAACAAATAAAGAGCTCCACAGATGCAGATTTTTTCAGTGGCACTGCCCGTTTGGTCAGCCTTTGATACATTGGTACTCTAATTAAAATCATACATTGGTCTCTTGCAAAGCAAGGGTATAACACCCCAAGAAGAACACCTAAACAGCAGGCTTTGTTTATATACTGTGCTGAGTCTTTATGCTTTGCCAAATTAATTTTGTTGTTGTCTGTTAGAACATAACCTCTTTCTGTTGGGTTTCCTGTCCAGAGTTGATGATGTAGATCAAGTAATCATGACCCTGCACGTTGTCCTGAAGGTAGATCTTGTCAATGTCTACTTAATAATATACCAGATCTTTTAATTCCACTTGAGGTAGATTTTTCCCCAAGTGTTACTGTCAGGAGTCTATGGTCGATCAATGCTGGAGTTGCCTGACAAAGCAGTATTACGTCTTCTCTGGGTCTCTTTAGTAATTTCTGAAGGATCTTTTACAATTAGCAAAGCTATTAGTTAACTTGCATGTTTATGATCAACCCCTATTGTGTAAGAAAATATGGTTTTAAAACGCTTTACACTCATGATCAAGAGGAGAATGTCCTTCCTTTCAAAGAAAAACAATCAGATGTTTTTGTAATTAAAGTGAAGTCCAAAAAATCGATCTTTCATTTTAAATGTCTTGGAAAATTCTATGTTTGAATTTAAACTAATTATAGCAGGCATCAGTTCTTCTTGAACAAAACACCAATTCTCATACACAAGAGGTATTTCAGAAAGTTAATAGCTTCAATTGACACAAATTGAATGAGAAACGTTTCTCAATCACGCTGCTGACTTGAAGAATCAACTTCACTAGCGAAGGAGATTTTAAAAAAAAACCTTTAAATTAAGTTTTAAAAATTTAGTGGATGAATGGATGAGTGATTGACTCTGTAGATATATAACTAATGAAGTTGTAAAAATTAGTTTGTCAAGTATTTTTGGATATTGTATAAAGAGAACTAGATAATTTATAGAGAAGCTACGTTCTAAGTGTGTTCGCTCAATGACTGCGACTGAATAATCCTATACAGCATGGGGCAGGGTATTTAATCCAGCAACGACTTGGCCACATTTTTCTGACTCCAGCTTAAAAAAAAAGAGAGAAGACTTTCCAAAGAGATTAGACAAGTGATAGCAGGTGTCAGGATTTTTATCTGTTTGGAAGGGTTAGGACGGATTTAGTTGCGTACCTGTAGTCAGACTATTGGAGGCCAAGAGAGCTGGCCATTAGCTGTGTGTAGGCTTTATTTACAAACAGGATCAATTCTCCTACCTTTGAACTGTACCCAGAGAGCATGCGGGCCATTTCCTGCTTTTAACTTGGGTCATTTTTCTTTCTTTTTAGTGAGGAAACATTTACTTTACCTCTGGAGCAAGGGATTGAGAAATTCAGTAAAAATCTTCTGGATTTGCCTGTTTTTGTGTGAGGTTTGTGAGGTAAGTCATTTTTCAAAATTTTTAAGTGATAAAGTCTATCTTAAAATTCACCAATCAAAAGTAATTGGGTAAAAACAGAACATTATTCTGGGACTTCAAATTTGTTTCCCTCCAGGCTCTGACATTTATGTATGTGTTAGTTATCCAAATAATCTTGGTTCAATGCAAGATAGCGAAAACTGGATGTCAATTCAAGTTTAGATTTATATGATTTAAAAGTTTGCTTTATCGGTGATAACTGATGGAATGAGAGAAAATAAAATCCAGCTGTTTCTAAGAAAAACAAACACAGTACTTAACAATTTCAAAAAGCATTAAAGCAACCAAGTTACATTCTATGAAACAACATCTTCATGAGAAACATGTTTTAATTGCTCTCTTTCATACTGTCTAAAATGTTCCCTTGTCTGGGCTTACATCTTCCTGCATTTCGATCAAATTAACTTTGCGGTTTGTTTGTTGGGAAATTGATCCTCGATTGCATTTATCTGAGGTAATAATTAAAGTTTGGGGCAGGTTCTGGTCCTATGTATAGGTCTGTAGGTTGCATTGTGTCTGTTTAGCATGGTTTGGGGTAGGATTACCCGTGCTGAGCACATTCTGTTTGACAAGGGTCGGATACAGAGTAACCCTGTTGTTGTAAGCTATCCCGTGACACTGCTGTGTTTTGTGTTATCTTTTAAATTCACAGGACATGAAGTTACATAAATTACAGCCAAACAATCAGAAGTTGAGTCATAGTTTCTAATTTTTCTGAGGAATTTCAAAATTGGAGTCTTATCTTCTTTATGTGGTAAAAAAATGTCTTTACCTTGTCCATACAGTGGTTTAAATTGAATAGAGTATCTTAATGATGTACACATTTTATCACCACAGCTAATATGTATCGGTTTGTCACTTTACTCTTCCTTGTATACCATGTATGGTAGCCATAAAGTCACATATGGTCAATTCTTTATGGATGTCATTTAAAAACATTAAAAAATAAGTGATCCTAAGGCATGGTTCATAGATATACTGATATTTGTTGTGTGTAAATTAAAGCTTAAATTTATCTGAAATAAAATCCCATTTGAGGCTAAAATGAAACAGATTGCTCTCCAGAGCGTCTACCATGAATGTCCTGACGCCAAGGGAGATATGCAAATGACTTCAAATCTTGGTACTGAATGGGTTTTTGCATAGAAGATGATTGTTTTAATTAAGCATTGTCAGTCTTGAACTCTGATTTACTGACTCTCCATTGCTAAAAACCCTAGGAGGTTGTCACCATGAAGACGAGGAGCTCTTCGGTCAATGGAGTTCATTATAGTCCTCTCACCTCAAGTTGTCGTGGCATTCCCTGTTCAACCATCGCACGACTCTTTGACACTTCTTTAGACCAAATGTGTTATTTTCAAGTGATCATTCATAAAGACAATGGTTAAAGTTTACCTTCTGTTGAAAAAAAAGACTTCCATTGTCATCTCCCATGCCACTGTTTCTTTAACCATTCTCTCTCTCTCTCTCTCCTCTCTCTCATGGATCATTTCATAATTGATACGAAATACTTGGATTATTAGGTCTTCATACATTCATCCTTGCAAGCACAGAGATGCATGGTTGGTTCTGTAATAGGAAATATTGATTTATCTTTGAGTATCTAGGGGCCTCTTAATTTATATTATGTAATGAAATGGTGTTTGTTTCCTTATTAGTCTAAAGGATTTTGGTCTGATTTTGTTGGGCACCCCATTATATTCCAATATGGTTTTATTTTACTAAATTGATGCAATACTTACATTATAACTTTAAACACTTTTTTAGTCTGAACTATTGCTGTACTGTTTGTATATGTACTAATGACTAATTAAAAGGTGATTAAAAAATTCAATATATATGGAAAGGTTAATTTTTTAAAACAAATGAGATACTTTGTGGAGCTAGTAACGTTAGTTGTAACTTTTTTAAGCTTGTAACTGAAAGGTAGCTAGTTCAAATTTTGCAGTGGTCATTAGATATTGTGTTGATCTGTATCTCAGGGCAAGGCACCAAAAATATGGGTAACAGCAAGGATTTTACCATTGATAGACTAATGTCCCATCCAGTGAGTGTCGATGACTCTGATCTGCTGAGCACTAATGAAAGTCCTCAAATAATAAACTGCATATTAGGGAAAAAAGAAAGACAGCACTATTAATGTAGAAATGCTGTCAAGAAAAAGAACAGATGAAAAATTTGTGATGGTCAATTGAGAGGAAGCTGATTGATCGGGTATTTACATGCTTCCTGTCTGATCATGTGTTTCAATTGTTTTGTTTCCGTTTCCTGCGAACCGACTACAGAGAGCATGTGGCCATTATCTATTTCCTCCAATCAAAGGCACTTGGACAGCAGTAAAAGAAAGATTCCCTATTTACAATGAATGATTGGTGAATTATTCCAATTTTTTTTCATTTTCTCACATTTAAAACATAATTATAGCCAGCTAGAGGGAGAGGGATCCCATTTGTCAGTGCGTCTCATTAGGTTTAACTAGTTTCCATTAAATCTGTATTTTCTTTTGTTGTAAGACAATATTTGATGGAAATGGATTACAAAATAATTATTGAAAAAATTGGAAACAAAGACAATTGAAGAAAGAAGGATGTCCATTGAAGTGTGAGATTGTCATTTGGTGAATGCTGTCGCGATAATCGCAGCAACACAGGGCAGACGTGATGGACCAACGGCATCTCATCAGTCAAAAAGGAACCAGTTTACTGCTATCACAGAGCAGGCAGAACTGAATGATGGAGGACTGTAGAGGTCTCGTTTTGCACCATTGTAATAGTTTTTTTCTTTTTTCTTATTTTAGTTTCACTGGGGTGTAGATTTGACTTACAAGATTGATGGAAATATTTTTTTTTTAAATCTCAGCTCCCTATGGAGATGGATGTTGCAAATAGAAACAAGAAAAAAATCAATTGATATTTAATTGATTACTAGCAGTGTAATTTCAATCTTTATAACTTGAGCACTACTGGAAATGAAATAAATGTAGGTGCTTAAAGGAAACAATTTTCTTGATTATTCTTCTAGCTTTCCTGAATGCCTCATTAGAGTTATTTGCATATCTGAACTATATAGTCCAATAGATGATTGAATTTCCTGCGTTTTGCCTGTTTATGGTGTAACCAATATTGATCGTCATGGGAACACAGCGTCCAGTCTCCGAAGGTTGAAGTGAGGTCCTCTGTATGTACGAGAATTGAGAACTAGAGACTTCTAACACGGTTTCATAATTGCCAATAAACTCAAAATTATTTATACAAGCTGGAATTAGCATCCTTTAGCGAAGGACTTTTTTTCTTCTGGATGGGGCCGATTATTGAATTAGCGCAGGTCTTTTGTGCACAGAAATAGCGTTAGTTTAAATAATTCAGACTATAGTGGGTCTCAATTGCAGTAGCTAATGAAATGTCTGGACGCTAATCCTCCAGCATTGAACATACTCTGTGAAAATGCATTCAAAATTTTCTGTAAAGAGCTCTTGTTAAGATTAGATATCTTGAACAATAATTATTTCGGTTGTGAAAAAAAGGAAATTATTTTCCTAGTCAGATTTTCATTGTGAATTGAAATGAAAAATGTACTTATCCTGCAGATTAAATTGCAGCGTCTCTTGTATATTTTATTAAGCACAAAAAACTTTAAATCTGACGCACAGAAAACCATTTTGATTGTTTTCATTGTGCAGTAGAACCTGTCTATCTAATGGCTTGAGTAATCCAGAGTTGTATAATCTAGGAACAATTTCACAATTTATGTTGAGGCAGAGATTATACTGGAGTATTTTCTTCTATATGTATGAAAGAAAGGTGATTTTGACAAACATTTATATTATATAAGTTGGTGAATAAATGGGTATTAATTACATATTAATACATAGAAAAATAGTTTACTTGCATGAAAAAGAATGTGGCACATTTTTCTTTTTTTCCCCCAATTGCTCTTTTTAAAAATAGTCTTTGAATGTTCGACTAGAATTAATTAAGTGCCTTAATGACAACGTGACTTACAAGTTAGTGTACACCTTAATGCTCCAGAGTGTCCCTTGGGGATATTATGATAAATTGTAATGAGCACATTAATTGTTTGTTCTTATTAATTAGTCAACATGGTGTCATATGAATAGTATGGACACAGTGTTGCATCACCTGTTTTGTTTGGGACTGTGTTCTGTATCTTCGGGGGCCCAGGGTTGGGTAATTTGTGTGATGGATTGGTTTGAATATTGATTTTCACGGTACCGGTAATTGTTCACCTTTGTTCAGGTAATTGTTTAATTCAGGTGCCCACTTTCCCAGAATTGAGCATTGTTTGATGGATTTCTAACATTAAATTTATTATCAAAGAGATGTCACAGGTCTTGCTTAATGAGGGCAGATAGAATCTGTTAATTTGTCTCAAGTTGCTGAAGAGAAACTTCAAACGGATTTCTAACACCCTAATTATCGACATTGTGTCCGAGTTAATAATCAATTTTTGGGTAGTTGGAAAAATATAAATGTCTCGTGTGCCTGTCAACTTTTTTGAACAATAATATTAATAATTAATGTATAGAGCGGAAAATATGTGACATAAAAAATTTCCCTTTTAAGCAATGTGGAAAGGATGTAAATTATAGGAAACAAAGTGATTACTATGTGTCAGTATCAATGTATAGCTTGGTGATTACAGATACCAGTAATATCTTTTACCTTCAGATGGGAGGTTGAGAGTTTCATTATTTTTTCCATAAATATTTCAAAGATTTTGTTTTGGCTTAATTAAACCAAATTTTAGGCTGATCTGCACCAACTAATTAACAAAGTTGAAAAAGTCCAAATAAAACCTAACTTTTTTTTCAATTCCATCTTTCAAGTTTTACACATAGGATATTAGGTTCTCAACAAACATAATGCACAAAAGCTTAAATATTGCTTTTTTATATTCTTTGACCTGGGGATAGCAATGTTTTATCTATCGATATACATTATACAATATTACTAAAGATGTAGCAGTAACGTTTGGGTATTCGGTAAGATTTATAGAATAAGATTATGACTTGAGTGCATTGGCTCCAGAATTTTTTCTTCACTCTTCACCCACCTTTTTCTTGTGGCGACGCGTTTCAAACATTGCGTCACTGTGTCATATCTTGCTTGTATCACTCCTTCCTGTGTGAGCAATATTTACTAGTAATATATCTATCATGATGATTAAAGATAAATAACTCGTCAATATGTGTCATTTGTATCATAATTTGTAGGATTGTGCACCGAATTTGTTGCACTGTACAGATCTATTAGCAACTTCTGATTGCATCTGATAAAACTGAGAGGGGGAAGAAGAAAATAAGAAATATTTCTTCAATTCGGGGTTAAGTAGTAATGTAGTGATAAGATCGGCAGGTGACACATTACTGTACCTGATGAATAATAGCATTTAGAATTGATGATTACATTCTGCAACACTTGGCTGAAGAATTCACAAATTAAATCCTTTTACTTGCAACACTTTCATTTCTAGTCTACAGTCTGTGTTTGTATTGGTTTAATGCAAACCAATTTAAGTTTGAGTGACTTTAAAGAAATCGGGGGATGAGATTTTGTTCGGTGACACAGTCTATGGGCTTGCGAAGTGCAAAGTCTTGAGCCCCACACAAAAAGGTTTTTTATTGAAAAAAGCATGTACTGAACTCGTTTTCTTTAAAAAATGTGGGGCTGTTTGTGTAAGGGTTTAAATGTTAATTGTGGATCCGATAGACAAGATGTGTTTTGCCTTGCGGATTGAAATTCTAATGTGTTCTATAGTAAGACCTTACATAAACACAGGCATTGGTGGAAATTAAAGTTAAAGGAAGGGACTTTACTAACTTTTAGGAAGTGATCTGTCATAGTAATTCTAATGGTGTTAAGGAGATACCCATTAAAGTCTTATATGCAGGTAAGTTTTTATTGTTTTAAAAGTAGTAAATTTTCTTCCAAGTGTTTTTGCTATTACCAGTGGTAACTTAACAAGTTTAAATTCTTGTCTTTAAATTATATAACTTACCGGTAATTATGAAATTTATTGGAGAATTTTAAAGTCTTCATACATAAACACTTGTTACAATGTAGAGTGACATTTTTATGATTCAATATGTATCAGCATATCTGGTAAGTAATAAAACTTTATTTTTGAAAAAAAAGAGGCGATTCTAATGGAACGGCTAGTCTGTATGGAAAGTCTGAAGTCGGCAACGTTATTTGATTTTGGTTCGATGTACATACACCTAGCATAATGTAAAGCCATCAGCTGAAAGCTCGAACTTGTGGGTAATGTCATTTTAGTTCTGAATATCCCCAAAGAACAAACAGGTCTGCCAAAGTGGGTAAATATAATTCTATCTCCGAGCCACTGATGGGGCCACAGTTACTGGCAGGATAATTTTACGATTTGTTTGCATCATCTGTGCGTTTGGGACTGTAGGACTTTGTAGAGTAGTAGATGATTGCTGCTTGTGGGGCTGTAATGGTGGGTAAACATTGGCTTACAGAAGGTTGAAAGGCCAGTGTGGTTGATTATATAGTTAACAGTGTTGACTTTTCTGTGTGGAGTTTGTATTTGGAGTATTATTACATATGTTGTTTTATGGCTTCGTTTGAGTGATCGACTGATGTGAACAGAATTGCATGTACAGTCATTGCAAATTAGCAATGAAAAACAGGTCTGGATCTTTATGCTGTGGGAATTTAGATTCTAGTCCTACAAATATAAGGTATGTACCTTAAAAGACAATTTTCTTCTATGTAATTGATATTTTGTGTGTATGCTGTTAGCCATCATTGAGCTTCAGAGTGCCGCTACTGTCCCTCGAAGGATGAACCTGCCTAGCCTAGTGTCTTTGATCATTGTGACATGTAAATGAACATTCATTTCTCGTCGTCTTTAAAAACCATATCTTCTTTTTGAATTCACTTTGCATAAAGGAAGACTTTCACTGATCGAGTTGTAAATGGTCTTTAGGAACCCTCTGATGTGCAATAATCTTCTACTTGTTACTTTCGCTGTTGAGCGAGGCTTTTTAAGTGTCTGTTGACACATGCTTTACAGCGATATTTACCCAATGGAAACTCATTCCATTTGCAAGTTTTAATTGGAATTTGAACTGTTGGCTGATTAAAAAAGGTAAATATTTAAAAAACATGGCATGTATTTACACCAACAGATGCTGTTCTTTGCGGGGAATGATTTTTTAGCACTGGATTTTAGCTCAGTGTTGACACAAACCAGATCACACTGAGTCATTGGTTTCCCTATCTACGGTAGTCAATATCCGATTGTGTGATTTCATATTTAGGGGTGTCCTGTGTGGGCTGTGAGGGTCCCCTATTGTTTTACTGAGGGTTCTTATCAGTTCCTTACTCTATGACAAACACATTTTTGAGTGTAAGTGAAGTGTCATATCCTGGCTGGGTCTGTTATCATTTTTTTGTGTCACCGTTTTTTTTTTACCTGTCCGAAAATTTGCAGTGTTACACAGGTGGCAACTGACTTGTTTTTCACAGACTGAAACTGAATCTTGTTTTGATACTATTGATTGTCCAATCTCCATTCTGGACACTCAGCAGCTTTAGAACAGCTGACCAGTTCTCTTTGATCAAAGGTGTCCTGTTTACAAGTTTAGTGGACCAAACATAGACTTATCTGAGATTATACTAACTCGATGTAAGTATGTACATGTATACTTGATTTCATGATAAAAGATTAACAATTACATATAATCATCTTAAATTTGCAAAGTTTACAAAATTAGAAAATAATAGTATAAATTTTAAAGACCTGTGTAAGTCAGAATGGGTTTCAAGGAGGTTTCTTGTATCTGTACAAGTTAAAAGGCTTCTTTGTTTAAAAGTTTTATTTGAAATGCTGAGCTCTCTTCGTTGTTGTTACTTGTGTTTGAATTAAGAAAATATGATATGAATGAACATTGCAGATGTCAGTTCCTGCCACTGCATAGAACTGGATTACACAGCAATTAAAGCATATGGGCCAATCAATGAACAAAAAACTAATGGATTGTTTTTTATTGTATGACCCCCTCCCCCTGGGTTTCCTGTGGAGCCCTGTGGGGAACTGGTCTTAGGGATCACAGGTCTATTCAAACAATTAGCCAGTCTATTCACCTATCTAAGATCTACCTGAAGCAGGTGTTACAGACAGGTGTGATTTTTGTCATTATATTGTTAGATAGGTGTTAACAAAGTCCTCTGTTGTCAAAGGCTAGGATTAAAATCAAAGGCTTTGTTGGCTCTATTTGTTAAACAATTAGCATTTATTTATGCCACAAAAAAATCTCCAACCTTTGCATACCCTGTAGATCATATATGTTTTACTAACATTTAGACCTGGGGTAAGGGTTTTTTTTTTTAGTCTGAAATGCATTTCAAGCCATGTTAGATGGATTTTTGTGATGTAAAAGATACACAGTCAGTAGTATGTATGAATATATTTAAAATGTTTGTGTACATATTGGAAAAAATTGATGATGGGTAAAGTTGTGTTTCTGTAATACTTCTACAAATAATTTTAACCATATGAACAATGCCAACATTTCTCTGTCACACACATGCTTTCCAGCATTTATCTCCTGTTCATCAAACTGTGATAAGAGTTTGTTACCCCCAACAATGGAGAGGTTGGTTAATGAGTGCTAATTACCCCTCATAAAAGAATGAAAATGTCAAAAAGTAAAGTTTTATGAGGTGTTGGCATTGCAAACCAGAGATATGGCTGATAGAATTGGGTTTGAGGGTTGAGGAAAGGAGTGGGGGGCCAAATTATCACAGGTAAAAACCTATCTTCCTGAGAGATCTGGGTGCAATCTGTGACAGACCGCTGAGCACATTCCCAAAACATGTTACATATTACTCGGAGGGGACCCCTTTATCTGTGCTTATTGAAGGCATTTAGCAGTGTTGTAAAAAGATAATTGCTATGTTTAAGTGAACATTTGAGAAATATGAAATTATCTTGGTTTTTTTTTGTATTTAAGAGAAAAAGGAGAGATAGAAAGTGTTATTACTCTCGATTTAGCCAACATTGGGTGTCTTTGTTAAGCTTTATAACATTACCACATGATGGCAATTACATCCACTCAATTTTCTTCTCACAAACCTTGGTTACAAGATGTTATCAATGTTTCATCTCCAATTCAAAATCAGCTGACCAAAAACTTGAAAAATCACCTCCATGAGAATTTAATACCTTTTTCCACACAAAATATGGGACTTTGATACAGAGAGTTAAAGGATATTTTTATGCATGGATGGAACCACAGAGGTGATGTAAAGATAGCAGCCAGCGGTGTCTTTTACCTTGGGGGACCAAACTCTGCTATGTGGACTTGTAGTGAGGTATAGGATTTACTGAGATTTTTGGGGGTAAGAGCTTCAGAACAGGTGGCCCATGACTTTGACTTGGTCCCTTTGATGATGGTTATTGTTTGATATTGTTGACACACTTATTTATGACTGGATGTTGTGGTCTCGCTTCAGTGGCCACTGGACATACATCGTTCGTTGTCAGGACAGGTGAGAAGTGATACCTGGCTCAGGTGTTAGCTTTATTATGTTTCCCAAAGGTGGATTATAATGTCTGACCTAGCAGGATCAATGGCTTTTGATTGAACCTTGTTTTTCTTGATATTAGATACCATAAGGGAAACATTCTTTGAAATAAAAGCCAAGGTAAATACTGGTTATTTTTGTCATAATTCAATACTCTCATTGTGAAATGATATGCAGCTAATTACCTTGAAATCTTATGTCAATAATATTTTAAAAACTTTTTTGGGTGGGAGAGGTGATCGATGGGTAATTTATAGTCATTGATTTAGCAATCTGACTGGTTGTACTGAGATATATGATGCATTATAATACATTCATTGCAGTTATACAATGCACAGTAATAGTAAAGATAAATGGTTTGCAAATCATGCAATTTAAATTGAAAGGAGGTGTAATTGTATCGTGTATAAGCTAAGTAGAACAAACTTTTAATTTTGCCATGGAATACATGTACATAAGCCTGTTCTGTGATGAATTGGACTGACTTCATTATAGACCTACATTGTGGCCGCTATGTGTTGGTTTAGGACATACAGGAGATTGATTTTCGTCGGCAGTTGATGGATGTTGGCATAGTTCTGTTTTAATGCACTTCCTGCGAGAAATCCTGGGGGTCACCCTTTCCATTGTAGAGGAGTTTGTAACTCAAACATAGACCAATTCCACCATATTGATTCTGATAACTCCCCGTAATTATCAGTAAATATTACAGAAAAGGTTTATGGAAGATAAAAGGGTATTTTTCAAATATTATTTGATAAAAGAATAGCTATGGATATCATTATTTAGCTGTAAATGGTATGGATTTTATGACAGTTTTATTAGGAAAGCTGACTGATTGCTGTTTTATCTCCACATACTCCTATTAATTTCATACAAATTGACATGGAAGCTGGCATCAATGTAGATATAGAAATTCATGATCAAAATTAATGTGACACTAAGAAATATCACACTTTTTGGATTGATTAAAAACCAAGGTATGTTGAATCACATTTTTAGTTTTGTGAGTTTGGAAAAAAAAATAGTCGGATTTACTGCATACATTAAAATACAAAAAAACAACCCATTTGGATGTTTAAGTCAATCAAATATTTTATTGTTTCATTGGTTTAGCCTAATGATGCTCGAGATTGTACAGATACATGTATAAACACTTGATTGAAAACAATACTCTGGAGTGCCAATTTGTTTGTGCCTTTTAATGTGGTAATCTGTACAACAGGAGTTAATGAGGTGCTTC
Organism: Magallana ariakensis; assembly: GCA_020458035.1. Lineage (NCBI taxonomy): Eukaryota > Metazoa > Mollusca > Bivalvia > Ostreida > Ostreidae > Magallana > Magallana ariakensis. The sequence goes on along the minus strand of CM035815.1, from coordinate 24,983,984 downwards.
CAATGGTTCAAGCATACCAATGGCCCCCATTAAATTCAGTGTCAATATCAAACTGTATCTCCACTCAATACAACATGTAGAAGCGGTCAGCTCAGGTCAGATTTGTGGTATGTAGACTAAGTATTGATTGTGGGGATCTGAGGCTTTTGGATGGATTGACCTGAAATGACCGCTTGACGACATCAGGAAATTGTTTCATTATCTTCCTCAGGTAGACTGCCAAATCATTATCACATGGAATAAATTACTAGAGCATGCAGCCATTGCTGCCTGTGAATAAATTGGACAGGCAATGAGATTTATTTTTGGATGGAACCTTTTCAGAGAAAATCCCGTTATTTTAATGGGGAGAATTAAAAAATGACCATCTTAAGCCGAGCAGCTGAGATACTTACAGTTAGGTTGTCTCCCCTGGTCAATATTTGGACATGATGTTTCAATCAAATGACTGACAATTAATACCAGTATTTTGTGTGCATGATCATTACTTTCTATCAGACTGCTGTTTATTTATTCAAATGGTTTCATATGGTCTATCTGCTCTGCTGCATGTTAACATACAACTTTTTAATTATTGCAGTTGCAGACTGTGACAATAAAACTGCATGCAGCTTTTAGCAAAATTATAATTCAATCTGAGTCTCTGATGAGAACAAATTATACTTTGTTTGCCTGTTATTATTTACAGCAGCAGAAGTTACACACTGTTGATTAATACTTTGATCAATGAACGCAGAAAGTCATTCCAGTTCAGATAATCCCTTCCCATTGTCACACTGCCTCCGAGTTCTTGAGAAAGGAGTGCGTTGGTCATTTATGTAAACAGAAGAGTACCACAATGTTTATTTTTAAATGTTTAGCAGTGGGAGAATGAAAGAAAACGCTGCAAAGGTTTTTTGTGTCTTTTCCGGTCATTGAGTTTGTTTATGGGAGAATTTTCCTTTCATTCCAAATACTGGCAAATAGGTGAGCTAACCTGCCGTTATGGTGTCAATTATGTGAACAATTTAAGTAAACAAACAGACAAACAAACAATGCGGTCAAGAACAAATAGGAATTACATGAAGTTTGGTTATACTGATAAAAAGAAATTTCATACAGTATCTCGAACCACTAATAGCACACATGATATTTGAAACATTCTCTGTAAAGAGTGTATCTATATATATGTGCTCCAAACTTGTGCAAAATCCCTGATGCGAGGGAAATGTGCAGTCGATGATGTATTATTCATAAAAGAGTCTGTTTCTGCTGTTGTTCAACTTTTACGTTAGACTTCTAGTATCACGATAGACAGGAGTTGAGTTCACAGGACGTGCATCAGTGTACAGTCAATACCATGCTTGTTGATCTATCAAAGGATGAGAGGGTAAAGCCCGAGCGATGAGCATCATCGTAACACATCGTAACAAGCCGGTGATGAATAAAGTTGTCTGACTATATTCATTTTTTTTATTCCTTTTTTTTTTTTACTTCAGGTTTAAAAGAGAATAAATTAGTGACTTCGTACACTGGTATCGATTGGGCTTGCTTTATCTGGACTGTGGACAAATGACTTGCTTTATCTGGACTGTGGACAAATGACTTTATTTGTGGAGTGTTATTTATAAATGTTGTGAAGAGGATATTTAACTGACCGGTATTTAGATAACTCATCTACCTGCTACCTTTTTTCTGTGGATACCTGCAAGAAATATAGGTAAGTAGCTTGCACTCACTTTGATAGGGTTTCAGGTTTCTCTTTTCATATGCATTGGAAGATTTGGATATTGATAAAAGATTAAAAACACAATTTGATTAAGCAGTTTATAATGGGGACTTTTCTTTAGAATTGCACAATACTTTAGAGATAAATTGAGAATTAGCAGATGAACAATACCAGGAAATCTTGGAAATTTTAGCTGCTCTTTATGATATTAAATGAAAGGCTTATGATCTGTGTCTGTTTTAGATATTAACACTTCATCTGAAAAAAAAGCCATTATTAAAAATAAAAGCCTAAAGTTTTATACTGATTTATGAATAAAAAAGATAGTTGAATAAAAAAAAAATGAAAGTATAATTGACTGCATGCGGAGTTATTTAAAAAGGACTTTCCTTTGCGATATATCTAACAAAATTTTCAAAATTTTCAAAATTTTGGATTTGGTTTATCAATTTAGATAATTTATGATTTTTTTTTATATTTTGCATATCTTGTGAAATTTTTATTTAAATACAAAGATGATGATGAAAGCTTTAATACATTCATTTATGGATTTTTGAGCATTCACTCCTGTTAGTATGTACAAATTGATTTTGTGATTAAATAACAAAGCACTGTGAAACAAATATCAGCCCTATTATAAGGAAAGCCAATCACGAGCTTCATCCATTATGGAGATTTCTCCTTCACGAATCCCTCAGGAGACACATTGGACGATTATTTTTTTACTTTGTTTCTATTGTCATTGACTATGGAGTGCAGGGACAAGAAAGATTGGGGTTTATTAAAAATTAATACCAGCATGTAAAAGCAGAATACAATTTATGTAATGTAGCATGGCAGACCACTGAAATATTGATAGGTATGGTTGGAGCGTTCTTTAAGTATACTAGCCTCTTTTCTATGGCTGATTGCAACGGCAGAATATCAATGAATGAAGAAATTAACAATTATTGTTTTGGATCATGTTGACTTCGGAATAATTAAGGCACATGAAAGTGGTATAGAAACAAAATACATGTTCCCAGTGCATGCTAGATGATAGCAAACAGTGCAGTCTGACTTTGATCATCTGAACATTGAGACGTATGAAATAAATAATAGGGATTGTGAATAAAATGATTAGTGACTCTTGCTCTTTGTTAAAGCAAAGGTTTTTGGTTTATTTGCACGAGGACTTGCATGTAAGAGAGAATAAAAGAGAATGTATCTCGCCGAACATTGCATGACTGACTTCCTTTTCCTGGAAGCTCGTGTCAGCTGCAAATTGATTGAATGAATTTACTCTAGCAGATATTTATTAAAACGATTTACTAATCGAAGAGGGAAAGATCTTGGGAATTTCTGAGTTTGCTGAGAGAAAAAGAAAGAAAAAGGGAGTTCTCATATTCTCTGACAGAACCTGTTTGATATTTCTTGTTTATAAAGTTCATTGAAAGAATATTGTTTGTCAAAATATTTCAAAATAGAGATGACAGCAGCATTAGATTGGGAAGAGAGAGAGAGAGAGAGAGAGAGAGAGAGAGAGAGAGAGAGAGAGAGAGAGAGAGAGAGAGAGAGGAGAGAGAGAGAGAGAGAGAGAGAGAGAGAGAGAATGGAATTTCTTGAAGTCCCCTTGAGTATTATGATTGAGAGATACAGCATACTTGAGTGCAATGAAAAGCCGGTTTTCTTTGGGACTGATGCTAATGTTTTGCATATTAAGACTTGATCCACTGCCTATTGTTTCATTGATTTTCCTTAAACATGCCGGAATTCATCTCTTAGGACTTGCTGGAATATTATATTTTGTAAGTCTGCTTTTTAATGCGAGAATGAAATCTAGGCACTTGATTTGGAAGATAAATAAAGATGCTATTGACATTTCCATAGAAACTTAGTTTTGCTTGCTTAAATTAAGTACTACGGTACGTCTTTGGATACTGGAAAGTTATTTAGGATACAGTTATTTCCCTTTGATTTAATTTTCTTGGATTAGCTCAAAAATATTCTTTGAATGAAAGTTGAAGTACCGGTAAGTTAAAGTAACTTTTTTTTATTACAAACCAGAAAAAGGTTTTAACATATTTGACTATTTGGCTTTTGATGTTTTAAAAAATTAACTACACCTCGATGTAACAATTATGTTGCAATAAATTGTGAAAAATTGAGTATAAATGTACATTTAATTCAGATCATTTGCAGAATTTTATGAGTCACTTCAAAAAGGGACCAATAACAGAGCATTTTATCACATCTTGTCTTAGTTAAGTGTACATGTCTTATAAACCAGAGAAAAATTTAGAAGATCAGACTGATTTCAGCAGCAAAAAAACATTAAGCTAGATAAAGTTTCTTTTGTAGAATGACAGCATTGGTTTGCTCTATGTTATTCACAACTTTCAAGTTTCCATATGTCTGGATGTTTTGTCCACAGAGCTCATGTAGATCGCATATCTCTCCCCTATTACTCCTGTTTCTCTCCAGCTGTGAGTCAGTTTCTGGGGTGATAAGAACACCAGTGACAGACTTGGGATCTCCCCGGGGCTTGCTGATACTGGGAGAATGGCCCTGTTAGCTTCCTTGCTATCTCCGCAGTATTTATGTCACCTTTCCCTCAGGAATTCTCATTTACCTCCCTGCCATCTGCGCCCCAGGTCTTTATCATTGCTGATGGGGCCTAACTGTAATTACTCCTGTTAATTGGAGTAATATATAAGTGCCACCAACAATGTGTCCTATCTCATTTTGATTGCAAACAGGTAAAAACAACAGAGGTCATGAACTTTGACATAAACTCAAGGTCACACCCTGGGCCTCGCCACCCAGCTATGTTGATATGTTGTCAGAGGAATATCAGTGCTCTGTAGAGGTTAGAATTCCCTTAAATCAGCTTGGAGTCCAGAGAATTAATCTAAAAAGATGCCAAGTTTATGTTGCAGTCATTAAATCTCAGGTCTGTGGCATGAAATTGCAGCTCGGTAAGAAACTAAGACACTCTGGTGATAACATGTTTACTTCAGTCTCAGTTTATGAGACATGTGTATGTCTGTGCCATTCTTTCTCTTGCTGTTCCATGTTTGAGACTCTCAGTCGCAGAATGCTGAGGGGGGCTGGCAGTTATGTGGGAATCACACAATTTGGGTTCTCACAAAGAAACAGCTGGCGTACTTGTTTATAGTTTAGCACTTTTGTTTTTTCACCTGGGTTTTGTTTCTGATAATTGCAATGGAATTGTCTTGATTGCATAATTGCAGGACAAAAGGAATTTCCACAATATTTTGCAGCTTTTTGACTAAAAAAATGTTAACAATAGAAAGAAGTACATTTATAAATAAATCATAATATTACATAAAAATAAGGAAGTCATTAAAAAAAGCTAAAAGATAATATTTCCTTTTTGACACAAATTTCTGAAAGTAAATGGAATATCTTTGTCAGCTTCAATATAATGTACTTGTAGGATCATGTATAAATGTACCACATGTATATCTAGTTATTTTCGCCTTGAAAAATCTTTAGAATTTCCTTTTAAATGATTGTTTGAACGACTTTAAAGTGGGATTTTAAGTTTATACAGTATACACGAGCATTATCAATATGACTTCATGAAAGTATGAGCACTTTCAAATCAAACTAAGTTTCATAAGGTTTGTAGTGTTTATTGTTTAAAATATATAACATTTTTTAATGCCATGGTTATAATTTCTAAAAGAAAAAGAATTTGTTTTTGTGTTTTTGCTTATGATGCAGTTGGTGAAATCAGCAAGAGTCCTAAAAGTTGCATGCGTATTAATTCTGTTTTTCATAAAATGGTTGCTTAAATATGATGAACCGCTTCCTCTTGAAGGAGAAACAATCTGTCTGAGAAGAAACAAAGTCCATCAATTTGTATTAGTGATTCCCTGGGTAATTGGTCCCTCTCCATTTAATGGGGATTGCAGTGTGCAGCAGGGAGCCTGGCATACTGCATTAGAGGGGGGCCAAGTCCTGATGCATATTATCATTTAATCATAATAACTATGTGCCGTAATGTCTGGTTCTTAGTGGGCAATTGTTATTTATTGGCAAACCTAAATGGGACACAAGAAATGAAAATGTCACCAACTCCACTACCTAAATTAGGGAGACATGGAAATGGGGGAATATGAGTCTTTTATAAAGAGACTCCGAAATGATGGTAATTACAGCTATCAAAACGTCAGTGATTTTAACTGACGATAATAAATAAAAAACACGATTTAAATACATGTTCTCATTGTAAAGGGAAATGATTGAGACAGTGTTATGGCTTTGATGTAATATCTATGTGAAGTTATCTATTGCTAAATCATTTCGTGAGATAAATGCTCCCCCCATGTGGTTTGCCTTTCAGACACACTCCCTCTGCAGGGGTCAAGGGTCACAAATGTGTTGCACTAAGTTGATTGGCTGTTTTTGTTTATCACTTCTTGGAGGACCTGCAGCTGAGAAATATTTGTTAATGGGGGAAACTATTCTGATAGTCTGTTACACAGGGAGTATTATATAATTTATACTGGAGCAAGTTTGTTGTGATAGCACATGGCGAATTAAGCATTGTACTTTCAACTGGATAAAACTTCGAAAACATGAGTTCCAAGTGTGAATGAACAATACAGTGTGCTACAATATCCGATGCTGCATGGGTAAGCAGTCTTGATATAAATCATCGTTCTTAAAATTGTCGTATGATACTGATGTTAAGAATGTGAAGATACAAAATTAAACTTCAGAGGTGTCTTTTTTAAAATAAATAATTTTTTTTTTACTTTAAAATAATTTTTTTTAATTTCTGAGTTTTTTTTATTCATAACTCGGATTGACTTTATCTGTGTCAGTAACGGTAATCATCCTGCATGGAAAAAGGTATTCGTTTAATGGAATTTTTGGCATCAAGTTTCCTGTATGTCAGACAGGTTATCGTTTCATGAAGTTCGCAAGGTTTAAAACTTTATCTGGAGAAGGCTAGAAAATCCAATTATTAAATCCAATAAAGTTTCTCGTGGTGTAACAATACAATATGGAGAGTCCCCGCCACTAGAAAGGTCATCAACAGCCTGACTTTATTTCCATACACAGTAACTCTATTATTTGGAGTCTTTCAGAGACAGTTTAGAAGATAATTGAATTTCTTTTCATAAAATGTCATATTCATTGCTCAGTCAATTGAGAAAAAACATTAACTTTTGATGACTGTTGTGAACTCTAAGCTTTTGCTAGCAGGGAAGTGTTTAGAGACTGTGGCAGGTTCTTTTTATTGGTGCCCTGTTGGGCAGTAAAACTGGTGCCCCTGTGCAGTGGTCAGCAAGCTAATCAGCCTGATCCTTGCTTTATGGTCCTATGGAGGATTGCCAGGAAAAGATTACTGATTGAATTACTGAATTAAAATGCAGAGAGGAGAACAGGTGCCCCAGTCATGGGGAAGTGGTCAGACATAAAAATGTCATAAAACAGACTGACCGAGACCCAGTTCCCTAAATCAGGCTGATACTGAGCACTTTACTAAATCAAGCTGATACTGACCAGTCTAGGTCTGCAAGGAGCCTCACTAAATCAACCCCTAGCCTGCCTCTTATCAGACAAAATGGACCAGAATTTCCTCTGATTGCAGACCATTAAATCATTTCAGCTGACAGCTGTTGATTTTCCTAAGCTTTGCTTCAAAAAGTTCAATGATGTGGAATTATACTGATACTATCATGTGCATCAGCATAGCTATAGACTGCTTTGTAATGTCAACAAGTGATTTGCTAAATTAACCTGTGCTTGACATGGAATGTAAACCAGGCTGGTATCTAATAGCTTCAAAGAATGCCAGTCGAACACCCTCTTTTGATCATAGGTGAGGCATGTTACACCTCTTGTTTGTGTAATAGTCTGAACTATCCCAATATACCCTGTCTGTGTAAATAAACATCTAATGGAAACCAGTCCTCCGATTAGGCTCGTCTGGTCAGTGTTGTATATACACATAGAGGTTTTATCATTTATTGTCCATAAACACTGAAAACAAAAGTGTTAAACCTATGTACCTGTAACAAATGAGAATAGAATATTAAGTAGCCAGTTAGTTGGTATATGGAAAATTATAAGTCTTAAAGAAGACATTAGTAAAATAAAATTTTACAATGAGATTGCCAAATTTTTGCTGCATTACTGGAGGTCCAAGGAGTAAAATTACTAATAAGCACAGCAAGTTGTAGTGAGGGCAGTTAATGCCAGCTTCAGTAATGATTCGTTGCTGATTTAACAAGATATTTTTTATCATCTTCAACTATCAGATCATGATAAGGCTTCACTTAAAACGAAATATAAAAATTGGCCCCAGCACGTGCGATTCATTGAAGTATGTACATGTACCGGTATCACTTCTTATGTAGACTTGCATAATTAATCACACTCTCAATGTTTAAAATGAAGAGCCAAGAAACCCTTAACAACTGTACAGACAAAAAAAGATGTTTATAATTCGGAGTCTGAAATTCAGACAGGAGCAATACAGATGTTCCTCAGGATTCAGAAGAATTCAACCTGACCCAGAATTTAAGAATTCATATAGATCTCAGGCAGGTGCCCATATTTTAGCGTACTATGTGAATTGGTCGAAAGTCTTCATGCTGCCATAAACAAATATCTTCATTACCAAAGAAATTGATGTAATTTAGTAAATATGATTCCCGGATTTACAGGCCAATTTTTGATAGAACCTTTTAGCTTGCCAACAAATTGCACTACATACAGAAGATGTGCACTGTAAGGCATTACCAGAAAAAATTGTCTTATTCTGTGCCAGCTATTTCGTTTTTTCGTGGGAGGAGGTGCATGGACAGAAAATGGGTTCATGTATGGAAGGATAAATATAGTTTGAGAATTAGCTTCTGAAATTGTGCATGGAGAGAGAGAGAGAGAGAGAGAGAGAGAGAGAGAGAGAGAGAGAGAGAGAGAGAGAGAGAGAGGTCCTCTCCATCGGGTGTTGCTAAAACACGGAACGAAAAACGGAACGGAAAGTGGAACAGAACGGAAAATGGAAAATCTTATCTAATGTTATTTACTTGATAGATTTGTTAATCATGCTAAAAACGATATACTTTATGTAATTTTTAATTTTTTTTTTGAAAGATTATCAATATGAGATTATTTATTCAAGAATAATTATTTCCCCAAAATTAACAGTACATGCATTGACCACTATTCTCTGTCCCAAAATATCCTCGATTCACATTTTCCTAAACTTAATATTTATATATACCTCTGGGTTCAAGCGATGTTCATTCAGAAGCATGCAAAGTTCTCATGATTTCTACTTTAAAACGTCCTCTCTAGCTGATCAGGTTTCAATACACGGCTATAAATAAAGAAGTCTACGGGGTTTTGCATTTCAACAGACCCGGATAATAGCGTTGAAAAATTGTGCGAGGTCTTCTAAGTGACTTCCGAACGGAGAAAAGATGTCATCATTTCGCATTATAAATTACAAAAATGATAATGTGTCAATGAAGTTTTCTTGGATATTTCCCGTTTCATCTATTTCAATTGCATCTTTTACAGGTATGTGTATTTTGTTTTTAAAAATCGACCAAATGTTTTGCATAAATATTTATATATTGGGATCGACAGACTATAGTCCCAAGTTATAATCGCAAAATTAAACGAGGCAAGGTCTAGAGTTAATGCTCTATTCGGATTCTATGTATATAGAAATGAACAACTGCCAAGTAATGCAAACGTGAACAAAATTGCATTTCTAAAGATATTAGTTTCACTAAGTACCGGGTATTTTTATTTGTAGAAGATGTAGACAACGAACGCCGATAATAGAGAGAAAAAAAACATAACATGAAATCCACAACGTTAATGGTCCAATAAAATGAAGGTATTTTGTGGGGTAAAATGATATTTACAATAGTGGGACATGTTTGCATATATAGATGATGCAGCAAGACTTCGTAAAGATGATCATGAATGTCATCAGTCGTACTGGGGTTTTTTTAAATCTCAGTGGTATTGTATCGTCTATATGATTCAAAATCATATAGAACACCGAAAATTCAATGTTGATTTAAGTATATACATCATATTTGAAATATAAAATATACATAAAACACATGAAACGCTTTCACTAACTGCCTTACGCTGTTATGTAAGCAATGCCGTATAAGAAAAATAAGTAATTAAAAGTTATAGCTAATTTACTCTTTAATATTTCACAATTTGTGTACATTTGATTCTTTTCCATTTTGTACTCAACAGTAAAGCAAATTGAATGCAATGCTATATTTGATAGACATTCATACATGTAAGAATATCAATAAGACAGCCACATGTTAATAATCATTCAATAGTAAGAATGAATAAATGATACAAAGTAAATCGTTTCTGGCCAGTCTATACCCTTTTAAAGCGATAAACGTTATATGATATTTTCCGTTTTCCGTTCCGTTCTGCTTTCCGTTCCGTTTTCCGTTCCACGTTTTAGCAACACCCCTCTCCATCTAGGTTTATATTCCTGTCTCATTATTTCAAACACATCTTTTTAATATTACAGAAATAAAGATTTTTCTGCTTGACTCCCAATAGCACAAAGATTGCTAGTGGTCAACCTGATATAATTATGGTATTGAAATGTTCTGCTTTGTAAGATTATATTATAGTTGCTTATCGAGAATTGTGTGGAATAGAATTGGTCCCTGGGCAGAAATATATAATGCATGTATTTATACATCTTTGATGGAATCTTCTTGGATTGAATTTCAAAGAAGGATTTGGTGAAATGTTTGATTGTTTTCCACTGGACTGAATTGGTTTGGGAGAAGGGTGTTGCCTTCCTATGGATTTTGGTTGGTCACAGTGAGCTGTTTGTCAAGGAATTCTTGTTTTACAGAAAGCATGATTGACTATGCTTCTCTGTGGAGAGAGATGATAAAAAAATGATGACAGTTCCTAGATTTGTGATGTTTGTATTTAATTACAGAGAACAGGTATCTCTAGAGGGCAATGTTACAGACCAAAAGCAGATTGGAAATCAATAGTTAGGGTGAAACATTACATTAATTAAATATCCACTCTCCAATATCAGTATATCAATATTGTACCAAGTTTGAGACCATCATCTGGTCTTGAGCTTCCCACCATAAACCATCAGTCAGTTGGTAAGAATCTTTTCACACTTTTCAAAATTTGGACCACAGTTCAGCTAGTCTCAATCTCCATTGTTAGTACAATACTAGGGCATTAAAGTGTAATGACCTGAAGATATCAAGGGATAGGAGTTAGAAAGTTTACAACATAAACAGATCTGATGAAAATGAATTGCTGTTTAATGAAATCTTGTTTAGACTAACTCCAAATATTTATTTTGAGTGCCGAGGGTAATGACTCTGACACAGAACAGTTTGTTGACAGTCTTGTAAACACTGCTCACAAAATCTGGAGACATTTTGGATATGTATCAATCATTTCCTTCACCCGACCAAAATCTGATGATATCAGTTTGATGCTGCACTGTTTGTGATGTTGGCTATGGGAACTTAGGGAGCACTTGGCTTGGAGGATGGTGGGTTCTGCTTCTACTGATGACCCTAGGGTTATACGATTGCTAAGTCTCCTGCTATTGTTTATGGGAGTTCAGCATGCTTTCTCCCCATGTCATCTGGACAGGATCCAATTTGTCAGTAATAAAAAAATAACTCATTTTTCTTTCCATTGAAAAATGTGTACAGGGACCCTGTTTTCTCTGCAGCAATGATATGCTGTATCTAACTCCATCACTCACAAAAACTCAGAGGTGTAGGATTTTGAACTGTGTTTCAGTGAAACATTTTATGGAGACTTTTTTTATGTAAGAATTTGAAGAAAATGATTATGGATCGTGTTGCAAAGAACAATTTCTTCCTTGTGCAATGCTTAGCTAGAGTTCATAACATTGCCCAAGTGTTTCTTACATGTTTGTGAGAATTTTTAAATATCTTTCACCCAAGTGTTGTTTTTCCTGAAGTTCCGACTTATTATAAGGACTTAAGTGCAAAATAAGATGGATGTGAATTGATTTTGTAATAAGTCCTTAAATTTCAACGATTTAAACATGGGAATCTAAAAATATTAAGGTAAGGATCAGATTGAGTACTTCTTAAAAAGAAATATTAGATTTACAATTGTGGGATTTAAAATGTTCTCTAGTATTACACTTTACACAATTTGTAAAAAAACAGCATCCCAAGTGTAAACCAAGAGTTTTTGTATGTTAGTTAGAGGTGCAGAACCATTGCATCATGTAAGATAAGTTAATTTGAAACCTATCTGTTTGCTTATAGCCTGTGTCAATCTTTGACATTTTATGAAATCTTGTCTAATCTGGGATGCTGTTCAGGTCTGGCATGGACAAATTATCTAACAATAAAGGTTAGTGAGGGAAATTCTAGAGTAACCCAGATACCATGTAAATGGTTTATATTGCTATCATCAGTTTCTCTCTCTGCTCTTCTTCTCTCTTTCTCTATGGGATAAGATAGGATTACCCATGTCAAGTATTTCTCAGGAAAAAAGGAGAAATTGTATCTGTCAGGTAGTAAGAAATGATACAGAATATCTGTAATTCTGGGTAAGGATCAGCATGTATCAGAGATGTGGTAGAGGCATCTTCTGTTCCTAACAGCTGGGTCTCGAGTCATCTCACTGAGATTGGCTGTAATCAGACCACTAATGGCTAAATCACACGGTAGATATATATACCAGGTAGTGGTTTGGTTAGAAAAAAGAGTTTTTGTTATGGGGTCAGACTGACATACTTTTCTCTAAGTGGCAGGACAAGCATTTATTTAAGAAATGAGGAGAGAAACCAAATTTCCAGGGATCCCTATAGCTTTATGTGCATAATGTTGACCCTAGATGTATTGATAGCAGTTAGAAGGTGAAACATGGCAGAGTTTTTCGGAACATAAATCCTCCGCAATTGTCAGAACTAGCAGGCAGTGGGTGTCTGATTTCATGGCAAGGAAAAAACAATGGTATGAAATCTAGCATTTAATCAGATATAATTGTGATCCTGGAATTTTACTGCCAGGGATTTTTCTCTGAGAGTTGCCAGCACTTTTGGGAAGAGATATGGTTTATGCATTGAGTTTGTTGGAACATGGCTCCCTGTCATCAAAAGCAATAGTTTTGCATTAGGGATTCAGTAAACCCAGATGTGTTTGAGGATGGTCCCTGACGATGAAGGAATTGTATCCCATTATCACCTCTTTCCCTCCCAAGTACTCTCCTATTGTCTGCTCTATCCAAAACATTGGTTGCAACAGAAATCCCCAGCTCCCAGCATGCTCACTATTAGTCTATAGAGCCAACAGCAATGCATCAAATTACCGTAGCTTGCATCATTATTTTAAGAATAAAATTAAGCTTGTATTTTCCTGTTGAAATTGATAAATATTATCAAGTGCTCTCAAATGCTATGAAATCTGAAGTAAAATGATGAAGAATGCTAAATGGCTGTAAATGAGGCGTCTTTGGTAACAACGATTGTTGCATTTTGTAGCAGCTCATTTTAACTGGTGCCCATTGATTTCAGAGCTCATTAAACCATGATATAGGTATCCTGTTGTATAGCCCTGTGGAAGCAGGTTCTCCCTGTGGAAACAAGAGAATGTCTCAGATTCAGGCAACCAGTGTTCATCCAAGATCTATAGCTGCCAGTGTATTTCAAGTTCTTTCTGTTGCGCAGTGTAATCTCCAAGACACACTAATAGTTCATTATCTGAAGGAAAAATTCGTTAGATTTTTAGATTTTCATGGTATTGAATTAAGAATTGTTTTTATGAAGGATGCATAATATCCTGCCTTTGCTATTTACAACCTGGAGTCTGATCTTGTTATCTCAAACTTCAAACAAGTTAACTTTATCAAAAATAACCATGTTATATATCTTTCAAAAGGGTTTGGTCAGTACAAATGTGCAGCATGTTATGTTTACATCATTTGAATTATTTGATAGTTCCCTTTATCTCTATATCTATTATCCCTGATCTGTAAGTTATTGATACTTTGAGTTTCCTGAATTCATCTGATGAAAAGAATAGGATGTACATCAGATGATGGATCTCAGTTTTGTGTGTACCCGGTCAGTTTGCCCCTTGCTCCTGTCATGTACAATCCTTGTCATCAGCAACTCACATTAGTGACTCGTGTGTGGCGACTCATGTGTGGAGATGGCTATCTTGGCACCACAAGGAGGCCAACATCTTCCTGACAAGACCCCATGCCCCACCATGAAAATTTGATAATGCTGGCCATTTGTGTTGCTGCTTTTCAGGATTGGAGGAGGGGTACATATTCTGTTGGGGCTTGTTCATTATATCTGTCAAAAATTAAATCCTATTGAAAGAACAGATAAGACTACATGCACAGAAATACACAGATTAAAGACAGTAATTTTAAAAAAATGTAAAGAAGTTATTTTTAGACCTTATGTCTTTTATGTTCTCCTATTGTCGTGGATTGTGTAATTGAGACAGATCCCACTGAATATTTTGTTGAAGTGGAATTTTGAGAAGAATTTCCCCTGAGAAAGTTCTTCACTACAAAGTGAAGTACACACATTAATAGACAATTCATCTACAAGTCTGATGCTGCCTCTCTACACCAGGGAACAAATAGGGAATCTGAAAAGATAAGTAAGTGGATTGGCCAGCAGCATTGATTTTTTTTCTCCCTCTCCTCTCCTCTATCTCTGCATTGTGAGATTGGTTGTGAAGAATTTGATGTTCTTCATCTCAGAAATAAGACACAACTATGACAAGCATAGCATACAAAAAACAGACAAAGTGATGGGAAACAAAAAAAAAGCAAATAACATTTCTCTGTATCAGGCCCTGGAACAGCATTTGCACATTTTGTCTGGCAAACCTCTACAGTTTATGATGGACAGTGATGAAAATGAAGGCTGATCGAATCCCTGAGTGTTGCAGGGAATTGTTCTAAGCTCTCTCTAAAATTATTATCCTCCTGTGGTAATTTGAACAGAAAAGGGAAATGATTGACTGTTGAATGTCAAACATGGGGTCCCATGGGAAAGCTGATGTTACCAAAACCAGAATTCATTGGACACCATTCAAATGTCCACTTTTAAGTGATGGGATGTCTCAGGGGTTTTGATTGGTCAATAATTTGTCACATTGAGTTAGCAAGCAGCTTGTAAAGTCATGTAGACCATGTTGAAAATAAATCATTACCCAAGCAGTTGATGCAAAGTTTAGCAGTTCTAACCAGAATGCAGTTACTATTCTTGGAGAAAAAGAAGCCATTCATGAGATAAATAACTAGTAAAGAGCAATATTTACAAACATCTTGTATGTTTTCACCATCAGTTTATGTCTAGCCATTTATCATATGCTTGTTGTCATAACAGGTATATAAATGATAATATTTCAGCCCTTTTCATCTCTCACCCCTTTCCAAGTATACATGTCTTAAGGGGCTGTAATATCCTGGACCAATCTAAACTGTCAGAGGATTCAGAGCCATGGGTTCACTTAATGACCTTAGACATACATACTCCAGATGGACAGTCAAGATCATAAGAAAACCCTGTATGAAACTTCACCTGAATTATAAACAAGTGAGAAATGTTTCCCCCATTAATAATACAGATCTGGTTTTGTTAATCAGAGCCTGGCTGGCATTTGCAGGGTTTGTTCATTGGAGGGTGGGACAGAGCCACACACACTTGGTGGACTGTAATCGTTTGATGAGGACTGTTTATTAGGGGATGTGTCAGAGTAATTAATTACTATGTTGATATTATCCCTGGACAGGGGACACCGAGACTGTGCATGTAAGTGATGTGAAGTTCTGACACAGGTCTAGTATTTTTGTTGTTGAGAGAGAGAGAGAGAGAGAGAGAGAGAGAGAGAGAGAGAGAGAGAGAGAGAGGGATGTCTAGTATTTTTGTTGTTAGACTATGACATTTGATTCTTTTTAGATTGTGTGTATTAATGTAACTGAGAGAGAGAGAGAGAGAGAGAGAGAGAGAGAGAGAGAGAGAGAGAGAGAGAGAGAGAATAAACAAAAAAATGCATCTCTAAAAATGGCCAAATCACAGGAATATTGTTGCATTTTATAAAAGTCTCCTGGGATTATTAGAAGGCAAAGAGTGATCGTATTTCATATAATCTGTGTAGGTATTGATTTGGTCAGTTGTTGAGCTCTGTAAATTGGTCCTCTTTTTTATATCCTCCCTGCGATTTTTTGCCATATAGCAAAATGACTACTTTGAGAAATGGCTATCTGATATGATGTTCTATTCTGGTGGTAATGGAGTCGTAAGTAAAAGACCAAAGTGGTTAGCTGTTTGTTGTACTTGTTAACTGTAGACCAGGAAAGGAAAGGCAATGGGCTGATGGTTACAGTAATCAATTAAAGTAATGAATTTGTACTTCAGTTCTCAATCAAGGATCTGTAGAATTCCGGTCACAGAAGGAAAAAACAACAAAACGCTTGACTAGATGTGATGTTTGCTGAGGATATTGGGGCATTAGTTATCTGGTATTCATTGCAGTTTGATTTGAATTTTATTGCTCAAGCTTTGTTAGATAACCACTGTTCGGACTCTTATCGACACACAGCTATCTGTAAATCTGCACTTTTCACCTTAGAAGAGCAGAGTTTCCGAAATGTGTAGCAGACCTGCAATTTCTAGAGTATGTTTTTTGTGCCAGCAGTTTGTGAGGCCGCCTGTCTGACAGTTAATAACTTACAATACAAAGCTGTTGATACTGACCAAGTGAATGCCACTCCTAGCAATACTGCACATGTTTTTATTGGTGCATAATACTGCAAAATTTCATTATCTTCCACGCTACCAGCATAACACCAATCATATAATGTAATGGGATTAATTGCTATAAAAAGGAATTTTTTTTTATTAAAAGCAGTAATTTGAAATAATCTATCTATTTGTAGATGGAATAGTACCTTACAATGACCTGACAGTTGCTGAGAGGTGGAGGTGAATTTCAGCATAATATAGATGCAGACACAAAAGGCACCAGAAATGGACAGCAACTACAACTACAGACCTAAAGGTCAAGGTCAAACAAAGAGGAGAAGTCGTCTCAAGGACGGTCGCATGAATGGTAGCACAGGCAGTTGTTCATCTGATGAGGATTTCCATTCGGATGACAACTTGCGACCTTACGAGGAGGTGAAGGTCGCTCACCAGGACAAGAAACTGAATGGGCTCGGTAAGTACCTATCAAGGAATTTAAGGAAGTCATTGTGTGTAAAATAAGTAATGTATTACTATTAGACACATGCTTTGTTCAAGTGGGGTGGCGGTATTTGTACATGTAGGTTAGAATGCCCTAAATGTTTGAGAAGTTCTTCATGTTTAGTCACTTGTCACATAATAATATAAAAGATGCATTTCCTATTTCTTAAGGGCTTGGGGTTTTGTTTTTAGCTGGTAAAAATTTTATGCTTTCTGGGACTTTTATTTTCCCTTGTATGTTAGATGGCAAAATTGGGGATGTTTGTCAGTTATTTGACCTGAAAGTGCCTGTTTTATGGCTGGCGTGTGTGAGTTAGTGCTGGATTCTGACATTTTGGACATATTTTGATGGTCAGTACTGCTCTTTATGGACCAAAGTCAATTTTCTGTTGTCGTAAAATAGGTTCGATACTGAAAATGCATGCATGCAGGAAATGTGATTTCTTGAGCCTGGAGAATGTTATTTCACTGTAAACGTCCATCTACTTCTCTCAGAGTGGACCATTAACTGTGAATTTCTGACTTGACTGTAAAACTGCAGTCTCCTTGGTTATTTGCTGTCAAGGGTAGTGTAAACCTGCATTTGTTAATCAATTT